>JARYHS010008074.1:122157876-122748080 GCA_031002005.1 Vandiemenella viatica | reverse complement strand
AAGTCATTTTTAAGCCAAACAATTCACTGTTGTACTTAAATTTAAATAGAAATAAACGCGGGCACTGCAGTGCCCAATCAGAATTCTCTTCGTGTGAAGTGGCTGAGTCGCTGAAATATTTATGCTTAATGTCCTATGATTTGAAAAGAAAAAAAAATCACTTCATTATTTTGGTGATACGACAGGAGACGTAGCGTTAGAGCGTATGAAAAGAGGACATAAAATGTTACATATTCTAATTCGTCCATCGAGTGGTGTCATTTTTGATGCCTTTCGACAAAAATAGGACCTAATGCAGGTACCGGTTTTACCTTTTCTCACTATCAACTTCATTCCCGACCCAAACACTATGCTCAACACATAATCATTACTGCCATCTATACACATAGAAAACGAAGTTTCCATTCAAAATACGAAATATAACAGACGCAATAAGGCTTTCTGTCGCAGTATTCCGTCAGCAGACTTAAATATATTGTTGCTTAAAATACAGAAGTTGCAGCGCATCAAGGCCAGTCAACTGACGCATTCTCCAAGCATTATATCTACCAATTTTCCCGAGGACGTTAAAGCGCTTTCAAACCGGACAAAGATAAATAGAAAGGGCCCATCCTACCAGCCATACAGGTGTTTGTCATAGACAGCTTGACTAACAGTGTAACAGTCATACTTTCTTCATTATAAATTACAAGTTTCAAAGTCAAAGTAACACTAAACATGGAGAGTTTTCATGCTTCTGAGATGTAAACCCTCCATACCCTTTCCTATCGTATTCAATAGTAAACTGATGTAAAATACTTGGAATGCAATCAAAAAAATCATGAGGAATTATAAAACTGAAAATCTACATTTTTTGACTCTAATCAAAACAATGTGCATAATCTGTCTTGCTCCATGCATGGTATCATTTTTATCACATCTCTCTCTCCTGCGACGAATGTAACAAAAGGTATAGATACTGTAATAGTTTGTCCGCTGTTTGTATCCTGCTCTTCGGAGACTGATAGCCCGCTTGCTCCTCCCAGGGTCGGCTCCGGAATAATTAATCGACCAGCAAGTCTCTAATTACTGTTCCATCCCTTCCGCTCTAATGCCGCTTTCGTTTTTGGCCGCGGAGATAATTGCTCTCAGGGGACTGGTGGCTGTGGAGGTTTCTCCGAAACGCGCTGTTTCGAAAAACGTCCTAGACTTTAGCTTCAATTCTCTGCTGAATGCTAAAATGAGAGTAGTGATAGAAACGGATGACTGAGGTCAGAGAAATCGGAACTGAGATTTGTTAAGTGAAAAACATTGCACTATCAGAAACAAACTTCAAAGAATCCATGTAATGTGTAATACAAAGTAGAAAAAATATTACGTGAAGAAACATTTGGAAGTCTGGAAAATTGAATAGTTCATGAAAGGAAAATCCACTCTTACAATTATTATTTAAAGGACGGTTGTTGATGTTTTGGAGAAAAGTTTTATTATTTTCAACGACACTAGTTATGTGAGATTTTATGGCTGTCACTACTAAATTATGAGAATACAAGCGTGGTATTTAGGACATAAAAGAATAACATGAATTATTAAGTTGTTAATCGTGAGATACAAACAATACTGAATTGCAGAAGGTGGCTGTACTCTACTTGTTTTTGGAACAAGTTCTGCAGAAAAGGGAAACCAACATTTCGCTGAGATTCGAGGACTTTGAACTGACATACTGCCGTTTTAGTGACAAGACTATGGAAATGCTGGAACTTCTTAGTTGCGTGTACAAATTATTTGAAGAGAAATTTAAATTAAACAAAAACAAAAGCAGAAAATTTGTCAATAACAGCAGCAGAAATTTGGCTTGATGATGACCGTAAAGATTCTGATCCTTGTTTGAAGATCTCCCGGGCGTGCAGCAGGGTCATTTGGTAGTAGATGTACGAATTTGACCCGGCTGCACGCCCGAGAGATCTTCAAACATCAGATCCACCGGGAAAACTTACGATTACACATTCTGATCTTTGCTATCCAAGGTACTCACAAAAGTCTTCCTGGGTTCGGCTTTCTTCAACGTCCAGCTTCGACAAACAAACGTTACTATGAGAAGACATTGGGTGACACCAGTCTGCATTGGGTAAGAACGATGATGTCACTGCTCTTCCGAATCTTACGTAAACAAAAAATCGCTTTACCACTCATTACCATTCTTCGCTTAATCTATAGCTAGCATTCACACTTTAGTTTATCGTGATTTCCATAAATCAGAAATATTTTAATTTATAAGGCACCTCCAACTAATTTGCAACTAAGAATACCATCTATTACATGTTCGAGACTTTCTATTCGAATTATCTCTTAAAGGAATAGTAATTTTCTCTTTTTTTCATTATGGCGATGAGTTATCCCCTTCTAGTCAGAGTGAGCACATTGTTTGTTCTTTTTTGTGTGTTAAGGACATCGAATGTTGGCTCCCTTTATATGATTGGGTACCTTTCAACAACCTGGAAAAAATACCTTACTCTTTATTTCATATCATATATATTATTTCTATAAGGTATAAGCCTATATCTTCCTTCATACTTAACCGAAATAAATGAATGAGGTGTCATTTAAAGCTTATGGTCTCCACTTTGGTTAAATCGTATTTTAAGCAAGAAAGTTTTCGGAATTCGACCCTTAAAGGGCAAAAATTAGACTTGCAACGAATAGTATATTCGGCCATACGCCGAATACCGAATATTCGGCAGACTTCCTGGCCGAATAGCCGAATATTCGGCAAAAGTATTCGGCCGGAGTGAGCCAAAATCTGTATTGCTGTGCTTGTCTCTCGCCCGCCTGTTAAAGCAGAGTTAACTCCCACTACTCTGTGCCTGTTTTTAACAAGCTTGAAGTATGGCCTCAAGTATCTACGTTGGATTATTTATGACATTACTTTTTTTTCTTAAGAATAACATCCAATGAGGTGTGAAGATGGAAAAGCTTTCTTACGATAGTTCATAATACAGGATAAGCAATTGGTATAACCTTCTTAAGACCGAATTGCTGATACCACTTTCTGAACTGCCCCCTACATAGTACGATAGTGATTACTTCAATCAATAATCTTCTTGTAGTATGATATGCCATTCTTCACTATATGGATCGATAAAAGAGTGCAGTATTCCCGTAGTCACAACATCCTCATACCCCTGCAGCCGGTGATCGGGGCCCCCCATCAGCCGGCGGGCTCGGGTACATTTGTTTTCTGTGTTACGAGTCAGTCATCTCCCTGGATACCTATCTGAAACCGTTTTATGAAGTGTCGTTTTAAAGATTAAGATCTCCGCTTTAGTGACGTCATATATTAAGCCAGAAAGTTTTCGGAATTCGACTCTTAAAGGGCAAAAGTATCAATATTTTTGCAATGCGTTTTTGTGTCACGAGCGATTTATCTCCCTTAATATCTAACCGATATAGATAAATGAGGTATCATATTAAAGAATAAGGTCTCCGCCATGGTAACATTATATTTTAAGAAAGGAATTTTTCGTAATTCGACCCTTATAGGGCAAAAATGTCACTTTTCTAAAATGCGTTTTTTGTATCTCGAGCCATTTATCTCCCTGGATATCTAACTAAAATCGATAAATGAGGTAAGATTATGAGGAGTAATGTCTCAGCTTTGTGACATCATATTTTAAGAAAGAATGTTTTTGGAATTCAACCCTTAAAGGAAAAAAGTATAAATTTTTCTATTACCGATTTTTGTGTCACGGGTGATTTATCTCCCTTGATATCTAACCGATATAGATAAATGAGTTATCATATTAAAGAATAAGGTCTCCGCCGTGGTAACATTATATTTTAACAAAGGAATTTTTCGTAATTCGACCCTTAAAAGGCAAAAATGTCAATTTTTCAAAAATGCGTTTTTTGTATCTCGAGCCATTTATCTCCCTGGATATCTAACCAAAATCGACAAATGAAGTAGGAATATAAGGAGTAATGTATCAGCTTTGTGAAACCATATTTTAAGAAAGAATGTTTTTGGAATTCAACCGTTAAAGGAAAAAAGTATAAATTTTTCTATAACCGATTTTTGTGTCACGAGCGATTTATCTCCCTTGATATCTAACCGATATAGATAAATGAGGTATCATATTAAAGAATAAGGTCTCCGCCGTGGTAACATTATATTTTAAGAAAGGAATTTTTCGTAATTCGACCCATAAAAGGCAAAAAAGTCAATTTTTCTAAAATACGTTTTTTGTGTCTCGAGCCACTTATCTCCCTTGATATGTATCCAAAATCGATAAATCAAGTACGATTGTGAGGAATAATGTCTCAGCTTTGCTGACATCATATTTTAAGAAATAAGTGTTTGGAATTCAACTATTAAACGGAAAAAGTATAAATTGTTCTACAACGTATTTTTGTGTCACGAGCCTTATATTTCCCTTGATATCTAATCGATATAGATAAATGACATATCGTATTAAAGACTAAGGTTTCCGACGTGGTAACATTATATTCTAAGAAAGGAATTTTTCGTAATTCGACCCATAAAGCGCAAAAATGTCAATATTTCTAAAATATGTTTTTTGTGTTTCGAGCCATTTATCTCCCTGGATTTCTAACAAAAATCGATAAATGAAGAAGGAGTATGAAGAGTAATGACTGAACTTGGTGACATTATATTCAACCTCACTATTCATCGCATTTTATTCGCGAAATTTTCGCACGGGTCGTCTAGTTTATCTTAATTTCCCTGGTTTCGTTTAGTACACTCACTTCGTTATTCACTTTTAAACACTCATTTATTTACCAGTCATCTATTCAATGAACTTTATATTTCTTGATATATCTTTTGATATAAGATCACAGTTAGTAACTGCGTTTATAATTCTTTCTTAAGTTATTTATTTTTCTCCATTTAACACTATAATCTATGGATTCTAATCTTTAGTTTTCAACTCTCAATATCTTGATGCCACTCACCTATTAATTCCTGCAGGCTGATGGAGACCTATATTATTTCATGCAACATGTTACAATTCCTGTAACAGAATTTTATCATTAATCCTCTTTACAGTCTTTTTCCATTTGTAACAACGTAATTTCAGTCACAACTGGCCTTTCCTCCCGTCATCAAATATGGCCATTGCAAAGTATTCTAGCTTTCCATTATTCATCGTTAATTCGACTGCTCCATTTTCATCAGTCACATAATAATGTTTTTCTTATTATTTTTAATGAACCCTGAGCTCTCGGTAGAAGCGGAAGTTTCTTTTATGACAAATAAAAGTGTTGCCACGACAGAGTTATAATCTTACAGACCACATTCATAACGGATTCCTTCAACAGAATATCTCTACTGCTATATAATGGAAACAAACAGTGTGAAATAAACTTCAACTCAGGAATAATGTCAAGCGGGTGTTCCTGGACAACGATCATTATTTCGTTCGTGAAAATGACCGAATTATTATTTTATGGATGCTCAATAGGCAAAGAATTCTTCTTGCGCGAAGCACTGGTGTAGTACGTTATATGGGTCTTGCAAGGCTACTATGAGAAAAAGTCTTTATATTTATTTGGGTTAAACTTCTGAATACTGTTTTGAGCACACAGTCACTTACTTAGAAACACAAATCGGTTCATTAAACAGATAAAAAAAGGTTCTTTTGCCGCGGTCGCCAGGTTTAGGTAAATTCGAGCGTTGGGTTTACTATATAAAAAGAACAGTTCAACAGTTTATGTGCAACTTCACACAAAGTGACTTTATTGCAATAATTAAGCTGTAGCTATTACACCCAACGGGAAAATACCACCACCAAATATGAAATTCTAGATAAGTAATCGAACTTCGCCGAAAATTACAAGTTCGTAGGATAAAGAGTTTCTACAACAAAATGTATCTACCACATCGATCAAAGTTCCTCTCACCACTACTTTAAGAAAAATGTTCTCCTCCAAATCACAAGTTCTATTCATCACACGCTTACATAAATCACTTGAATACTTTACCCGAATCTGTAACAATTTCCACACTATTAGACCAAAATGTGCCTCCGCGCGAACCTTCTCGTCCGGCGGTCAGAGACAGACTGACTACTATTACTCAAAGATAATACATCGTTAGCAAGCGTCGTCTGCTGCCGACACCTGGCGCAGACACTTGTTATGTTACAGTCTTCATAATTAGAAACAATATTCATCGCGAAAGTTTAACCTACTTGTCCCCACGTTGAAGAATTACACCATGTTTTCCTAAGTTTGGTGATATATTTTCTGCTGCTAATTTGCAGCATAAAAACATTCGACAGCACATTTTTGCCGTGTCGAAAACCTATTTTCAGCAAGCAGACACTACCGCCGGAAGGACCTACGTAAGCCAGAAAGTTCCAAGCATTCTCGACAACATACCGACAAAGCGAAATAGGCCTCCATTTCATGAAAAATTAAAAAAGTGGGGAACGCATTATCTTATAACATCAATATCTGTATGCATAAGAAAAGAAAAAAAAGCACACCTTATACCAAAAGACAGTTTTTATTCATACATGACTTCCCAAGGAGATATGAAGTTTTAAACATTGTCACTGATAAACTGTACCCATAATTAGTTCTGTCTTGTTATTTTGTTAGGTATCTTTTTTATTAAGTATACTAGGTTGCCACTGGTTTGTTTAAGACTGAAATTATCGCCATAATGTGAATTCAGACGGTCTGTGTCAATACCAAATAAATATTGTATTGCAAAACCACAAAAAATCACAATTCAGATAAGTGATATTGAATTACTATATGAAGCAGTTACTCCGAACACAATACGTACGAGCTGCTGATAGAAAATATTGTGTTAATGGTTCCATTGTATCCACAAAAGGTTATCATTCAGTTCCTTCAAAGACAGTATCAATACCAGTTGTTCTTGTACAATGACACTGTAAATTTTCTCATACTTTTCTTGAAAAATCAACTAAAATTTTTCTAAATGTGAAGACATGAACGAATATTTTGAAAATCACAGCAAAGACTTTTAAAAAACCAAAACGAAAAAATATCTGGAACTCCTAACCACTAAGCTTCGATAGACCGAGGAATCTCAATATTATTAGGTTAATAGTCTTCAAAATATGTCATCACCAGGCAAAAATCACGCTGGAAAATGCCAAATGGTTTTAGAAGACCCAATGATACTCATAAATCTGAAAATAAATCATTAATCGAATATCGTAAGTGAAACTGCTTTTGATGGTATGTTTCTTCAGATCGTCAGAAAAAATATGCATTTGAATTATTTGTATAATGATTTATTTCAAGAAGCATCTGCAGAAAAAAAATTGTCGATATCAGAACCGTATTAGAAATTATTTCATTGCAATTGAAGCATCCTATACAATTGTGGGGGGGGGAGAGGGGGGAGGAAGTTGACACACTGAAGCTCTCAAAGTTTTCCTCCTCTCACCATTACTAAAATCAATGACTTTATCAATTGTCAGAATTTGGTCGGTCTCAGAAGCTTTTATCCCTCCAAAAAAGCGTATCCCATATAGTATTTCCGGATTTTTACTAATGGCATCGTCTTTTGTGCTAAGTCCGAGAACTTTTCAAATTATCCTCCCATCTGTCCATTGCATATACCGTACATATAGTCGTATATTTTAAGTGGCTTAAGTAGTTTAGTACGATAGAATATATGATACATAACTTGTAAACTCCACCCTTTGGACAAGGAGTCCGAAAATTATAAAGCAAGTGTCCGTTTGACATCGAAAAAAAGTGATACCCCAAACCGAACTTTTCAAATTAACCACAATTTTTATCGATTATTCACTGCTTTCTGTCAGTATCCGCTATTTCTATTAGTACCTGAAGTTAGCTAATTGAAGGAAGCTTATGTCATCATTCTATCTACTTGTTTGGCATAATCTGCCATTTTTTCCTAAGCTGCTCCTCTTCGCCAATCCATCACAAACTAAGTACTCTGTTATATATCTGCCTTAAAAATATTCTACTTTCTTTCTTAACAATTATACATTTCAACTGTAGCCATTGAGACCTATAGTTAAACCATTCAGTTAGTCTGCCATAATCTTCTTTCTTCAGTCATTATTTACAGAACGAGTCCCACTTAAATTTGGACTTGCACCATGACAAAAATCTTTCAATGCATCTTCCATATGTCTTTTGCAATTGCAATGTTTATTTTCTATCGAATGACAAACTTCGTTTAGTAAAAAATAATAATACGAGTTAAACTTTTCCATATCATAGCTTCGCTATTAAACGATTTCTCAATATGATGGTATCTCATTTTACTAGTACTCCTCTGTTGGCAATATTCTACACAACAAAGTATTTATTCTTCGACACCTCCCGATTTTAACATTTAGTCTCCTTTCAGAATTTACGGTTTTATTGCGATTATTGTCGTCGGGTTCAGTCTGTTCAATACCGAGCTTTCCTACCACTCTGTAAACATCATTTACTAGTTGCTGTAAATAATCAGACCCATAAGTCGATAGTTCGATTCATCATCAAATATTACCATCCATTATTATCTCCTATTTGAAACTCCGATGTAATACTCAAATCAAATTTAAGTATTTTGCAGAAGATAAATATTACATTATTTCCTTAATATTTGGACCCTGCTGTGAAACGAAGATATAGCCTGGAATATGAATGAGTGTGTAACAGTGCGTTTAGTATAATACAGTTTTTATTTGGTGAATAATCCTTTTTCTATTAATATCTCAACCCGCCCTGTTATCTTAAGGGGTTGCTGTACGGGGATGTTGTTTGGCGCATGACACAGATTAGTTGGTTCGCTTCTTGGTAGTCAAAGAGATGTGCACTATCAGGTCTTGGCCGGCACTGTGAGAAATGTGATGTGCCCTATTCATACTGACCGGGTTGTGCACTAGGTTCTTGGATTATATTCCAAATATCTCACAGTGTGGACGGAGTGCATATGATAGAATAATTGTAATTCTTCTGTCGGATGGAGACTTGAGTCTTGGATGTCATTCGGAAGAGTATGCCTTAATGGATCGGTGCCGGGTGTCACCTTCTGCCATGTTTAAAGAATTAACAATGCTGACAGCACACTATGCTGCGCGCAAACAGTAATCTCTACATATGGCCCCTTTCCCCCCCCCCCCCCCACACACACACACACCCACACACACAAAATCGCTGTGGAAGGTAAGGGGGAACCAATCCATTTAAATTTCCTGAGAAACTCTTTCACTGGCGGCGGAAACACGTGGGTATGGTGAGAATCGTCATCATACATCTCTCAAAAGTTTCGGCTTGAAGCCGCATAGTTATTGTTATACGCGAACTTTAGTGCATATCGTCCTGTATTTTACATCTCGTCGAAGTTATTAGAGGTGGGAGAGGAGTGGGGATAAGGAACGGAAAGGAATTCGCCATGCCCTTCTGAAGGAACTATCCCGGCAATTGCATGTAATGATTTCGAGAAATCATGGATGGTCGAACCCGCGTCCTCCCGATAGCCAGTCCAGAGCGTATTCGCTGACGCATTAGTCTCGATCGTTGATAGAGTTCAGTTCGTTAAGTAATGGGCAAGATGCAGTTATAAATAAGTACAGCTGAAACTGTTTATTATAAGCAAGTGGTACCCAATTAGTGTTACTCGAATACTAATACAAGAATAGTGCTCAACCTAGCGTACCCATTATGGCTACCTGTGCCGCTGTGTTCATACTACTCTAGTGCTTCGCACAACCACAGCGATAAATAAATATAATTCAAACGCACACTTACGAAGTAAACACACACACACATAGTTTTAGTGTGTTAAACAATATTTTGGCGACAGTAATCTTTGCGTAACTGCTTTTTTTTTCTCTATTATCTTAGTGGATGCCTTAGCTAGGAAATTATCGCACGTACCCCTTCAAGCGACCGTAATTGGAAACCACTGCTTTATGAAGAAAAACAATTACTAGCCCTCAGTGATCCCGTCCATAATAGTGATGTTTGATATACATCGATGTATCGAAAACATCGATGTTTACTATTCGATGCATCGCTTACTCTCCATGTTTAACGATGCATCGATGTATTTCATTCGATACATCAGAAGAACGCACACGTTTTTATTGACGCGATAGGATTAGTTTTAAACAAACCAAAAACAGGAAATTCTATCACTATACGAAATTTTTGTCACCCACAAAATCGCATTAAATTTTTTCTTTTAACTTGGATAAAGCAACAAAAAACTGCAATTTACTTGAGGTTTCACGCCACTGTAGGGTGGACCTCAATGGTACGACATTTGCATAGGCTTGTCTGTATAGTGTATGGCCTTTTCCTGCTGCATGAGCTCATGAAAAGTAAACAAAATAATGGGCAACAGGATAATTGGAGTTGAAGCTGCAACTAAAGAAATATCTGTGGATAAATAATAAACCAGCAATAAGCAATCCCTTTGGTGAACTATATGCTTTCTATACGCAAAGCAATTGTGACTGATGAACCCTTGGTGAAGGAAGCCCATAAGCTAATCCTGAAAGAAATCAACAACGGATGGGTGCTATCGAACAAGTTTCGTCTTTAGCTATCGCGATCTAATTGGACCCATGGCTCAAAAAACTACATTTTGAAAACCTGATGGCTTATGCAAATGCTGTTCAAAAGAACAAAGATGTGATGAAGATGGAACTAAAAGGAAAGCGAACAGAATTTGATTCAGATAGTTCGGATAAAACATTTGGATATCTAAGTCTTTGGACTGATCATCACAAACTAGTTATCGAAAATGTAAATCAAACAGGACCGAAGAAAGTGTTTTTGATGAGCTGTCTGTCTACTTGAGGGCCCCGGTTGGACAGCTTAGTGAAAATCTGTTAGAAGTCTGGTCCAATTATAAACAACAGATTCCAGAATTGTACAAAATGGCTTATAAATATTGAAGTAAGTAAGACTTTTTCGAAAGCTGCAAAAGCTTTAAATCAACAATGTAACCGAATACAAGGAAAGTGCATTAGTACAATATTATTTATACAAAATTTAGAGAAGAAATATTAGGATTTATAAATTCTATTTAGTTTATAATCGTAATACTGCCTTTGTAAAAGACTAATTGACTATATGATTCAAATGAATGTCTTATTTTTCTACTTTCCTAACCTTTATAACTTATAAATATACATATATCATTATTTTTATTCGATGCATCTGAAACATCGATGTTTTTATTCGATGCAACTTTTCGATGCAACGCACCGAAAAAAACATCGACGCATTTTCTCCATGAACATCTCTAGTCTATAACATTGACGTGATTAATTATTTATGAATTACCAATTCCTCAAACCGAGGACAAGAAACAAAATAATGATAATATCAAACAACTTACAGAGAATCATAACCTTATTATTGCCTAAAATAGTGATTAATGACTGCGAGAAACAACCCCTAATCCAAAAGGCGACATTGTTATAATAATCTTAACCTCTTCTTTCCCTGAAATAATCCTTTTCAATTGAATATGACTGTTCAGGGCCATTCCATGATGGTTTGCTTGATTTTTAATTTGTCTCATGTTGGCTTCACAGCTTGTCGACGAAGTGGTCATTAGAGCTCATAGAGGATTGTGGACAAGGAACGGAGAAGAAACCGACATGGCGACTTGAGTGATCCCGGGTACCGGTAACAGAAATCTAAATGACCAGAGCGGGGATCAAAGTCGTGTCTGTCCGAATTCCAAGCCCCAACTTTAGCTATGATTATGGGTCATGTTGGCACAGGTTCTCAATAAAAGTATCTCCTCGTAAGGATTACCAATTATAAACGGATTAAAATAAGACTGTACGCTTGCGTGTACACTTCCTCTCCTATATTCAGCAGATATGCTTAAGGACATCATCTACTAATGTAAAAATGGTAGTAATTGATGGAAGACTGTTTAATTATACCAGAAACCACTCACAAACATTAAGCAACCTCGCCAAGATAAACAGAAATGCAGTATGTTTACGCAATATTTCTGCAGCTCACATACCTGAGGAGGATCAGTTATCCGTCAGCTATTTCAACTATTTGGCTTGATCATCAGCACCCAGAAAGCTTAAGTGCTTACACAACCTGCTCCTGGAACTATTCTTTCAGTTATCGATATCCAATCTGCAATACACTTTTAAAAGTTAGTGTACATACAGTATCATGAAAGTATATTCTCTCTGATTATCACTAGAAGGATAGATTTCATGTTAGCCGTATAACTTCCAGAGGTCTCTCTTGAATCTTATGAAAAAAGCAAGTACGAATGGAAAGTAACTACAGAGGAACATAAGTTTCAAAATGAGTAAAGGGGGTTCTACGGTAACCATGGCGCCGCAGATTAATGATTCTTGTGTAACTCATGACAGATCGAAAGTGAAGAATAAAGTTTTTCGATTTTTGTTTCGAGATTTACCATCTCAAAATTGTGATGGATAGGTTGAAACGTGGCCTGAACCAGAAAAAAAAATCGTAAAAGAACTATATGGTCGAGTTACATAAGAATCCATTATCAAATTATGGCACCGCGATTATGATAATGCTGCCGAGTAAAGTCATGTGACAACATATTTAGAAGTGGTTATCGACATTTTAATTCATTAAAATTTATATATAAAAATATCGTTTTATACGTATTCTTCAAAACTTCTCCGCCTTTACTAAAACTTCATCTTTATTTACGACATACTATACGCTGTTGTTATCTGATAGGAAGATATTTGCCGTTTAATTTCGTGTAGCTCTTCTGTTTTTACACCTACAATGCAGTTTGTGCCATCCTCTGTGTTCTGTTGGCTGCATTAGCAACAAACCAGCAACTTCTCCTAGCAACAAGGATGCGACGAGAATCCGCGGTTACGCAATGATTCGATCTTCTCACCTTCAAAGTATTGGAACGAATAATTTGCTGCTACCTTCAGATGTTTGTGACGATGTGAAAGTGCATTTCTTAGCGTGTCATTGAATTCGTGCCAGGCTTTCAGAAGTGGAATATGCAGGTGAGTTTCTTAAGTAAAATGTTAATTTTCCTAATAAGTAAAAATACCCAGAATTCTCTAAAAGGCATAGTGACTACTTTTCTGATCATCAAGACAGTTTCTTAAGCACTGCGTATAACATCATAATGATGCTTTGATAAAACGCTTAACCCCGAAGATTATAACAAAAAAAAAATCACACATAACTTCTAAAAAACTTGAAATTTGATCTACTCAACTGTTTGGTCGTACATTAAAGTTTATCGAAATGCAGTTTTCTCTAATTCTTTGATTTTCAAATGACTGTCCACAAGAAATATCTCCATCTGACTTGTACAATATCTATTGATATCCTCTAGCAAGTTTACTTCTGTAAGTTGAAGCACCTTTAACTTACAAAACTGTTATCACTATAGTTTAAGGGTCCGAGGAGGTGATCTGAGATATTGTCTCTAACAGACAGAATTTTTTGAACTCTTTGCAGATGTTTTGTGAAGACTCAGTTTCACTCTATACAATATTTTCATTGCCTCCTTCTATGAGAACCCAGCTTACGCTGTTAGTGATATTGCGTGAGGAAAACACTAGCGGCTAGCATAGTGTGTTGCGTTCTTGTCATATTTTACAGTACTTTCATGTTTCCGGATTCTAGTCAAGTACCGGTATTTAGTTGTTTACAAGTCGTCGAGCGTCATTAAAAAATTAAAAATCAATTAAAAAAAGCTTTGCAATGTCATGAATATTAGAAATGGGAAGGGGTTGTAACAAAGGAACGGATTTTGGGAAAGTATGAAAAAGCGAAATCTGTGTGACCGCTCCTGGAATCGAACCCGTGTCCTCCCAGAGTCATTGGACTGGTATTCCAATGCCCGGTTAAGCCAAGCAGATTTTAATGAAAATCGGTATGGCTCCTTTGTAGAGACTACGTAGACTGAAGTGATGCTTTAAAGATCTCCTCACTAATACACTACTGTAGAAAAGAAATCTCAGTAAAAACATCCAGAACCACAACACCAGCTTTATAATATGGCGCAAATCATCAGAAGGGTGATCCCATTGTCAAAAAATTACTTAAAACAGCCAAACGTTACCTCTGGACTCGCATTAATACTACACAAGTACTCTACAGTCGTTTAAATTATGTAGTACTCTGCACTTAAGTTTTCATGAGACATTTTCCGGTTTTGTCTGAGCTTAAGAACTTAGCGCGAGAACCATCTTACCACAGTCCTTAAGATAGGAATCAGAGACACTCTTTAGTAAATAAATTGCATGTGTTTCCTAAAAGTGAGCGTTGAAGGATTACTGACATATAAAACTTCAAGGCGAATCTAAATACGACATTTGTTCTATCATATTGCACCTATCCGTAAGTCATTGAATATTTTTGGTTTCCGATCCCATGGACAAAGGCGTAGCAAATCCTAAAATATACATTTAAAAAAAAAAAAATCTGAGACAGAATTAGTTCCCATTTGTGATCAAGCTAAGACTTACATTACATTTAACTATAATAATATTGTTTGAACGTGTTTCAATGGCGATAAATTTGAAACATTTCATTTACAAATTTCAGGTGAAATTAGAACCATTCTAGTTTGAGTGTTTACTCGTAATTTACTAGTAATATGGTAAACGTTCCGATCGTTCTAGGGCATTTCAAATATTCCACGGAACTAAATATATTAAGGAAACAACGTTTTGAACTACATACATTATCTTCATTATTGCTGGCTCACTGCAAGCTGTTAAAATTTGAAATTATGTTGTACATAAAAGTTTCTAAAAATTTATAAATATCTGTTGAATATGAGCCAGAAAAAGTGAACAAAATGCTGACTCTACGAATCGTGATGAATCAGTGTGACGGTATTAGAGGAGTAATCTAGTTTTAATTTATAGGTACAGGAGCCATCGGCTGAAAAACGTTATCTAGGAATTTGGTGATCAACATTATACCCTATAGTGTGAAGGATTTTAAGCTAAAATTTAATCCATTAAATTAGAATCACAGTTCACTGCAGAGTGCCAATATCATGAAACTACTGCTCAGAACCAAGTGTTACTACGGCCGGTAATGTTCAGCCCTGCTGGCAAAGAGGAGGGCGTCGGTTCGATCACCGGTGCATTCTGTTTTCTATGCATTCCCAAAATTACTCCAGGCGAATGTTGGGATGTTTCCAACTTGAGGACATTTTCTTCCCGTTCATTGCCAACAATCCTCAATTGTCCACTCCGAACTGGCGGCTGAGGGTCATGTTTACTATTTCCGATCCTATCCCCACCAGCACCTCTCTTCCTACCTCTCCGAGGTTTACGTTGTGTCCATATAGGCGAGAAGTAAATTTCCCTTTCGCTTGTTGGGGTAAGTGTAGCTAAGAGGGAAAGGGCTAGATATAGTTGCTATAATAACCTCGTCGTCGACCGAAAAACAAATAGTAATTGAGTTTACTGATAGTAGTATAAAACAGGATTGGAAGATCAACATAATTCCTTTCCCCTATCCTTGTTTCACCAGCCAGCATAACGCTAAGTCTGGTATTTACCGGTTCCAACCGTCTACTAATTGGTAAATAAAAATAAAGTTTTCGCAGAGTTATTAAAAAAGTCATTACAGTAAGCGTAATTGTTAATTTACTCTTATGAAGTGTCTTGTTACGCGTGTTTACTAATTTTAACTGTTGGCCAAGGGACACACAAGAGACAATGCTTTGCGTCCTAATTATTCAAGTAAGTAGCTTCTTCTTTCGTAAGCAGCCACTGCGACGGGTCTTGTAACTTCCCGTTACGACAGACGACAGGAAACGACTAGTGTTTCGGCTAGTGTCTGCATCTTTTACATTTTTACAGAAATGAGCGAAAACGTGTTGGCACCATTTTCCGTTCCACATCATCGATTCCTCTGTCTAGTGCACGAGGGAAAGAGACGAAAATAAACAACGGTTTATAATTTTTCCTCATCATCATCGAATTGTTGCGATTTATTATGAATTTCTGAGTGTTTTGTTTATCACCTGGGAAATAAATCGCCTAAAAAAATTGAAAGGAGTAATGTAATAAATATTTCAGTACTCTCCCGCTTCGTCAGATATTACTTGTACATATATTTCTTTTTAAGTTACTCGTAATTTATATCGACCATTCGTTCATTAACTTCCATATTATTAAATGACCTCCACAATTCGCCAGCAATACCATGTGAAATTTATAACAATTGCTACAAAAATACCAAAACTGGATGCTTTGGTGTTGCAGAATTATGCAAAAGGAATCAAAATTTAGGCGTTGAACCAGATACTTCAATAAATCTGTAAATTCTACGATAGAAAATTCAATTTGGCAGGATACAGTGGGCAGATGGTGAAAACAGGTATCAGAATCTTTCGTTTATAGCAGAGGGTGATGATGGGGAGGGGGGAGGGGGGGGAGACCACAAAAGTGAGCGAATTGAGTTGCAAAACATTGAAAAAGCATTGCTTGAGTGTGGAGGTGTAGTATGGGTACCATTTTTTGGTATCAAACACAGAAACAGAAGAGGGTGCTAAAAAGGACAGCCACTTATGTTTGTGGAAATTATAGCAAATCACACTCAGTAACTGCCATGATAAATGAGCTGGGTGTGGAATCACTGGAAGACAGGAGGTGGTTGAAGAGAGTGCTGCATGTATATAAGGCATATAGTGGCGACAAGGTTTAATGGATATTGGTAGATGAATTATGGTCCGTGTGTAGAAGACAAGAAATGTCCATACAAAAATAATACATTTAGGTCTTGTTTTGAATCATAACTTAGCCCATTTATTTGTTACAAGAATTATAATTGTTTTTCATTTATCAGCCATAGGATTATGTTACTAAGTTAATTAAATTAAATTCGTTACGATTTCGCTGAGACTCTGTGGATGGTTGTCTAATAGCCTAATTGAGGGACTGTCAAGAACATGCTGTGGGAGTGCTGTGCAAGTAAAAAACTTTGTGTAAGAATCTTTCAAATGAAAGGGAAGGATCGTGACTCCCGTTCTGAATCGCGTTTGCTTTAGCTGCTCTCTCAAAATATGGTAGGGTCAGCATAGAGTACAGCGCTTACAGTATGCAGAGCAACTAATAAAGAAGTCAGATTACGATGGCTATGGGAATATGAAGCGATAAAACATGAGAGAAAGATGATTAAATATCGTTTAGAACTCACTAAATGATTACGAAAGTTACACTACAAAGTGATACAAATAATTGTGTCCCTAAAATTTAACACTATTGATGGTTTTCTATAATAATCAGGCTGCAGTAATGCAGGCTGCTTTCTTTTAGTCTGCTTTCCATTATTTCTGGTATATATCATCCTCTCACATTCAGTCTCTGATAATGATTACATAATTTTTGACACCTGAAAGCATTGCCCAAATAGTATGCTACCAGAAGAAAGAAAAGAAATTGGTGACATAGTTTACTTCCTATTCACCTTAGTATATTGATTTATGTTTAAGATCATTATCATCAATATGTTACTTTATTTCACTGCTCTTATCTCTACTGTCAGTGAGGTGCAAATACGCTGGTGGGTATGTATTTCATTTCATTTGTATATGAAAGTAAATGATTAGTCATTAAAAACGAAAATTACGTAATTTACCTTTCGAATCAATATTTCAGGTGGTTTAAATTACCTGTTAGTATACACAGGTAAGATAAAAAAAATTGTTTAGAACCTAGATTATTTTAACGAATTCTTAGGTATTTTTGGCTGATAAAATCTAAAATAACTTCAGTTTTTCTCTATCAGGTCTACTTTTTTACTGTATTCACCTCAACTTAGCTCCATTACATTGTAATACATGTTTCCAACTGAGTACATGGGCTAATAGTAGTGTTTTAGGGACTTAAAGAGGTCTGTTTCTCTAACAAATTTATTTTATTCTCATGAGAGGCAAAGAATATTAAGTGATAAGCTGTGCGCGATCCATTAAAAAAATAAAACACAACACATATTCAATATTGAAAATGTAAAGATTTCGCCTGAATACTAAAGGAATACTTTATGTTTCTTTGCACGCCATAAAAGGCGAGCAACAGACTTGTCTTTTTTTAGACACCAGTAATAATCTGCCATCGTCACAGTATCATTTCCTACGGGGTTTCCATCTCTTTGATGTCCTGATAGAAGTGTTCACCTCATCGTTGCTGGCCTCTCCAAGATTTTCAACAAAAGCGATCAAGATGACTAAAAAGAAAATGTATTTTGATGCTCATATTCAAGTCAATATCACGAAAAGTTTACACCATGTTACTAACAAAGTCTTTGAAGTTTTCAATTTTGTGTTTCCCAAGAAAATTTTATACTACTTCAACAAAGGATCGCCAAGCAAATACTTCATTCTCGTGCATCGTTTTCACAAAATTTGTGTCATTTATGATACTACGCATCATTGATCCATCAAAAATCCCTGATTTAAGATTTTCAAAAGTACTTTCTGGAAACACACTGCAGATATACTTGGAACACTCCCCATGTTTGTCCAAAGTTTTTGTAAATTGTTTTATCATTCCAAGTTCGATGTGCAAAGGTTGTAGTGGGTGCCTTAGTGGGCAAACTACGTTAGAATTATCTTTCATACCTTTATGATTAATAATTGTGAATTTTTAATTTTAATTTTTATGAAGAAATGAAAATTTATTAATTTTGCAAGAATCTCGACGTTAGTTGGAATTTAGGAAAATTGTCACAATATGACATTTATTTTCTTATCACTGGCGATTACAAGTCTGAGCGAATTTACCGTTAACATTAACACAAATTGGCAAAATCATAAAAGCAACGCTCAGAGGTACAATTAGCCGTCATGAGTAAGCAAACAATTGTATATTTACTTTTAAATATCTCAGAATCAAAATGCAAGAAATAATGACAGTTGAAAACAATGAAAAATACAAGTTATGACGACCTCAGACAAAGGTATCACAAAACCGTGACTTTATAGTAAGAAAAGAAAATCATGGGCGCCACGAATGAACAATATATTATTCGAAAATAACTAGTTCTGGCAAATTATGCCGCTAGCTCAGGGGTTTTTCAATTACAAAGTTAGAACATGAATCTATCCTCTCAAAGTCGTTTAAGGGTTCTGTTTCACGGAATGCACAATCAGATGGCTTGGTCGTAATAAGTTACCATTGTAGTTCTGCGTCTGATGTCTGCGGTGATTGGAGTGGACTCACGGTATGTGAGACTATCTCATAAGTCGGCTACAGGCATCTCTGGTCTGACAATACGCGTCATCGCATTACCGGCTGTGTTGCTGTGATAAGCTTGCTCCATCAAGCCGGCAGCCAGAAGTCGTATAGCAGCAGTTGGCGAAAGAAGTCAACTTTCCAAGTCAACCTCAGACTAGACTCGCATAGCATGGACTCGAAGATCGAATTGAAGCTCGTCGCTCTTCTCTCTCGCGAGGAAACTTCTCGCTCCGCCCCTTGTAGTCTTGAAGCTCACATATAACAGATATTCCCAGGATTTTAAGTTATACTCTTATTTGGATTGGATCTTCAGGTCGGCAACCAATGTCACGTGATATCCCCGATGTCTGATTTGCCCAGCGTATCTAACAGAGGTCGGACATATTCGGCTGCGTTCGGGGACGACTCTGTGTTCGGGCGGCAGGCATTTCCCGCCCGGTGAGTGACCTTGTTGACCGCCCATCCCCAGGGAGCAGAGTGTGTGGTCCAGCAAACCCCAGATCCGCGACGTCCCGTCGCCATGGTTCGGGAAGACCACGATTAGCTTCAAGCCTACATAGCTCAATAATTCTTTAATATTCGCTTTACCAAGATACACTGTATGTTCACCATTTCATTACAGTCCTCACTTGGAATCTTGCGTACTTTATAAAATTACAACATAAATCTATTTAGGTGGTCGCCCAAGATTTATGTAAATTACTCTAACATTATGACATATATAATAAAAAATGCACCTTGTAACGTGGCGACAGCGCGTCTTGTTACAAGGTGGAAAGATGATTTTTTCTCACTTAACCAAAGGTTCTCCTAATATAAGGAGCAATTTTTATTCGAGGGACCAGTCTTTCTTAACATAGTGATTGTCACAGTGTCTACTATCCCACACTCAAAGGAAGTGTGGGTGTTTGGTATAACTTGATTGCTGTCTTAAAAGAAAATTCGCCAATTGCGGTGTTGGTGTCAGTAGGTATAACAAATTAAATTAAAGTGATAAATCAACGCAGTAGACGTACATACATATATAGTACATATGGACTGGAAGTGAGTGAGTGAGCTTTGTAGCTTCGGATAGGTACGCTTTAAACGCGGCATTTGCCGTAAAGCACTGCGAAAAATAAATTACAGAGATACAGAGAAATTGAACACGACTCCAATCGAACACCAGACTTGCCACTTTTCCATGTTAGATTTAAATGAAACATATGGACTGTTGCTCACACGCATACACTTAGGCTATAAACATCATTCACGTTGACTAACGCGTAATTTTTGTTGCCCAGTGTTAAAAAAAAAGGTTTGCACGCTTCATAAACAGATGGTGACACAGATATTCCCCCATTACCCGTAAGTAACCTGAGAACTGGAAGAGGAAACAGGTATGGTATTCCTACACCAGAAATTTTGGAAAATACTTTCACAATAGATGAAAAAGACATAAGGCTCACAAGAAAATAATGTGTCTGATAACACGTAATATCAGTTCAAAAAAATTGACTTTAGTGAAGTACAGCAAATGACACACTGAACAAAAAAAGCCAGAAACGAACCACGCAAATAAGCATTCAGTTGCCTCTGAACACACTGTTGTTATTTACTTTTCGTTAAGTATGAGGTTCAAATTTTTTATGTTAATTCCAAGTTAACAAGTTTTACGATGCTCGCCACAACCGGTGACATAGGTTACGCCATGAAAGTTATTTTGTAAAATTTACGTAGGGTAGATTTTCCTTGACTTTCCCAATGATAAACGTGTGTTACTTTTTTGTGGATTACTGCGATACGTTTGTGCTCAATGTAGTGATTTGTTTCCAGTTTTGAATAATTGAAATATGAAGGAGAGGAAAGAGTAAAGCCCGATATCGTCCACTTTAGACTTACTGTTCCGGAAGATATAGAGGCCCCAAGCTCAATGTACCATCCGAAGGTCAGCTCACCATCAAAAGTGTCGTATCCCCTCACTGGATACTGCGGCGGAGAGGTTTGAGAATTAACACTGGATTTTGATGCACAATGTGGTGATTAGGGACTGTGCACCACCACAATCCCTAATCGCCTTACCGGCCAAGTTGTAGGAAAAATTTCTTTCACTACCAGGAATCTAAGCAGTTAATTATGTACGAGTATCAGGAACCAGACACGATTGGGTGCCGCAACCTCACGAGTAATCGGGCCAATCTTTGACAAGTGCAGTGATGAGCTAAAATTAGCTGTCTGAGACAAGCGACCAACGGAAATAAGCCTATGAAATTTATATCACTCTTCGCTGGGAACGTCCTTCTATTCCTCTTTTCTCTCCTTTTCTAGAACCATCAGTTATACAGCCTTAGGCAATGAGGAGAGTTGAGTCTTGATGCGGTACTGACACATTGCCGACAGTGCAGTTCACAGAAGGCTCGGAGCTAAAGGCCCACACCTTAGCCTTGCGGAGTTCCGAAGTGGTGTTACTGACCTGTTAATAACACACCATTTTAACCCAGTGACGGAAATAGTAGCATCTAGAAGCTACTTGTGTTCGTTCTTTATACAATTCAAGTGGAGCTAGCTCCTAGAACTCACCTTCTGCCGAACATTATTCTCTATATATTGCGGATTAGATTCCGCTCCGTCCATTCTGAAATCTATTTTTCATGGTTTCTCTAAAGCATTTTACTCGAAAGTCTTGACTGTGTCCTCAAAAATGCCATGGAAGACTTCCGTCTCGTTTCTTCCCCATCTTCCTTTCACTCGTGTTGTGCTGGAAGGATCGACTGTGTAAGTAATGGTATTATTAATTTTAATGTTTGTTTTTGTTTAGATATAGTAAAGAGTACAGTAATACCTGTGATAAACGTAGAGAAACAGAACAACAACTTGTTGTGATGCTCAAACGAAAATATGGTTTCACGAAAAATATGTTATAAAGAAACCAGCAAATGACGATTCAAGCTAGCATCCCACTGCCCTAATCAGTCTTTGCTATAACTTCTAGTACGCCTTATCTTTAACCGTAGTCAGGAAATAATAAATAATATAACACCAACATACCAGGCAGGTTTCAGACTCATACGGTGCTGTTGTGAACAAATATCAACACTGGCATCATACACTGAGGCTGGATTTCAGAAGAAGTTACAGATATTAGTAGCTGTTTTCGATCTAACAGCAACATATGAAACGGTTTCGCTGGATGGTCTACTACTTAAACTTAAAAAGCATGTACCCTACCGAAAACTTACATCAGTCCTGAAGAACATGTTGACAAACCGATATTTCAAGGTAACCATAGGGCAAATCTCAAGTAAGTCATTTAAAGTAAAAAATGGACTACCTCAATGGTCAGTAGTAGCTCTATTTCTCTCCTGCATGTGCACCAGTTGCATGCCTGACACTAAAGACTTAGCCATGCTGTGCAAACTGCCGCACTGGAGTAAAGGGAAAGCATCCTCTTAAATTATTAAGAAACCTTGAATGCATACTATTTGAAGTGGAGACTTTTTACAAACGCGATGAAGACAGAAGCACGCGCATTCCATTTGAGAAATCGAATATCACATCAGCAGCTCAAAGTAAACTTCAAACAAGAACGAGTTAAACACAATTTCTACTCTATGCACCTTGACATACCTTACACTGTTCCTTAACGTTAAAGTTCAAAAAAATCTGGAAAACGCAGTTATGGAACTTAAGGAATAACATCGTGCTATCTCGTCCTCTTTATGTTTTACTTTGTAGCCGAGTACTGTGCTCAAGTATGGCAACTCATTGCTCGCACTAGAAAAATCGACGTATATCTGAACGAGTGCATGAGAGTCATAGCTGGCACACTAAAATTCACCTCACTCCTCTGGTTACATACCATCAGTAATATACCACCTCCAGAGATAAGACATCAAGAAGCAACGGCACGTGAATGGAGAAAGTTACTTCATCCTGACCCTCAACAGGATCTTCCAATCCATAAGGTCCTTAATAACCTACCCCCACTCATCTTATATCTAGATATCTAGTATGACGTGACGTACCTGAAATATCAGGCGAAAATTTTGGCAAAACTGGAACTCTGCACCTGCGAAACATCAAGATATAGATCCTATAGATGGACTTTCGTGATTTCATCTGACGAGAGACCAATGGGTTAAACTAAACCGCCTAAGAACAGGCCACGCCAAATGCAACGCCATGCTCTGTAAATGGGGACCTAAAGAGTCTCCTATCTGTGACCGCGGAGCTCCTTCACAAACTGTGGGGCACATCATTACGCAATGCCCTCTGAGGAAGTACGATGGACATTCTCAAGATGTTAACAGTTCTACAACTTCTTCTTAGCTTGGCTGCAGCAACTGGACATCGATTTGTGAATTCTATCAGTTATTTTTATTCTTGGATGTATTGTATATTTATATTATCACTTTAGTTATTGTAGTCCATTCAAACCCCATTTTCAGCAAAATAAATTATTATCAAGGGAGTAAGTTACTAAAAAAATTATTTTCTTTATTTCAGCAAACTTCAAAATTAGAATATATGTTGAATGAATTCCGGTCATTTATCTCCCGATGACAATTTACCCTTTGCACAAACACACTCGCTTCCATCAGCGGTTAACAATCCAGATGCGAAATTGCACTGAAATTCGGTAGCTGGCGTTTTCTACTGACCGTTAAACGCGCTTAAATCAATCTAATGGCCCGCGGGCAATGAAAAGCAATCTGCCGTTCGTTATTTGAAAGCTAGAAAATTACTCCTGCCGTCCAGGTCAAAATAAACGATATTTTCAGCACTGGAATTGATTTGGTACCCTATGAGTACTATACAGGCCAAGTTTCATCACCAGCTTCGAATGCGAACAAAGTGGTTATTCTGTAGATATCTTTTCGTGTCAGCTTCTCCTGCACTCTTGCTGTCAATGAGAACGAATGGAAAAATAAATCGTAAATCGACAAGTGAATAACGAAGTGGACAACCCGTATGAGTACCGCGTCTTTGTATACTGATATGAACAGACTATCCATTGGTCTATCATATCGATAAGTGATTCACTAATAGATACATATTTTTCTCATTTTAATTGCCGTATAAAAAATGTTCTACTTTGATAACTACGAACGTTTTCGCGGCGGCTACACTGGAAGAAAGCTTCTCGGGGTTGCTTGACAATGGAAGCAAGCTAGTGTTAACTTCCGTAACGTCACCAGACAATTCGATTTTGACGCGGCTAGACAAAGGCCTGAGCGTGAGAAGCTTTCTTTCAGTGTTCTACTTCATCTGTTCACGCATATTCGTTACAACTTGAATAACTGATTACAATAATAAATCTGTGTATACTGGTCGGCTTATGACTTTACACCTCGTTGACTGGATGGCAAGAAACGAGAAGGAGGTCAACCTAGGCCTTTTGAAAGAATCAACCTGATTCACCTGGAGTATTTGGGAAACTATGGAAAATCAAAATCTGGATGCCCGGACGGGGATTCGAACCCTCATCCTCCACGCTCAGTTTGTGTATCATGACTGTTATCAGCTGCCGCGTATTTTTTCTCTGTCTTTGCTTCCCCTAACCTACTTATCGCAGCGGATAAAATGAAGACCTGGTTTAATGTGCGATTCGTACCCTGTATCATTCTTGGGTACTTGACAGGTACAAATGCTGTATGTTGAAATGGCTCAGAATATTACCTGATCAGCCTTAAACTTAATAATTCAAGGGCGTGAAGAATTATTTGCGTAAGTGAACTATGGATTGTCCTACATCTGTCTCTCAGCTCTGTATTGAGGAGAGTACGCCGGAGCACGTGATGTGGAAATGCGAAATGTCAGCTAGTATGAGAGTTTGTCAACAAGATCTGCTGCCAAGGTAGACAGTATTTAACATACTTCATCACAAGAGCATGTGACACCTGCTGGACGAGACAGCTATAGAACCTCAAAATTTTAAAAAGTAAAATTGTTAATTGCGCTCTTATTGTATTCATATCTTACGCCTTCCATAACTTTCATACCGTACTGCAGTCTGTTGATATGCAATATCCTCGTCCGCCAACGAACTTCGTTTTAGTTTCTTGTTTATAATGTAATGCATCACAATGAAAGCGACAGCTGCTCTTGCAAGGTTGCTTCACTGATCATGCGTGGATGGTTGCCGCGCTATCATGGTTGGATCCTCTTGGCATGCGCGGCTGCCGCACTCGTGCCAAAGATGACTCAAACGGCAAAATCAGAGGTTTTCCGCGCTCAAACATAGGTCTCGTGGCAGCTGTGCATTATCTACTAGCAGATACAAGCTGTTGGGAGACAGCAGAACTAACTTAGAAAAAGTTAAATCTTCGACCGGAAGGTTGGTTCAACCCTCCCTATAGAGCCAAACTAATCCTGGTATCAGACGCAGGACGGCCACTTCTTTTCCTACTTAACTAAACTAACCCGGTAATTCTTACAGGTGTTGGTAGAGGAGAATCGGGTAATATGGAATAGTCGGGTAATATGGACTACCGATGTTTCTCCTATGCCTAATGCTGCTTAGTGGAAGTACCATCACCTGCTGCTCAAAACTCCTATGATGCTATGTTATGAAGGTCGGTCATTTGGGAGCTGAACTGTGCTTGCTGGCCAACAAAGTTTGTTTTTCCACTTTCGTGAATTTTTGCAGATAAATTTTTTAAAATATATAAAAAATATTAGATTTATTTTGTTGATCGCTAGTCTTAGTATAATGTGTACTAAAAGAGTGATGGTTTGTTGTACAGTTCTCTTTTCTGGCTGCCATCTTTTTTATAATATCATCAAGCCTATTTAGCCCAAGATGGTCATTCGGGTAATATGAGATACTTAGTATTCCACAAAACCAGACATAAAACTGTGGTATATCATACAACCCGAAAAATAATTACTGAGTTTAAATACATTTTTAATCAAATATAAGTGTAGGTAATAATATTGTTAATATTGAGTGAAAATAATAAAATAAAAATTGAGAAAGTAAATATTTCTGAATTAATTCATTAATTATGTTTTGTTTTAAGAATAACCGAAAAAGAAAGAAGCGAAAGCTATTGAGTCAGACAAAGATGATGATGTTGACTAAAAAGTATCATTAGATCCTTTTTTCTCAACTCCTGATAGTTTACGTTATTTGAAACCTTCTATTCCCTATTACCCGCCAAACCACATTTTTTTTAAAACTAAATTTTACTAATTAAAAAAATCTGTTTTGACAGCTTTTTATTAGATATATATTATCACAAGAAGTTGAAGGTTGTATTGGTTTTAGTTTCGAGTGTTAAATTGTTTTCAGTGTTGTTTTATGCAACAAAACATAAATGGTATTCCATATTACCCGATTCTCCTCTATCTGCAGTTTAACGTAGAATCCGAACCATGGAAGCGTTCTGACTTACTTCGTGTTTCTCATCAAGCTGTGCCAGGGGTGAAGGACATGTTAAGGGGCTTTGAAAATCCCCACCCCGACTGGGATTCGAACCTAAGACCTTTCGATCTCCAATCTGATAACTTACCCACTGAACCATCAAACCTAAATGAATCAAATGAAATTGAAACTAAGTTTCCAATTAAACAACGGGAGCTATTGAATAAATATACTATTGGGTCACCGTTTAAGATAAGCCGGATCGATTACTGCTATCCGAGATATATTTTTTTCTGTCCTTGGTTCGTATCCCGCGCTAGAATTTATATCCAGCCATGACAGTGACAGACTGTACACAACTGGTACTTTGCTATTCTTTCGTTAAGACCATCAAAATTTACCTTATTCTATTTAGCTGAAGGAAGAAGTATATATAAAAGCTGTTGCTTGTGTATTTAAAATCAAATAGTTGCTGAAATCAGTCGTAATTCGTTTGTGAAGATGAAAGGGCTATTCTTCAGCAAGAATTGGTAGAAAATCGTATCAATCCAGTCCAGATGCTACTAAAAGCAAGAAAATATATCTGTGTAAAGCCTTTTTTCCAAAAATTGTTACTGCTTTGCGTTTTTTTATGAAAAAAATAATCAGAAATAGCATTAATAAATGGGCAGAAAGAACTGCAAGTGGGAAACCAAGTGGAGTGTATCTAATTGCTAGATAGATTCAAGAATTGGTCTTATAAAATTTTAGACACTGCCGTTTGAGGCGCATAGACAAGTAAACGAACATGCCACCCTCCTTTGAACTTTTCAGATATTTTCATTTGGTCCTTCTTGTTGCGAATCGGCGCTACTACTGTCTGATATTTGTATAATACACTTTTCCTTCGTACATTTCCTTCGTACATTTACAGAATTCCTAGCAAACATCTTCTGTGAAACAGTTTTCATTCTTCCACTGCTGAATTCAAAGAATTCCAGGACTTTCATTGTGACAAGAGAATGATACAACAAAGGTAACAGCACTTCATTATACGTCAAGGATCCATGCGCCAAGGTTTGACAGGTAGAGTGCACCCATTGTGTTTTAGTGGATTGCCGCATTCGGCATTCGCATAATGCGACCTTGGGCATAGACGCCTTCTCCTTTTGCTAGTGGCGCCAATGGTAACTGGAATGCGGGCGGAACAGCCAACAGAAGTGATTGTGGCATAACGATTATCAAAATAATATCTTTCATCTAGCTGGTCTAAAGGTATTTGACACATTATTTAAAACAGACAACCTGTACAAGAGAACTAAAATATCTAAATAATTGCTAACCAGATGCAAAATGTATATGGTCTTTGCACGATAATATTAAATGTAAACATTACATCAGTTCCATCGAAAACAGGAGATTTCCGTCTCCAGAAGCAAATTAAGATTTTTTGTTATTTTCCAACAGTAACAACGTGGGAAAATTTGCTCCTTATAAACGTCTAGCGCGATCAGTGGTGAAATATTGCTTTCGTCTGCGCATTTCGCAAAACAAAGTTTAAAACAGGAAATTAAATTGAGTTTGTATATTTAAGCACACCTGTTTACTTGTAAACAAATCATCTAAATGAATCTTATTAGTTTGATAAATCGCTTCCGGTGGCTAACGTACAAAGAAGTTGAAAATTCCTGCTAGAAATCCTCTCCTATTAAACGTGCTAGAATGTGAACGCACGAAAGACACTTTTACTGATTTTCCGTTTTGTGATGTGTGATGTGACAAGAATATATTTTTTATTTTTTTACTTAAACGAGTCAGGTAGGTGAATGGTTAATTTTCGATTATCGTTGAGAGATAAATACGGTTTACTAAATGACATATCAATTGCTGATGTCTACAAAGGTATGGATACTTACAGAATCATTTTCGGTCTGAATCTGCCAGCAAGAATTTTAGATCTCAGCACTGTACGAATCATTCACCTTTATTTGACGGGAATAATAAAAGTTTTATTTCGTTGTACTTGTAAAGCGGATTTTGGTTTTCTTAAATTATTTTTCATTGCAAGAAATTAACAAATTTAAGAATTTTATTAAATGGAACAGCAGAAAATTTCACAGAGTACGTTTAGCAGGAAACCATCAGTCTTTCTTAGTGACTCTTACAGTAAGAAGCAACTTAAGTAATTCTTGGTACAGTCACAGATGCGTGGAGCGTGTTTTAGAAGTGGGAAAGCTGCATTCGATGTGGGAAGATCTACAGTTATTAAGCTAAGATATTTCGCTTCAAAGGGTAAACATGCCTATCACTGATACATTCGTCAACAACCGAACCACGGCGTGAGTACTTACTCAATCACTATACTGAGTGAACTATGAGAAGAGTGCACTGTAATTAATTCTTCATATATCTCCAGAAATCTAATTAAGAACAAGAAATCTTTTTCCGACCATTGATTTAATATGCTGGTGTATTATGGACCCACACGTTAGGTATCAAGCTCATAAATTCGACTGAGTGCGGCTATATTTCATTGTAGAAATTACTGCATTACTAAAGTGGTAACTGACATGATAAAGAAGTTGGGTTGGGAGCTACGGGAAATAGATGAATGGCGAAGTAGTGGGAGTGCTTAAGGGGTATAAAACTGATCAAACTTGGATTGATATTGGTGAAAGAATTAGCAATAGTATATAGAAGGGAAGAGATGACCAAAACAAAAATCTGGCACATGATTTTAGGCATAGGGGAGTAGGAAAGTAAATGATTCAGGTACTGGAATCAGTTATCAAGGGAAATGATGGACAGTCTACAAGGAATACAGAAATAGTTTAAAAATCGTGAAATAAAATAGTAACTGGGTGTTTAAAATTTTCTGACAAATTTTGAGAAATTGCTAGCGAGATATATGCTCCAGTACAATTAGATTAAATTGAAACATCTGTTAATTATGCATGTTACACAGTTTTGGATAAATGTGAATTTAAATTAATCGGTGAATTAGTTATTTTTTAAACTGGGGTATTTTAAGCAGAAAAGCGTTTAATTTTCCTATCAGTCAAAACTATCCGTCAACTATAATGTGTTTTCTTTAGTATTACATAGCAACGTAGCTGGTGAGCTTAGTAGTAACTTACATTACAATTTTCTGTCGTGAACAAAGTAATTCTGTCTTTCCCGCAACAGTAGTTGGCTTGCAAGTTTCCCACTAACGAAATAATTTCAACAAGCAATATTTAGTCATTCAATTTGACGCTATAGGTAACAGTAAGACTCAGGATGTTCCGTAGATAGTTTATTTGACTATATTAATAGAAGAAATTTCTATTCTAGTGGCGAAAGACATTAACAATTTAAAGATATACTCTTATCTACTTTCTGTCTCTCTCTCTCTCTCTATATATATATATATATACTATCAGTCCATGTAAATCTATAAAATTTCGGTATATATCCTGACGCTATTATACCCTGAAGCCGTTACGATTACTATTTCAATGGAAGAGATTTATTTGTTACCTTGAAGTTAACCGACCCTAATGCTACTTGCCGGACAGCCAAGCGAGATCAACGAACGACAGAGAGAGACGAGATTGGGGATTAAAATTCGTAGTGCCCAGCTCACTTAGTGAGGCAGTAGCTTGACGAGTTGTTACGTGTCTGTGAGAGTTAAACAAGTTGTGAGTTGTAGGGCGAGAGACGTTAAAATTTAAAACATAATATATTCCAAACCAAGCTAAAAATTAATAATTTGTACAGTTATTTAGATAATGCTACTTTTGACATCGGTAGTGTAACTTTCTTTTATTTGAAACCATTATTCCACTTCTAGACACTTATGTCTAACAACGCATCAACAAACACTGTACTTCCAATTTTTTTGGTAGCGCGTTTTGCTATACAAAAAATTTAAAAATTATTCATCCCTGTTTCACTTAAAAGATTTAAACAAACAATAGGGCTTACTACTCCTTTGTTACTTTTCTTCTTTTATACCTCGTTGACATCAGAGGCGGCAAAGGACTGGGGCCAAGGAACGGGAAGGAATTCGGTCAAGGCGTTTTCGCCTGCAGTTATTTGAGAAAACCATAGAATACCCAAATCTGGATACCCTGACGGATATTCGAACCCGCTTCCCCCCGAATGCGTTACCACTCACCCACCACGCTCATAACGATTGAAAAAAGTTAATACTTAGGCTTATCAGGCAGGCTGAAAAAATTAGTTTCTCCTTTAGGCGTTTAAATAAAATTGCAATTTAAGCCCGTTTACCAAGGTGTTCCACATAATGACAAGGATCCTCAGACATTGATCAGTATTTCCACTAGCTTGCACTTTCTTGGTCTGTCCGCTGCAGCTTTTTGTTTTGTTTTTATAATTCGATTATCATTCCAAAGTTCTGACTGGACTAACCTGCAAACGTAAAAATTAGAACACTTACTGACAATAGATTCACCAACACTCGTATCACGCCAGCTCGCTCTTAAGACGACAGATAGTGTCTTGACCCCTTCAGTAGAAACGTGCCGCATATATCATTCAACACAAAGCCCTAACCCCCTATGGTCCCTTATTCTTCCGAGTTTCGCTTGCCGCGGTTTATCACGGGGGGGCGCCTTCAATTTATAACGAAGCTGTACCGCCAGACAGGAGTGCGACCGGGATGGCGTGCTCTAGCTGGGTCAGGCGCGTTGTGTCGCCAGCAAACAGCGTGCCCAGGCCTTGGCCAAGCTCATCCATTATGGACGTCCCGGGGGTCATGTCCGTCAGGGGACGACACAGGAGAGCATCTGCGGCTACGGAGCACAGTCGTAGCCGCCACGTTGCAACCAGGCAGGCGCCGTTCAGAGCCTTAAAGAAGAAACATTCGCACTGGAACAAAGTACAAGTGTAGTGACAGCAGCTGCACATAAATGAATTTCGCAGTGTCTTCAGAAGAAGTAACTAACCTGGGGTTGCGCAGCGATAACATCATACGCACTAACTTTCCTTTAAGTTTAAGAATCCTAGAAATGCGTGATGGCTACGGATACCATATGATACCGTAGCTTATAGTGTTGTTAGGTTATTTTCCTGCTTAAAATTTCATGGCATACTCTGTTCATTTTCAACTGGCGGCTCAAGGTCATATTTTCCGTACCCCTCCTCATCTCACAACCCCCCCCCCCGCCTACCCCTCCGAGCAGACAACTGTGTTAAGGCAAGTAATTTGTCAGTGGGCATTCTTTCCCCTTCGCAAGTAGGGTTTATGGCAGCGAAGTGGGAACGATCAGCGTGATCTTGAGCCGTTTGTGTTAACTGTACGCACTATAGTGCACGGCATTACATTCGATTTACCTAACATATAAAATGTTGACAATACTAGAATTATATTGAACAGAGTTTGTTAAGAAAGATTTGAAAAATTAGGGCAAAATATAAGAAACTGAACATGCATTCGTAATTCCATTATAGAAAAACTAAAATAAGCAGAGTCATATCCCGTGGAATACAGAATTAAATAAAAATATCCCAAAATAACATTTACTTTGTTTTGCTGTTCCAAACACAATACTGGTTACCGTATGCGAAAAAAAATCTTCCGTCTGTTAGGGCGCTAATGACCTCGCCGTCGACGCGCCCTAAAACCCAAACAACATTCCGTCTGTTACTTGTATGATACACTTGATGAGTGTTTATTAGTGATCTGTCTTGCGAGCAATATTTTGTTACAAACTATGCAAAGTCGTCAGAATCAGGAGACTGTGACATAGTGACTGATAGACATTACAATTTCTACAACGAAACTTTGACACAAGCGGCCTCATGTAGCTACACAAATCGGTTATCAGTTATTTTATAATTTTTCATGTTTCACCGTTTTGTAATTGCTCCATATGACTTCTCCTGGTCACCCGAACAACACTGACATGATAGTTAAATACATATTAATCCATTGTACAATCTGTAAAGCGGTAGCTGTGATTCTGGTCCCAATTTTTATTTCCTGGCATAGCAACTTGCTCTTTGGTGTATACCTTCAGAAAAAGTTGTAGACTGTAGTGACAAAAGATCTGGTGGGTCAAAAATGTATAGTCACATTCTTGTGAATTGCTGTGTTCAGAGGATATAAATTTGTTGAGAGGTGCATCGTCCGAGCTCAGTTCAGACTGTGCGTTTTAAGTATTGCGACTTTCACTCATTAAGAGTTCGTGGTTGAAGAAGCATATATTTTTTTTTATGATCTGTAGCTATGTAAAGATAGTACTCATACGATAAAAGTAGCACTAATGATTTCCCAGTCTTTTCCTTTGAGTCACGATATGTATGAATGGCTGAATTAGAACTGCATACTCACTTCAAGGTTTCAAACCGAGCGTGGTGGGTGAACGGTTAACGTTCTGGCTTCCCATTCGGGAGGACGCGGGTTCGAATCCCCGTCCGGGCATCTAGATTTGGGTTTTCCATGGTTTCCCCAAAACACTCCAGGCGAATGCCGGGATGCTTCCATCAAAAGGCCATAGCAGAATTCCTTCCAGTTCCTTGCCCCCAATCCCATCCTGCCGTCCACAGGGTGTAAAGCCCAAGCAAAAAAAAATATCAAGGTTTCAACACTAGAATGGAGATTGTGTGGTTAGTAAGGCTCAAAACGCTTCATCTGTAAAGTTCTTTTGACATACTGCAACTTTTCATATTAGTTAAATTGTGACATCGGCTTGTTTGGTAGTGTGTTGGAATTTTAAATTACTTTCTACATTGAACTACCCTTCCTACGAACCTCTTTCCATAAATCATTTGCGATCTAACTTTATGGCCCTAGATTGGCGCTTTTATTACTACCGACCAACTCGCTTAAAGTTACATGTATTAAGTTGAATTACACGTCAGTACCATAATACACGTTATAATTTACGTTTGAAGTTTCCAATAGTTTTAATAGCTAATAAACACTTCAGTTCACAATCTTGAATAACAATTTACCCAAAATTCACCAGCAGCATTTTCCAAGCTGTCTTAAAAAATAACAATGTCTGCATATTTCTTTAAGCTGTAATTGTATTTTTACAACGTACTGTCTTTTACATAATACCAGAGAGAGAAATAGTGTATATTGTGGGTGGTCACATGAATAGGTAGTCAATGTATCAGCCTTTAAACAGTATCAAGCGATAATCACATATAGCAGCAGCCAGCAGAGTCGAAGAGCGTGGAAGCCAATAGACCGCAGGCGGAATGAATGGAATTAGGATGCACCTCCACCTTACATGATTTTAGAGGATTTGTGTTAACGGTTCCTCTTCGCTCAGCTGAGCGAAATCCATGAGACGTAAACTCCAGCTCGCTCTCAACAACCCTTAGATTGCTTTGTTTCTCCTAAAGTTTTCACTACTATGCCTCTATGAATCAATCAGACATTTCTTTCTCCGAACGTATAGAGATTTGACGCTGTCAATTTCGATAAAGTTACAACATGAACTGTGGGTTGAATGACAGCATAGCATGGATCAGCTATAATAAAATGGCTGGATTTTGGGCTGCAATTGTCTATAAATTGCTTTAAGCATCCACTGATTCTAACGGATAGATTTTAAACAATTAATAAACTTATTCTAAACTTATCCGCTACTAATTAGTGAATTTTTATCATTCATATTAACAATCCTAAACAATTTTCTTTTTAATCACTTTAAACGTCTTCCATTACACCTGGTACAAAGGTAATTATTACCTTAAGGATACAATTAGATTTCCCAACAACAAATTTATAAGAAAAATAAATTATTTTATAGGATTTTTATCACGAAGATGCAACTGGTAGGTTTTGGCTTTTCTGAGCTATGTAGCCCTGAAGTAGATGTTGCATTGGAAATTTTAACGCCTTGATCTATTTCTACCACCAGTAAATACAGCCTGTATTATGTACACATTTCTTAAGTCGGTGGTGTAAAGGTCCGACGGAAGAATTGTCTAGATAAACAAGAAGCTTCGGGAAAACAGATTTTCAGTCTGCAATTACATGAACGAAAACCTGAGCAAACGGATCATATGGTATATTTCCTTCGTGAACCATCTTCAAAATTATTAATTTTGCGCAGTATACTTATTGTGACCTCCTTACAAGTAAGGTTCGTCATAGAGTCCTTGTTTTTAATGATTGAGGTTCTGGACGAATGCATCGTATTTAAGCTGTTTCATCCATCACTGACTTTCCAGTTCATTCTACACTAGCATCTTCAGTATATTTAAGACTTCCCATTGGATGGTATAAGGAACAGAAGTTAAGAATTCTATACTATGTGTAGAACACGCTACTTTTGGAAAAGTTTGATTTTTTAGAAGTATGATCTAAAAAATTATTTTTGTTTCCATTCAGTAGATGAAAAATCACTGATAGGGATAAATCCTCCTTGAACAACACTGATAATTAATGAAAGTATTTCCGGAGGACATTTTAATTTCTCCAGATTTAGAACGCCACCCAGAATCTATTCCTACTGGTAACCAAATAGAAAACTACACATCCAAGTGAAATCCGGTACTACCTATTTGCCCTTTTGGTGGAGGCAGAATAACGGTAAAATAACCGAAGAATTCCGTTCCACTGTGTACTAAAACGTAATTCTGTTCTGTGTCGGCTCTGTAACTTATAACCGACACATGCTACTGCAACATGACTTGAAAACGCATTAGTTTTAACGCGAGTGGTCTGGTGGCTCAGTGGTTAAGGCGTCTGACTGGAGATCTAAAGGTCGCCGGTTCGAATCACATAACCGACCTTTACCTCAGGCATAGCTTGTTGTGTAATGTGAAGTACTACAGCACGCTTCCATAGTTCGGGTTCGACGTTAAACTGTAGCTCCCTTTTACCCGGTAGGATTCCTGGGTTAGATTAAGGGTTGCCGCGATAGAGACGCATGTCAAACCGGTGGCTCAGCTACCCTTCGGTATATTTGTGCCAATAATGTCATACGCATTATTATAGTTATAATCCTGCAACTTTTCTTATGTAGTAACATTATTTTAGCCACGATTGTTTTGTTACGTTTATTGCTGCCTGTACAATTAACAGATTTTCACTCAGAACGTGGAACATATGGATTTTCAATACCGTAGTTAAAAACCACGGGTGTAGTGTGCGAAGAAAATCACGTGGTAGATCGAGACATAAGCGGATTTGTCATGGTATTATGTAATTTGTTTGTACTGGAAAACATTGTTTGGATGCCTTACATACAAGGATCATCTACTGTATTAGAACTACAGTCAGAATTTAAAAATATTAATAATCTTCGGTGAAGTATCGTGAGAGGTGATATGACTTTTAAAGAAATAAGTTGAAAACAATTTTGTTCTTGCAACGAAATAAACTAAGAAAGTCTCCGACCATTAGCAAGTTATTCACCAAAACGTTTTATTTCAAGTAATTACTATCTGAGATTAGCAGTTACTGTCATTTCAGCTATCTATATTCTTTAAAAATCAGAAGATTTTATAACGCTGCACATTCCTTAAACTGTTGTAACAACTTCTCACTTAACAAAATAACGTTTCTCATACTATTTCATAAATATCTTGAATTCTACATCTACATCTACATATATACTCTGCAATTCACAAAATTGTGGGTGGCAGATGGTGCTCAGCACCAAAGCTAATCTCTTTGTTTTGCATTCCAATCCCTAATGGTACGAGGGAAAAAAGAATTCATATAAGAATCATTGCGGCACCTTATTTCTCTAATCTTATCTTTCCTGTCATTCCGGCTCAAATAGATTGGTGGAAGAAGTATTTCACTACACTCAAAAGTGAAAGTGGGAGTACGCATGTTTACCAATAAGTTTAAACGAAACGTGCGTCGTCTATCTACCAGAGACTCCCAGCCCAGTCTACTAATCAGTTCTGTGACGCTTTCATAAGGACTGTAGCAAGCGGTCACGAATCGAGCGGCTCTTCTCTGTACTTTCTCTATACTTTCGATCAACCCCTTACGAAACGGATCCCAAATGGCACAACAATAGTCAAAATGTGGACGCACAAGAGATTTGTACGCTATCTCCTTTGTTTGTTCATTACAATTTTTCAATATTCGACCTATGAATCGCAGCCTATAATTAGCTCTACCTACCAACGAATTAATGTGTAAGTCCCATTTCATGTTCCTTTGTACTGTTACTCCCAAATATTTCATATAATCGACCATATCAATAACTGAATTGTTTAACTCGTATTTCTGAACAATTGGATTCTTTTTGTTAGTTATGCTCATTGTCTTGCACTTTTTACAATTTAGCGTAAGTTGCCACTCAGCTCAGCGCACCATGCCAAAATAATATCCAGATCACGCTGAATTTCTAAGCAATCGGCCAAATTCCTTACCTCCCTATAAATAACCGCATCATCAGCAAACAATCTAAAAAGGCTTTTCACTTTGTCTCCGAGATCGTTTATAAAAATTAAGAAAAGAAGTGGTCCTATTACACTTCCTTGAGGTACCCCCGATGTAACATCTAGACCAGAAGAACTTTCTCCTTCAACGACGACATACTGCGACCGACCAGTTAGAAAATCCTTTATCCATTCACAAAGCTGATCCGATATACCGTACGCTCGTAGCTTCGCTAAAAGGCGGTTGTGTGGCACAGAGTCAAAGGCTTTCTGAAAATCTAAAAAAATTGCATCAATAACTTTCATTACGTCGTGTGTAAATAGGGCAAGCTGTGTTTCACATGATCTTTTCTTCCGAAATCCGTGTTGATTTGTTGTAAGCAAATTATTATCATCTAGAAAATTCATAATGTTCGAGCATATAATATGCTCCATAACTCTACTACAAATTTTGAACATTTTTTTATTATTATTATAATGCTTCGTTAATCAATATATACCAATATTTTCCCCACTATTCATTTATTCAACAATTCGTTTTAGTGCAAATATGTGGTGATTGCCAGCTTCTGTAAAGTAATATGTTACACTAAAGATTTTCCTTCCATGGGATGGATGTGTTCTCAGCCACGTTTTATCAAGGATACTTATGAGCTTATACTACACAAACATTTCTCTAGATTGGTAATGAAATGCTTGATTTATCACAGTTATGAGAACACAGTTGCATTTTGAGAGGATTTGCTGTTGCTTGCTGCTTACTGTTGCTATAGACAGGTCTGGTGGCTCAGTGGTTAAGGCGTCTAAATAAATATCGAAAGGTCCCTGGTTTGAATCCCTGTCTTGAAGGAGATTTTTAAAGTCGCTTAAACCGTACCTTCACCTCTGGCACAGGTTGCTGTGTAATATGAAGTACACTAGAAAGCTTCCGTGTGTCGGATTCCAAGTTAAATTGTAGGTCCCCTATACTCGGTAGGAATACCAGGATAGATTAAGACGGCTGCGATAGAGCGGAATGTGCAGTCAATAAAAACCCTGTCGCCAGGTTATTTCGACCACACGATCCTTTATTGTTGCTATGGAAATCAGAAATAATTCAAGTTTCCGCATTTCCCTGTGCTGTAAACTTTGAGATTCCATCCTAAAACCGGCCTGTTTTAGTATTCACCCTGGTCGTCCACTGTTTGCGGGCGGACACTGCTAGGTGAATTCGTATTCGGCAGAGGGATCGATACTGGAGCACCTGCACTCGAGTGTCTCTGGGAACTGTTTTTCGGCAGTGATGATTGATGTTCAGCCAGTGCAGGTTGCCGTCCTAATCGCAGACAGTCAGCACATCCCAGGCCGTGATGGATGTCTGCCTGCGAAAATGAGTCTTCGCTTTCTGCCGCCTGACACAAACTAACTACTGTGCACTGGTGCCTCGGTACTGCACAAGGTACTCGAGAGATTACAAGGATGACTGTTCATTTGTTAGGCGTCCCAGCGTACAGGTGACATACAGAAAATGCGTTGGTGGTGTTTATTCCACTCTATCTCTCTCTCTCTCTTTTTTTTTTCTTTTTTTTTTTTTTTTTACTATGGCTATACGTCTTTTCGACATCGATGTCATTAGAGATGGGATGAGATTGGGGACAAGGACCTGGAAGTAATTCAGCCATGGCCTTTTGAAGGAAACATCCCGGCATTCGCCGGGAGTGATTTGGGGAAACCACGGAAAACCTAAATCTGGATGCCCGGACGAGAATTCGAACAGGCGTCCTCCCGAATGCGAGGCCAGAACGCTAACCGTTACACCACCACGATAGGTCTCATTTCTTCTTGGTATTTAGGTAGTGTAACTGTTAATCTGTTATATGGAGTATGTGATTCGGCCTTGAATTTTACCCTGGCATATTTGAAAACAGATCACATTATCCTGGCGGTCGCGAAATTAGCGAGTAATTGATTCCACGCGTTTCTCAGTTGCTGGATCTCATGGGAAGACAAGATGGGGATCTGTAGCGCCATTAGAATAGAGCGTAAGCTATAGACTTTGAGACCTCACATTTTAGATGGAGGCAAGGCATTTTCTCTCTTTGTATTGTGCTGTTCTCTGTAGCCTGTGACCTGCCGCTGTTCTGCACTTCCTCCTGCTACGTGGTTAATCCGGTACTGATGTAACAATGTAGGCACAGCGTCGCTCACACAGAACGAATCGGACTCGGGCCCTTGTTTTACCTGAGCGTGCGTTGTGGAGGGAAGTATTTTGACATGAAAATGGATGTATCAAGAATATTGATAAATTCGGATACCAAATCTTTGCTAAGATGCAAAAATTTGATCCAGAAAAGTAAGAAGACTCAGAATAAGCTATCAACCTACAAAAAGAAATTAAGTTCCACCTAAAACAATACTTGTAAAAAAAGTGACTTGGCCATTATGCAAACTCCGATAGTAGAACTTCTACCTAAATAAATGCCCCTACAGTGTTGCATTATTGATCTTTTAAATTCGCAAAAGCCAAGATTTCCCTCGATCCTCTTTCGGAATTCACAAGTCTTCGAGTAAATCATACACATTCTGCGTTTCCTTTTAGTAAAGAAGTATAATGGCTAAATCACAATTTTAAAACAAAAATAAAATAAAAAGATTTATACGTAACGTCATGAAAAATCATTGTGTTTCAGAAAATCAAAAATTGATTCAGAATAATATCTCAGAACTCTTCTTCAGTAAATAGCCACAAGACTTCGCCCTTGTTTAAAATGATTTGTTTTTGTAACATTGTTTTTGTATAATAAGGTCGATATATCGATACTTTTTCTTCGATATATCGAATCCGATATTGATACTTTTAAAAATATCGATATATCATATCAACAGCCCTACTTCGAGATAGCTGATTTTTAACAGGTTTTGTAATGTCTCAAAGCATTCTCGAGACATACTAAAATATGTAAAAAGTCTATCTTCATGTGACTTCAGTTCCCGGCAAAGGTGGTGCTATTCACCAAAACATTTCCTCCTTTCTGCTTAGTGCAAGCAAAAGAAGCATCACTTGGCATGTTTTATAAGAATTTACTAACCCGAAAAAACTTATTAAAGTCTAAGAGATGAAATAAAGAAGTACAGATCTCTTCGCGAGAGAGGGTCTCACTAGACTGGCATTTATCGCTATAGACTTGTAGCGCCCTGTGTGACGTACGAAAATCATGTGTCGTCGCGACGAGAGTTTTGTCGCTTGTCGCTTTCTGTGTAGGACTGTTGATAATATACCGATATATCGATATTATTTTTTGAAAATATCGATACTTATGAGTTATACTTTTAGGTCGATAATCGATATTTCGATACTGAAATCTGGATATCGCCTTCGATATTTTTTAATATAAGTTATTATTTTTCGTTTGCTCTGAATGACACTATGTCCCTCAAATTTCTGTTACACATAGAGATCAGCAAATCATACTACGTTTCTATAATTAATTTGGAAGTTTTAGGTACCACGTTTACTCAGATGATGACAACAGTGAAGGCAAGGCAGCGTTCGCCCAGCACGAATCGAACGCGAGCCGATTGTTTGAAATGAACATGCCCAGTGCCAGGGAAATCCAGTGTGTTTAAGGGGGTATCCATTTATTACGTGAGATATTTTTCCGGACTTCCTGTCCCCTCTGGTGAGATTTGGTAGGTGAGACACCCCCCTAGAAATCGCCATCGCAACTTTTTGAGACCTTTCTAAAATCGACTTTCGCGTCATTTGTAGACCTTTTTTTTAGCTCTTCAGTCCAACAATAATTTCGAAACCTCACGTGAGATTTCCGTTGATCCCCCTCCTCGTTGATGAGATTTCGTCTCACCCTCCCCCCCCCCAATTTCACCTCGCGTAATTAATGGACGGCCCCTTAGCAGAAATAGTGGGAAGTATTAATAACAAATAGTTGCTAATTAGAGAAAAAGAAAAGTTAGACAACTCAGAATAAGCTATCAACATACAAAACTAAATGAAATACCACAAAAAAGTCATGTAACTTGGCCTTAATGCATGCTATAATAGTTAAAGTTATACCTAATTAAATGCCATAACTGTATGGTATGCTTATCAATCTTAAAAATACACAAAATAAGATTTGCCTCGATCTTCTTTGGAGTTTTATAAATTTAATTAATTTTTATGAAACTTATGACACCCATAATGGTCAAATTTTTTTAAAAAAATCAGCAATCATCATCACCAAGAGAAACCATTCGAAAGTGAAAACCTGATTAGTAACAAAATCACACGTCTATTTATCAGTGGACAACCTTATTTTTACAAGGTTCGATTTTATGAAACTGCATTTATGAAAGTATTGATATATCTATACTTTTTTCCGATATATCGACAGCCGATATTGATACTTGTTAAAATATCGATATATCGAAAACCGATATTTTTAAAAATATCAACAGCCCTAGTTCTGTGTAGGAGTGTTGATAATATATCGATATATCGATATTATTTTTTGAAAATATCGATAGCTATGAGTGATATTTTTTAGGACAATGTATCGATATTTCGATACTGAAATCTGGATATCGGCTTCGATATTTTTTAAAATAAATTATCATTTTTCATTTGCTCTGAATAACACTATGTGCCTCAAATTTCTGTTACGCATAGAGATCAGCAAGCTTAAGTAAATCTTACTAAGTTTTTATAATTAATTTGAACGTTATAGGTACCAAGTCTACTCAGATGATGACAACAATGTAGGCAAGGCATCGCTCGCCCAGTACGAATAGAACGCGAGCCCATTGTTTGAAATGAGCATGTGCATTGTCCAGGGTAGTCCAAATTGAAACTAGCGTGTTAGCAGGATTAGTGGAAAGTGTAAATAACAAATAGTTGTTAATTCGCGTGCTAGTAATATAATAAAACTCAGAATAAGTATCGACATACAATTCTAAATGAAATACCACAAAAAAAAATATCTTATGAAAAAAATTATGTAATTTAGCCATAATGCATGCTATGATAGCTTAACTTTATCCAAATAAATGCCTAAACAGTATTGCTTATCAATCTTAAAAATACACAAAAAAGATTTGCCTCGAACCTCTTTCGATTTTTATAAATTTTATGAAAATTATGACACGCATAATGGTCAAATTTTTTTAAAAAAAATCAGCAATCATCACCAGCAAGAGAAACCATTTGAAAGTGAAAGCTTGGTTAAGAACAACATCTATTAATCAGTAGGGGTGTTGATAAAATATCGATATTTTTTTTAAAAAAATATCGATATTTATGAGTGATATTTTTAGGACGATATATCGATATTGAAATCTGGATATCGGAGTCCGATATTTTTTAAAAATAAGGTGTTATTTTCCGTTTTCCTCGTAGAATATTCCAAGTTATTATTGGAGGGAAAACGATTACCAGTGTTTCACATGCAATACATTTTCATAGATAGAATTTTAAGAAACAATGAACGATCCGAGCACATGGAGAAGCGTAAATATATGGCTGTCTACTGATAAATTATCAGTAGACAGCCATATATTTACAAGATTTGTTTTTATGATATTGCATTTATAAAAGTATCGATATATCGATACTTTTGTCCGACATATCAACAGCCGATATTGATATTTTTTAAAAAAAATATCGATATATCTAAAATCAGATATTTTTCAAAATATCAACAGTCCTAGTTCTGTGTGACCATGTCTTTTATTTTTTTTTTTTTTTTTTTTTTTTTTTTTTTTTTTTTTTTTTTTTTTTTTTTTTTTTTTTTTTTTAGCTGTCGTCAGTCTTTCGACTGGTTTGATGCAATCCTCCATCCCTTCCTATCCTGTGCTAACCTCTTCATTTCTACATACCCCTTACAACCCACGTCCTTAATTATTTGCATCATATATTCTTTTAGTATCATGTTTTAAAAATAAATATACAAGTCTGAGCAAAGTTAAACATAAACCATGCATAGAATAGAATAGGGATGGGCAAAATAGATCGGGTATCGATATTTTTTATAAATAATATCGATATTTATCGCAGATATTTTTATTTTCGATATATCGATACTGTATTTAGTGTATCGATTTTAAGCACCAATTCGATATTTTTTTCTACGAACGCAATTCAATATCCAATTTAATCGTTACATGTATATAGGATAGATATACGTACATATCCAAACTTCTGAAAGTGTTTTAAAAAGTATATTTGTTGAAATATAATAGCTTCATCAGCGGTTGAGAGGATAAAACAAGTTGTTAAATTTTAACAACTTTACGTTAACGTCACTTTTATGTTAGCATGTAAGTGGTTATTTTATCTTTGTAGTTGAAATATTATCCTTTCAACTGTTTTTTTTATTATTTACGAATAACAATTAATGGGTTGATGAACCACAAGTAATTATGAATGACCGTTAATTCATTTAAATGTCTACAATCTAGTCTACAGTCAAAACTCCTTAATCGCAAGGAATACGTTCCGTAAATTAGCAGCAAATACGAAAATCTTGAATACGGAAATCTTGAATCCTGAAACCTTGAATACAGAATGGTAGTTTATATAGGATTATAGGGAATACGTTCCAAGTATAGAGAAAAATGTTGATGTAATGGTGTGATTATCGCACTTTAAGCTTAATAAACCAATTCTGGATTGCTTTAAATCCTCTATCCTAAAGTTCATTGTAATGCTCTTTAAAATATGCATAAAGACATATTCTCGTGAATTATAGCCCCACTAAAGAATACTTTCTTGTGATTGCTGTCTTCGATTGATGTAGTGAGAGCGGTTTTTAGTTTTTAAATCACTGTGACACCAATAGTTTTTACTGATAGTAAGATCCTCTTCGAACGTCTTTCCCGTGTCAGGTGGTAGGCGATTACCATGGGTGATGTATATCCCTCCAAGTCCTAGGAAGATTAGCTGGGGTGGTTTCCCGTTTCACCGAGCGTGGTGGTGTAATGGTTAGCTTTCTGGCCTCGCATTCGGGAGAAGGGCGGGTCGAATCCCCATCCGGGCATCAAGATTTGGGTTTTCCATGGTTTCCCAAATCACTCCAGCAAATGCCGGGATGCTTCCTTCAAAAGGCCATGGCCGAATTCCTTCCCATTCCTTGCTCCCCATCCTTTTCCATCTCTAAAGACCTCGCTATTAAGAGACGTTAAGCAGTTAAAAAAATCCCCGTTTCCTTCCTCTGTGTAACAGTGCTCCTAAGTGTGTATGACAGTGACACTGTGTGGTTCAGTATAGTGTTGTGGATGAGAGATGAAAGAAGGGAGAGGGTGGAAGTCGGTGTCGGCATGTTCAGGCCTACTTTTGCGAAACATTCTAAAGAGGGCGCCAAGCTTAACATTCCCATCCGACGGATGAATCACCATCAACAAGTTCGTATGCCCTCCCACCATACGCTCCGCAGAGAGGTTTGGTGATTAGAAATTGCACCTCACTGGTCAAAATCATTGATAGAGTGTTAAGTGAAAATAATTCATTTGCAGCACTCTGCGATCACGTAAAAATTATTGTTACTTATTTTAAGCAGTCTGTCAATGCTATGGATCTATTAAGATCTGAACTAGAAGCATCTGGGAATAAAGAAGGAGAGGTGTTGACTTTTACACAAGCTGTTAGCACCAGATGGAACTCCTGCTTTATTATGTTAGAACGATTTGTCAGACTCTCTGCAATTTGTGGTGATATATTCTTGGTTACTTATGTTTGTAGTTACCACTTTTCACCTTTATCTTATCATTTTTTATATGAGCCCCTTAAAGCCCAAGTGGTGTAACTCACTTGAATCAAGTTTCGAGAAAATTAATGTTTTACTGCAGTTTTAATAAAAAAATTAGTTTTATATATTTTGAAGTTTTTTTCTCAACAATGTATCATTAAAGAGTTATTCTAACTTATGCTGGCAGTTTTAAAAACTTTTAAAATGTTTTCTTTTTTGGGGGGGCTTTGTTTGGAGTTACACCACTTGTGATATAAACAGGGAACAGATTCTCTTTAAAGAAGGGGGAAAGAATACAGTATTTTACTGCAACATCTATTTTTTATTCTACTGTTTATACATTTCTTACTCTGCATCTAGTGGCCCAATGTCTGCAGCATCATCTTGAGTCGATAGACTATAAAAGTAAGGATGACAGATGGGTGGAATGAATGGTAACATGTCTTGCATATCCTTTTTCTTCTCTTTTGTTACAGATCTTTGATTTCTGTACAGTTATTCTTGAGATACATTAGTAAGATTAACAGGTCTGCCTCTTTTAGGTCCAGGTTTGAAGTTTAGTTCTGAAAAGGGCATTTCTTTGGAAAGAGTTTCTATGAAAAAAATTGAAAATGTTTCTTCCTTTCGATACTGGATCCACTGCATTTGTAGCAATGATAAAGGATGTTTTTCCGTATCAACCTTTCTTTTGGTGATATGTTGTAAAAGATTTCCAACAGACAAAAAGTCACCATGAGTCATCACTGTTATGTAAAAAGGATTTTTCTTCCTAGATTTTGCAATGACAGTATACCTGTACCAATCATTGTGATGATATATCTGCTAAATACTGCTGTAGTTTGCTAATGAGGCAAAATCACAGTCGTTGGGCAAATAAGAATAACCACTTCTCATAAACTTCAGGTCAATAACTTCAATGTTATTATCTTCACTCAGAACCAGTTTCATCGCCATGGCAACATTCCAGTTTCTATTTTGCTTGGCACAGGTGTCACTATACATTAAAACATTTTTCGCAGCTGAAGCCCCGTTTTCAATGTGCTTGACCAACATGCACTAATTTCTTGGGAACTTTGTGATCCATTTATCTCATTACAACAATACATAAATCCTAATTTTGAGGAAAGCTCATGGCATCCCAAATTATAAACATTATTGCATTTGTAATAGGGCACTTGACATGATAGTTTAGGAAAAGGAAGAGACTTTTCCAAGTCATAGGAAAATGTATAGTAAGAGCTGTTATTAATGGAATGTTGAGTGCCCCTCGCTCATGGCATTATGAGCTTTTTCTGCTTGGCGAAGATGAATTCAGAATCTGCTGGAATACATTCATCACTTGCTCCAATATCTGCCTAAATGCTTGGCTCACTAACACTGCTCTCATCACTGCTCATAATGACACATCAAAACTTAAATCTTTTACATCTAGGTTATTAAAATGTTTTTTAGTTTACCTGGTTACAACATTTCTAGATGAGCAAAAAGTGGTTGAACTGCAAACAGTTACAGGCACAGTGGTGTATCTCCAATATACACCACTTTAGCTTTTACCCAACTGATGGCTGCATTGACTGCATAAACTAGTGCTGCTAACTATAAGGTTGTTAAGGGAACTAGAATTTACACCACGTGTGCTTTAAACAGAATGCAACTTGCTGAACACTTCTGAAACATTAACTCCAAAAAAGCAAAAATTGGACTTACACCACTTGGGTTTTAAGGGGCTCATATAGCTAGCATGTACCTATGCTACCGATGTATAAGTCATTAATTGTTCTGATAAAACTTTTATTCAGTTGTTCCACCAACACCAGTTGTAATTACGACCGTTAATCTATAAATCGGACTTCTCATATTCATATTTCTCATTCAACATATCCAACTTGCGAACTTAATATAACGCCTCAAACATATAGGCTTTCAACATGTCGCTCCTGGCAACCAAACAACTCAAAACAAAAGGAACACGAATGTAAGAGTAAGCATATTAATATACTTGCATACTACATAATCGTCCATAATATAACCATATGATCATCACAAATTGTAGCTAAAATCTTAGCTATACAAAGTCAGTCAAATATAAACACACTTGATATGGTTGCAACTTAACATCTTAATGTAATACGTGACCATTTTGTCCTTCTTCATCCTTTCAAAGAAGCCACTGAAGAGGTTAGTGGTACAAATTATGTGACTGCTAGCTTAGCCATTCCTGTTACAAATCTGATTCGACAAGTAACGGCACAAGCTACTCCTTCGACCACTTTAGGATTCACGGTAAAAGAGACTTTACTCCAAAGAATTAAAGAGAAATTAAGTCCTTTAGAAAGAAATACATTCCTTGCAGCAGCTACCATTTTGGACCCTCGTTTCAAACGTATACACTTCACTTCTCCAATCGGTGTGTCAAATACGATATCTACAATAAGTAATGATATTCGCTTGGAACTAAGACGACGAGGACAACGTTCTCCAGAAGTAAGGTCTACAGCAGCAACACAAGATATCGCAGGTAACGCATCAATTTGGTCCACACATGAAAAGCTATTATCCCTTAGCACTACTGTTATGCAAGAGGTTCCAAGCTCTGCCTCAGTTCCTAATGAGCTTAAACAGTATCAGGACCAACCATTAATAGACAGAAAATCAGACCCAGTAAAGTTTTGGGTGAATTGCCAGTGCTCCAAGCCAGTGCTTTCGGAAATCGCACCTTATATGTCAAGCTTCTTCTGTGTCGCCCGAAAGAGTGGCTCCTGCAGTCAACTTAGCTGTACCGAACAACAGGGGAGCACATAAAACAGAGTGTCCTTTTGATGTCCATATCAGACGAATACTGGTTTGATTGATTGAAAAAAATAATAAATTAATAAAATTATGTATAATTTCTACCTGTGTCTTTAATTTTCAGAATTTTATTAAATATTTTGATATATTTTATGATTTTTTAGATAATTTCTCCCTTTAGCCAAAAATATCGATATTTTTCCTCGATGTATATCAATAGTGTTTGTAAATATCGTTTCGATATTAATCGATATATTTTTTTAAATGCCCATTCCTGGTATAGAAGTTGTACTGTTAACACAAATAACTGAAATATAACTGAAATGTCTATTAACTTAACTTTATTTAGCCTACAATCTAACTGCGAAAAAAGTCAAATGTGATAAGTGACTTGCAACATTCATGTGGACCATGTATGTCTTCAGTCTTAAGCTAAAACAGTTAGGGCGACTCGTGAATGAATTGTTTAATGCAGCCTAATTTTTGCGCCTCCACATAAAACAATCCATCTAGTGAGCTAAAGAGATGATGTAACTGAAACAAAAGTATGGAATTTTTCATACAGATTTGAGAGATCGTTCAGTTGTGGAAGCGCAACTTTTTTTTGCGTCGTTAGGTGAAAACCTAAGGAGTTACTACATCGCATTTCATATGACATGTGACGATTTCGTAAAGCCATTTTTTTGTTCTTGTAAATGTGGGGTATTAAGATTTTCTGATGAAATCGTCCTAATAACTGATAACAGTGTGCACGTTGAAAAATTAGTGAATAACATACTTGTAGAATTTGTTTTAAATATAAACCAAGGTAAAGAAAAGTCATGAAATGTAATAGGAATGATAGGTATAACAATACATCAAATATGAAAATACGATCAGAAGTAAAAGGAGAAGTATTCTGATATGTAGAAATAAAAATCATAATTGATGGTCGAAGCAAGAACACTATTAAAATAAAAAAAGCACTGGCAAAATAGCTTTCTTGAAAGAAAGAAATCTCTTCGGTACAAGTATATACTTATAATTCAAAAAGAATTTTTCTTAAACTGAATGTAGTGAGCATACTGCTTTATGGAACACGGGAAATGTAGTGCTGTAGAATTATGTTAAAAAATGTATAAATAAAGCTGGAAGTTAATAAGGAAATGATGAGCGTGGAAACAAATTTTCAAGAAAAGAGACACGATGGCTGGTCACATTTTAAGAGGTGCTAGACTGGTTAATTTGTTAGTGAATGAAATAGTCGAAGAAACAAACTGTAGAGGAAGACAAAGGTTGAGATGAAATGATTGGATGAGATAAAAAAAATTAGCTTAAGATAGGAAGAGAAGAAACATTATATCAAACCAATCATGATAGGAAAAAGAAAAGAAAAACTTTATACTAGGCCTGCCCTATAAAAACAGCAACGCGTCTGCCGCCGTGTTATAATGGCAACAAGGACATTGCGTGAAAAAAGTAGTTAGAAAAAAGTGTTGACACACCGAAGAGTCAGTAAAATAATTGCCGGGGGAGAACTAAAAATAAAATAGAGAAATGTCGTTGATTATAACCGAATTTCTTCATTGCCTTCGGCATTCGTTAGCATTCTTTGAGTAAAAATCGGTAATTCAAAGAACTGCTATACAAATTAAGATTATATTTTTACAAATAATTGTCCTAATGATTCAACGCTCCGCAACAAAATAGCGTTCATGGATGATAGCGAAATCCAGATATCTAATGTTAACGTTTAAAATGTCATTAGATATGTCAGTTCAATCCGGAAACCCAAATTGCTTTTATTGACTTCGTCAGATTCTGTGATACGGTGAAAAAGAATAAAATGTGAGGTTTAGGTGAGAAGGTCTTCTAGAACATTTAGTACTAGTGATTAGACGTTTGTATAAACACGCCGGTACAATTTTAGACAACTCAAATGACGAAGCTTCAAAGCTAGAAAAACAAACGAAGGGGCTATGCAAGTTTGTCATCAGAAGAATTGACAATCTAATAAGAAAACAGAAGGAGCTAATACAAAACGGTATTCAAATCCAAAGTAAAAATATTATTTAACTCGTTATTCTTCGCTGATGATCAGATCATTGCCACCAATTCAGAAACCGATGTACAGAAAACTGTACATCTGTTTAATTCCATTGACAGCACACATAACTGTCCAAAGCAAAGATATGGCATGAATAGGAAAAAAAGATAAAAAATACATTTGGAAGGTTTGGGCCTGAAACAGACATCAGAATTTAAACATGTGGAACGTACTGTCCTCCCGCCAACATAGCTGGGACATTAAACAGTATTTTTAAGGACGTGTGGAACGAATGAAAAGAACACTGGATTTATCTTGCCTAAAAGAAGTTCAAGTCGGAATATATGCAACAATGGCAGCCCCAAGACTATTATGCGAAATTTTAAGACGATTTCTTAGAAAATATTGAAGCAGAGTACTAGACATAGGTATGAAGTTCCTGAGAAGTGAAGTAATAAGGCAAATTACTATTCACAGTCCACGACGAAACAGGAGAAAATAAAAACAAATGACACGAACTTTTACTAAGAATGACTGACGAACGCGTTTCAAAGCTGGCTATGAAGTGTTAGCCTGTAGGAGAAGAGACATAGCGAAAAGCGAACCGAAGGACCAGAACAGGCCAAATGGCCTAATTCGTGTAGAAGGAGAAGATTTCTATAAATAAATGTACGAGTAATTCTATTCTCTCTGTTGTGAATGGCAGCGAAATAAATAAACCGCAATTGCGACGTGAAGTTGGGGCACTTAACAGAATGGAGCAATATACTGTAGTTGCAAGCAGATTCTATGTAAAGAAGGCAATGGGTAATAATAATGAACGATTGCCTAGTTAAAGGCGAAATGAAGTAAAATCGATGTTAATGTAATTGTTCATAAATAAAGTTCAGGCAAAAAATCTGAAACGGCTGGACAAGGTATAATGATGTAATATGCAGATATTAAGCTAAGATGCATTCAAACAGAATTTTCACATCCAACGTGTGGGTACCATGTAACATCTCATGTGTTTCTGTTGAGAATTTACGAACAACATCTTTAGAGATGCGAAAAAAACCACAGCAGAATTCGCCTAGAGTAATTTCGGAATACGTGGGAAATCTAGAACTTGAAGTGTTCCCTATGTTAGGAAAGCGACTTCTCGACCTTACTGTGGCCGTTCACTACCAGTTATTAATTTCCAAATAATATTAAGATTAAAAAAAATCAGGTGGGCGCCAGAGATTGGAGTGTACCCTATTCTGAGGGAAGCGACATCCAGATCTCAAAGTATTGTTACTTAAACATGAATTATTGGATAAATAGAATTATTAATAAACTCAAATGACACATTACGTGATTGGATGGGATCTATTGAAAACAAGGTTCACAATCTGACTTTTCGATTTACTTATGTATTTTAATTGTTTGCTTGACAAGATTTTACAAAGATTAATTTTCTTTCTGCAACACAAGGGTACATAACTTTCTCGGTGGAGCAAGAGAGTCTGTCTCAGAGCTAACTAGGGTAAAAAACGACGATGATGCAAAAGTTCCTTTTTCTGAATGGTGGTTACCGTGCAGGCGAATCTACGTTGTGCAGTCGGTGGGTTGACCAGCTCTCCATCACGGCCGGCTGCCTCACTGCTGTCCCCAGTAGTCAGCTGTTCGGTCCATCCACACCTCTCCGTCGGTAGTCCACAAGTCCCTGTCTTCTCGCGCTGCCTCCAAGAAGCGTCGTTTTCCGCCCCCTCTTCATGACGTCTGCCAATGTCTGTGTTTGGAGGGAAGATTTTTCCGCTGGTTGGCTCAGGACATGCAACAAAACCGCCCTTTTTTGTAATAAAAATACAAATTTTTCCTATTGGCTTGTACTCCTGGCTTCCCCTTACCCTTCGTTCTAGGATTCAGATTTACTTCTTATTTTGTTTGTTTACTAAAACAGCCCAGGCTCCCACTCCATCTTGAGTCGCAGGCCTTGTCATGAGGCTGTTATGCCATAAGTCACATTTAATGGAAACACTCAGCGGCTGGCGTTCCCAAACACCAGCAGAACCTCCCCAGGGACCGGGGACCGACACACACCAGACGAGAAAAGAAACACGCGCACCTCTGTCTCTCGCGGGTCATTACAAACTGGATTGTTGGACTGGGAATAGAAAACGCATCTTACCCAATGCCGGGCCTAAATGTAAATCTTTCACATACCGGGATCAGTGTATGCTGTTCCATATTGCTGATCATATACACAGGTTGTCCTGGCAAGAAATGTCAGTAATTTTGATGTGAACAAATAGATAATAGTGAGCATAAAAGTTCACATGAAAATTTGATCCATTCAGTATGATTTCCAGATAAAATCACTTCAGTGTATACCTGCAATAAAAACAGTTTACAGTAAATCTAGAATCGAACCGAGGTTCTACCTAATACCAGGCCGAATCGTTAACTCTCACCCACTAGGTTCAGTGTAAAAAATTTGTTGGAGATTCGAGATCTAAGTAACAGCATTTATGATTACCTCCTCTTGGGGGTGATCGGCTATTACAGAATAATATGCTGATCTTAAATACTGAAACCAGGGTAGTTGGTTCGTGTCCGATCCATAGTCCCGAGAGGCCTTAATTAACCTCTAAGGTTCGTAATATTCCATACAACAAACTCCTGTGATATAACACGAAAGACTGTTGATGATACAATCAGTAGAGCATGAAGATGATTCCGTGATTGAAAGTGCTGTATTGCACTTAACGAAATAAAAATTTAGAAGGAATTTCCAATGCGTTCCAATAAATTAAGCTAAGCAATTAATTGCAAGAATTAGTGAAATCTTTGACTCTAGTAGGCTCGTCCATGAAAGTAAAATTTTGCTAAGTATTTACAGTAACTATGGTACTACTACTCTAAATATACTTGATTTGGAAAAAACCTGAATCAATCAGAAATTTAAACGGTTTGCGCAGCATATGAAATTTCACGAAAAATTTATCATTAGAAACCAATGCATACTGTTATTATTGTTGTTGTTGTTGTTGTTATGGTTTTAGGGCACGTCGACAGCGAGGTCATTAGCGCCCTAAAACTAATGCAAAGAAAAACTTGTATCAAAAATTCGCACAGGTTCATTTGCTATGAACCTTAGATTACTAAACGTTTAGTGCAAGCCATTTAAAGTTAAGCGGAGTTATTAAACAGATATTATGTATCAAAAAGACAAAAATGAAAGAATTACTTAACGACTTAAAATAATGAAAGCAGTAGAAAATGTATTTACATGTACGGTTAGTACAAAACTTGATTTGCTAAAAAATTCCAACGTGGTCGACTACTTGTTAAAAAAATTCTTTTTTTATAGAAAATAGTTTGAAGACCAGAAGGGGGAACGTTTAACCAGCCACTAATCCTGAAAATTCGTTAAAATCTTGACACAGGGGTTATGCACGGAGAAAATGCTTTGTTTACATCAGTCTGTATACAGAAAGTGAATGTTTGTAGATATTGATCTAAATATCTCATGCGGTCCTTTCGAGAGTAAGGTTGGAGGGATGGGGGAGAAGTGAAGGAGTACGAAAAGTTGTAACTTCAGGTTTCAGGTTTTATCAACATGTCCCTGTAGTTACCCAGGACAACACGGCAGACCCGTAAAAGCGGAGAAATAAAAACCGTTCAGATTACTGCAGCTGTATCTACTAAGATTCCAGAAGCAGTAAAACTCGCAGAAGATCGACGCTGAATATCCCTTAATCCAGTTTAAAAGCTTCTACTTAAAGATAAATACGGCTGTTTAATCTGAGCCAGCAAAATCGTACTTCTAAGAAATTTAAGTTGTTGGCTGAATGGGAACTGGGGCTTAAATGCAAGACGCCGCTCGCTTAAAATTATATATCTTTTAACAAAACCATATTTCAGACTATTAGTATCTTTTACAAAAAGCATAAGAAATGTTAATTCATAGCAGTTTCTGAATTACCGAAAAAAAATCTAAAATTTCTTGAACTCTCTTTAAATTAATGGAAACAATATTGATTTTTAATTTTGAAGGGGGCGTCCATTGATTACGTAAGATCAAATGGGGAAAAAGGCGGAGGGGGCGTTTATGACAATCTCGAATCAATTTTTTACTTCAAAGTGCCGCACTTCAAACAACGGTAGAACTAAAAAAGGTCTCCAAAAGCAGGAGGTTGATCTCACGTTAAAAGGGGAAAAGGGGTGAAGAGGAGGGGGTCCACCAGATTTCACTTGGTTTACTAAAAAAAATACTTCACATTAATAAAGGTAAACGCGTATGGCATTTTTGGCCGGTAGATCCCGAAGGATTGTTCGGCCGCCGCGTGACAGAGTTTTGATTAGCCGCGCATGCGCCTCTGTCATGGGTGCCCTACCCCGATAATCCTACCGGCGAAAGGGGACCTACGGCCTTACGTGGAATCTGAATCACGGAGCGCCCTAGCGTGCTTCACGTGAACAAAGCAAAGATCTGCCAGAGGTGAAGGTCAGTTTTAAGGCTCGTAAAAATTCCAGCCGAGACGGGGACTCAAACAGGGGACTTACCGCTCCCCAGTCACACGCCTTATCCAACTAAGCTACCAGACCGCTACCTTACGTTAATAATGGACACCCCTAGAGAAATAAGCTGATGACTAGGGTTCCGATCTTTATGACCACAAAAATAGAGAAATATGCAGGCAAATATGACCTTAAAAACGGGTAAAGGTGACCTAAAAATTATAAAATATGACCATACATTTAAATTTACTATACATCAAAACATGCTCAATTATACATTATTTTTTTATCTACTAGTGTCCCTTTCACGTAGATGGCGTAATTTGCTTCCGTGCACTCTCGGCACCATTGGAAAATTAAATTTTAAGTCACTTTAATTTCACATAATTGTGCAGAAAAAAGCTGTTTCATCTGTACTAAAATACTCCTATCCAAATTCCGTTATTTAACTCTGTGACTTCGCACTTTCTGAAAATTTTGTCTTCGGTATGTCGGTACTCACTGATCCACTGCATATTTAAGAATGACTGAAGATTATTTTCAAAAGTATTTCATTGAGACACTGATTGACGTGGATCGACACAGGTAAGCTACGGCTGCTTTGCCGAGATTAAAAGGCGGGCGGAACATTAACGTTTGGAGGGTGACAATTCTGACCAATCAGTGACAATTAGTTTCGTTTTTCCTCCAATGTATAATAGTATTACAGTTCATGAATAATTATCTTAATTTCTCCTTATCTATGTCTAGTGAAATCCCGGTACTATTAAGAAGTTGCCAGATTTTTCTTCAAAATATGACCATAAATATTATCGTAATATGACAAAAACTAGTAAAATTGCCTAAATATGCATCTGTATGCTATATAAAATACATTTAAATACAATCAGTGTTTAATTTTACATTAAAGCTCAAAAAGAAGGCAGGAAAAAAATTACTTGTCCTATAGATCGGAACCCTACTGATGACAATACCCCAGTCTTTTGATTGAGAATGCTGTTATTCAAGTATGCATATCACTATAAACACTGTCGTAAAATAAATTTTATTGTATTGGGAAACCTTTATTTGAACCGAAAAGCATTGCATCATTTCTTACTTTTGTGTTCCGAATATCAACAGGTTGATTAAGCAAAACATAATTTACATAATGCAGACTTGGACAGATATATTTTTGATGAAGGTGGGAACAGTATGTAAGCATGGCGATTCATCAAATTATGTAAATTCAGTAAATTATGGAATTTATCGTAACTTATTTCGTGTACCATTGCAAAGGATAATGCAAAACTGAACAGATATGTTTTCTTGTAGATTCCATGAAAGCGATACCTGGAATGGCACTGTATTGCTGTAAAAATTAAGTTTATTGCTAAAAGATTGTTTTTACATCAAAAATTGCCTATCCAAAAATCATAAAATAAGACACTATGATATATTGGTAAAACTATGCCAGTGAATGTCTAATATTAAATTATAGACTGGATAAACTTGAAGTACTGAAGAGGAGAATTATAAGGAAAATTTTGGGTTCTTTAAAAATTACAGTACTCTGAAAGTTAAGAACAAATGAAGAAATACACCAGAAAACTGAATAAATGCAATAATCCGTTTAAGAAAAAAGTAAACATTTTTTTTTTTTTGACAGATCTATCGCAAAGATGACACTAGGACACTAGTCCAACAAAAAAGATATGCAAATATTTTGGGGGGAAAATATAATTTATAAGCTGGATTCGACAGTTCAAGAAAGATTTGAATCAAAATAATACTAGTGAATAACACAATATGCAAAGGGAAACTTTTGGAAAGCAGATCTCGAATATGGCAGGATACCAAGGCAAAGAGGGGAAAAAAAACTGCTGCACAGTTGTCTGAAAGGAGGGAAAATGGTACAATAATGAATGATTATTGGAAAGGAATAAAGATAAAACAACAGTTAAAGACTGAAATTGGCACGTAGTACCAGTAGGTCTTAACGAATGGACGAAAACAGCTTAGCCACATAAAGAATATTGCGATACATATATAACTATCAGTTTTAATTGTTGCATACTGTACTTTCCACCAAAGAAAATAGGTGCACCGAACCAGTGATCAAAAATAATTTATCAGCCGCTTACTTTTAATATACTAAATATGCATTACTTTCTCAATTATCTTTATTTTTTAAGATCAGAGATAAAATAAAATCTTTACAAGAGAAAAGAAGTTATAAAACAGAATCTTTTTTTTTTCAATTTGGGCTTCAGAAGTCAGTATGTGTAAAGACTTCTTTTTATATTATTCCAGAAACTTCAATACAGGTGCTACAGAAATTTCTATCCTCTTCTGCGCTGTTACTGGGCGTTAAACTAATTTCAATGTTATATTAGCATCGTGGTTGGAGATTGTTGCTCTAATAAGAAGAAAAAATGAAGGTATTAGTTCAACAGCTTTATTCGACTAGTCTGGAAATCATTTCATGCCTTTTTTAACTTCTTTTATTAACAAATAATCACGGAGTGTATGTTTTACTACAGCGTTTCCCAAACTTTTATTCCCTGTGATTTGGCGAATTTTAGGATGCTCTATCGCCACCCACTAAAAGTTTGTTGTCTATTTTGAGATGTGTAGATAACATTAAACATTAATTGGATGACATTATAACTTTCATTCGCTTTAATTATTACTTACAGTAAATGATGTGATGAAATAATTACAACATTAGTTTCAAAAGTGAAATTCGCATGAATCATATTGCTGATGAGGAGAGTGAGTTGTTTCTCGCTGACTAAAGACTTTTGAAGGAAAAGATGATAAATCACAGATCCATTTCCACTTCCAATTTTTTTTTTTTTTTTTTTTTTTTTTTTTTTTTTTTTTTTTTTTTTTTTTTTTTGCTCATGTATATTCAATAAAGCAATCAGAAATTTTAAAGCAAATTCTGCTTAAACTGGTTGCTCTGGACGACTCGACAGCGAAAAATGCTTTACTGATATTCTCTGGTATATGTTTGGGTGATGTCATACGACAGTTCAAATATAGACTTCGCATCTAAATCAGGCAATTTGGTCTCGAATTCTACATTAAATGTAAATGGATTACTTGTCGCTGTTGATTTGGAGAAAAATATTCCTCAAGTAATCTCCAGGACTAGAAAATTTTTCTCGATGTTTTCAGAAGCTAAGGTGAGGTGACACTGCAATTGTTTTCGTGATCCGATATGGGATCATAAAAAAAACATCTGTTTTTTTTTTTTTTTTTTTTTTTTTTTTTTTTTTTTTTTTTTTTTTAGTGAATGAAGTGTAAAAGTCGCGGAATTGATAGACTAGTGAAATTAGCTCCTTATCCACTACTTATATTTTTTCTTATAAGAGCAACCTTCAATTCTCCAACCCTGATATTGGAAAATCGTGATTTGCAATAATATACTCGTAAAATGCAAAGCTTAAGGCAATGTAATATTTTTTATTTTTATTTCTGGCACTACACCTCGTCGACGTCGATGTTATTTGTGGCAAGAAAGGACTGGGGGTGTGGAATTAATTCGGCCATGGCCTTTTAAACTAACGATCCCGACATTCACCTGCAGCGATTTGGGGGAACGAAGGCAAACCCAAATCTGTATTGCCGAACGGAGATTTCAACCTACGTCATTTCAAATGCGAGACTAGAGGGGTACCACCCCCCTCCCCCAACCCCACGCCCAATCTCGGTGTAAGACAATATATCTGATGACATAGGTACTGATGTATTTCCACACATACCTAAGTAGATTTGGATCAACTGCGCTGTATGTTAATATGAAATTCAATATCCAGGATCAATTTACATTACGCGGGTGTAATCGGAATGATTTGAATGAACCTTAACAAATAAGGATCCATTAGCACCTAGTAATCTATATTATACTGAAATAAATACATCGTGCAAATAATTTTAGCTGCAATATAAATTTCAAGCTGGTTAAAATATCAGGTCTTTGCCTTTAATGACACCACCTTCTCTTTCCCTGTCTTAATATTTGGCTCATGGTTCATAACAACTTTCCCAGAATAATTTAGATAATACACCTTGAGCTCGGATCAGCACATTGCCTTATTCTAGACTACGATTCATGTGTAAGTTTACGGTAAATTTTACCGTGCATAAAAAGGAAATAGCCCAAAAATCTCTACTATAGTACTCTTGCATGTTTCACAAACTGAATACTGAAGGTGGAAAAGGATTATCTGATACACAGATGTAGTTTTCGCTTAAAATTTTTGGTTAACATGTAAACAAATAGCTTTCATTTACGACTCCATGAAAATATTTCCACCGCCTATGTACAGTATGAGTCGCGATGGGAGTATAGATAAAGGAAATAAGGTGCCGTATTGATGTGTAAGTATATTCCTCCTTCCCTGGTACCAGGTGTAGAAGTAACTGTAGCATGACGGAGGACAATGTTCATATTTCAAGTCACACAAGATGCGTGGAGGCTTAGAGGACGGCGAAGTTTTGCTTCTGTTAAAGCGGAGCCAGTAAGCCCGGTCCAGTTCAAAAGAAAAGCCGTCCTGGGAACGGCGTGACGGCTTAGGAAGGCTTTAACGGCGGCTTTGTGGTCCGGGGACCCACCCAGCAGGCATGCTCAGAAGGCGCCGAGCCCACTCACACGTTTTATCTTGTCGTGCGCCAGTGATGAGGAAACGTCAACTCTAGTTTCTTCTCATTCCCATTTTGCGTCCACAAAAATACTCAGTAATCAATAAAATCAAACTGAGAAATTATACAAAATGAAGAATATGACACATATTACTACGGTCATGCCATTAACAGAGAAATGCGGTAACGTTCAGGCCTCTACCCTGTTCACTCCGAACTGGCGGCCCTGTTCCTCGCCTCTCAATCAACTCCCGTTCATACTTTCCCATTTAGCTACTGCATCCCTATAGGAGAGTGGCAAATTTCCCCTTCGCATGTATGGTTAGCGACATCGATGTGGAGATAGAGCAGAGTGACCTTGAATCGCCTCTGTTAACTCAACGGGCTATAGCGTTTGTTTGGACCCAGGTTCGATCGTAGATCCAATCATGAGGATTTCGGTTTTCCATTATTTGTCTAAATCACTCAAGGAGAATGTAAGCATAATTACTTCTGAAGACCAAGCGGCGAATTCCGTAATCCTATCCTGCTTCTAAAGATTTCAACATTTACTTGGTGAAAAGGCTTTAAAAAAAAAAAAAACCGTAGGATATAAATTCGTATGATGTTTTTGACAGGGAAACCCCAAAGGTTTGTTCAGCCAATTAGTGATAGTTTTGATATACCGCCCAGTGCGCCTCTGTCGTTGCTACCCATTTACTCGGTCCTATTTCCTGGTTAAAAGGGACCCTCTGCTTTACCTGGAATCAAAACCGTGGCGTGTTTAAACCATTGCCAGAACGGTGGGTGAAGTTAAGAGCCCGTAGAAGTTCAAGCCGTGACTGGGAATCTAACTAAAGACCTTCCAATTACCAGTCTGGCGCCTTAACCAACTGGGCCACAGGACCGCACGACATGGCGGCAAGCATTTCCCTCTCTAAATACATGTTGTCTTTAGTGACGTTCGTCACTGATACAAACTCATAAAAACTACAGTTTCATAATCATGCTTAATTTGCCTTTTTATGACAGAGAAAATACTCAGTTTAAGATTACTTCAATGCAAGTGGGATTTGTTTATGCAATCTTGAAAATGTTTCTCCGTTCTATGATTCAAAAAGGCAAACTAATGTTTTCATTAGGGCTGTTGATAAAATATCGATATATCGATATATCGATATTTTTTTAAAAAAATATCGATATTTATGAGTGATATTTTTTAGGACGATATATCGATATATCGATATTGAAATCTGGATATCGGAGTCCGATATTTTTTAAAAATAAGTGGTTATTTTCCGTTTTCCTGGTAGAATATTCCAAGTTATTATTAGAGGGAAAACGATTACCTGTGTTGCACATGCAATACATTTTCATAGATAGAATTTTAAGAAACAATGAACGATACGAGCACATGGAGAAGCAGGGCCGCCGTAAGTGGGCGTGCCAGGCAGCATATTATTTAGCGGGCGACCTCTTTTTTTTAGCTCAACAGCTGCTACGGGCGGTCGGCGGCGACACTGGGGATGGCAACAATGGGGGCGGCAATCTCACAGTTTTTTGACCCGTATCGGAAATTTCCTAGATCCACCACTGGCTGTTGTTGGACAGGGGGCGGCATAATCGCTATTGCACGCGGGCGCTCAAACAGCTAGCGGCGGGCCTGTGGAGAAGTAAAAAACAAAGGTAAAATAACTCATTCAATATTCATTAGAATTCTTGTCTGGACATTTTGAAAAGTTTTTAAAATTTGTCTTCAATCAATGTAAAAGTATTAGCATTAAGAAACTAATCGTAATGTACCAGGTATGGGTAGGGTTGCCAGATAGCCGGAAAATCCGGGAATGTCCCGGAATTTTGTGTCTGATCTCGTGTTCAGGAATTATGCGTTACTGTCCCGGAATTTGCGTATACTAGTTTTTTTCTCAAACTCAGTTCACCACGGTGGTCATGAAGCCAAGCCAAGTATCCCATGCTTGCAGCGGGAGGATGGAATGTCCCTTAAATCAGAGGAATTGAAACTGACAGGAAAATACTCTTTGAATTTTCTGGGAATTTGAAAATTCTAGATGCAGTTAACATTAACTTCCTTTATACAGAGTTCACATTTCTGAAACGTGTTTTTCAGGTCCTTCCAAAAGACTTTCCAAACGATAAAATCTGGGCCAATTTCTTTAGAACAAGCGTTTTTAATGATTTTGAATATTTTTAAAAAAATAGTTGGTTTTGTTTTGTCAATTCCAACAAGCAATGACTTTTACGAGACAAGTTTTAGTCCGTTGAATAATTTATGAAATAAGAGTGAAACAGAACGTTCATGGATTCGATCAAAGCTGAACTGCAAACTCAATCAATTTTGAAGACTCTTGCTGAGAAATTTTATCAGTTTTGCAAAGCAATGACGGAGAAATATTTATGAAAATGGCAAAATCTAGTATTAAATGTTTTAAAAGTAGATGATTAAGATCTATTTGGATTGATGTTGATTTTGATTTAGCAGAAGATAGATGCTAATTTTTTATTTGTTGATAAAACCTGATGTTGATTTTCTGCCTAATTTTAATTAATGAGCCTAACAGAAGTGTTCAGTTTTGGTTTAATATTTTTGAAATTTTGATTAATAATACCCGATGTTGATTTTGTACCAAAGTAAAAAATTCCTAACGAGGTGGTCAATTTTTGTTTTAAGTTTAGTATTTTTCCTTTTGATTCATAATAACCTGATGTTGACTTTCTACCATAGTTTAATTAATAAAGTTAAAAGAGGTGCTATATATACGTTAGATAACATATTTACCTAAAATAGAATTTTTTATTAATTTGCATTTTTGTTCACTCTTTAAACATACCGCTAAAATACTCTTTAGACCCAGAAATGTCCCGGAAATTATAAGCCTGTATCTGGCACTCCACAGTTAAATATTTCGCGCGAATTGGATACGGTTCTTGTTCCATACCAACAGAAGAATTGAGTTCCAAAATTATGTTACAGCCAGTTTTGTTATATCACTTACGAATTTATTAAGATAAGAAATTGAAAAAAAGAATCTACCACTTTTGGATTGCCTTTACAAAAGCGCTATGCTAAAAACTTATTATCATAGATTGGTGCATTTAAAAATATTAACGCCAAGGGAACTGCCTTGACAGTAGCGGCTCTAGGATTTTTCCAAGCCGGGGAAAAACTGAGATTGCCGCCTCTTCAAACATTGTTGCCAGCCTGACCCTGAGAATCGCCTCCTTGATTGTTGGCCAAACGCATTGATGTCGCCACTTTAACTGTTTGCCAAACGCATTGTTGGACACGATATTATCGCCCAGAGCAAGTACCCCGGTTTGCCCTCACCCCTCGCCCTAAATCCTGCATTCAACCTAGAATCTCAGCTTTAAAAAATTGTATTATGGTAAAGCGTTATCCATTTGCGAAGCAATATCAAAGAAGGGGAAATTTTCAATTAATGTAGGGAGTTCTCCATTCATAGTAGAAGAAACAACGGGAAAACCATGAGTTCATGCTCTTGAAAAGTATGTCCAATGAAGTTTCTGACATGAGTTTTGGTGCAAAATTTTACTTCATTCACCACCTTAGTTTGGAATTTTTTTTGATCTGAAACTCTTTTAAATAACTATGACGTTCTCTCATCATAATTCTATGCAACATCCAGTTGTCCTAGAAAATGGTAATTTGGTACACATACTTGGTTTCATACCCATAGTATAAGAAAAGTTCCTGTGTTTTTTCAATGCCAATCTAAAAGCTGAAACGTCTTAGAGAAAATTTGTAGGTTAATTGCATTCTTCTTGATGAGGCTATATGCCTTGAATTTCAGTTTTGCACAAAGATCAGGAGCATAAAAAACACAATTAATTTTACTTTGTTACTACATTTAATTTGGAAGTTATTGGTAGTCCTACACCGATGGTAACAATGCAGACACGGCGAAGCTCGCACAGAACGAATCGGACTCCAGCCCATTGTTTTACATGAGCGTGCGTTGTCGAGGAAAGTATTTTGATATAGAAATTGGATGCAAGCAGGAATATTGATAAATTCGGATACACAATCTATGCTAAGGTGCAAACATTTGGTCCAAAAAAGTAAGAAGACTCAGAATAAGCTATCAACCTACAAAAAGAAATTAAATTCCACATAAAACAATACTTGTAAAAAAAGTGACTTGGTCATTATGCAAACTCTGATAATAGAACATCAACATAAATAAATGCCTCTACAATGTTGTATTATTGAGCTTTTAAACTCACAAAAGCCAAGATTTCCCTCGATGCTCTTTCTGGATTCACAAGTCTCGAGTAAATCATAAACATTCTGCCTTTCCTTTTAGTAAAGTAGTAGTATAATGGCTAAATCACAATTTTTTTAAAAATATTTATCCGTGACGTCATGAAAAACTATTTTTTTTTTAGAAAATCAAAACTTGATTCAGAAAAATATCTCACAACTGTTCATCACTAAATAGCCACAAGACTTCGCCCTTTTTTAAAATGATTTGTTTTTGTAACATTGTTTTTATATAATGGGGTCGATATATCGATACTTTTTCTTCGATATATCGAACCCGATATAAATATTTTTTAAAATATCGATATATCGAAAATCCGATATTTTTTAAAATATCAACAGCCCTAGTTTTCATCCTGAATACAATAAAAAGTCACACAAATTGAAACTGATTAAACATAACAAGAATAAAGATATAGCAACTAGTTTAGTAAATTATTAAAATTGGATGTTTGTATCACTTTCAACAGCGAGAAAGTAATTGAGCGTTATAAACTCTTATTCGGGCAGAAAGGAAGCTTATAAGAACTAAATTTCTATTTCGTTAACAAGCCCGAATATATTAGACTAATAAAATGCCGATGAATCTTGAGGTACTATTATCAGAATCTGTTTATTTATATCTCAAGTTTATAATATTTATTATTGGAAATGAAATTATTATAAGCCGAACAAATCTTGTAATTTTCTTTTGTAAATGGGCTTACGTCTGTTGATGAAACGTGATACGTAAATAAATTATTTTTAACAAGCAAGGAAAAACAGACACCTTAGACTTGCTGCTTGATTCTTGGAAAAGAATTTCTGCTTCAAAACTTTGTTGCCGTAAAAGAAAATTATAAACTAATTTTGCTTAACCCGAAAAGAACATTGGAAAGTAACTGTGATTCTAGTAGTTTTTTCCCCTGTACTAAGGTGGAACAATGTTTTAACATATTTCACATTCTCGACGGTGATCTGCAAAGCTCTATCTCTCGATCACAAAGAAAACGTTACGTTGTTGTATAATGATATTTTTACTGCAATTTGTAAGAAAATATTATTTTTAACCGCTCGACAACCGTATTTATGCTTGGTGTACCACACTCTATTTTATGGTTTTGCGATTTATTATTACTGTTATACCCTGTTCACTCGCAACCGGCGGCTCGAAGGTCATGTTCCTTAGCCTCGTCTCTCACTTCACCACCCCCTCAGATTCCTACCTCTCAGAGCTAAGTACTGTATCCAGGTAGGCGTGTGGTAAATTTTCCCTTCACCTGTAGGGATAAAGGCTAGCGGAGTAGGAATAGGGAAGACCGACCTAGATCCGCTTCTGTTCCAGTTCCAAAGTCCCTACATAACTATTAATAATTTATAGGAATTTTTAGCTAAAATGTCTTCTCTGTTGACAAAACAGAGTTCAGCATCTCCTTCCATAACTTTTTCCAGTTGCTGATTAGCTAGGCATACACACGCACATTTGTGCGCCAGTAATTCCGTGGCGATCCATATAGACGATAAAATGTGTGTGTTAATTGTCCAACGACGAGCCGCATCACAAGCCATTAACAATCGTCACATATCTGAACGTGGCGAGCATGCGCGACGGTAACCATACACACAGATATCCGGCTTAACTATTTATTCGCGGCAGATAACACTTGCTTAGTGTCCAAAAGTTAAGTAAGATGAGTAGCTCATTTAATTGTGACATATCAGCAACATACTGCATTGTGAAAGGTGAAACCAAAAGAGTATGCTAACAGAAGTTTAAAAAAATTAGGATATAGTGCATTGATTGAGGTTTGTGAGAAATATAATATAAAAATTGATAGTGCATTAATAAAAAAAGAAAATCCACTCTGTGCGGAGTACTTTTCGCAAGAAATATATAAAAAAATGAAAATTCGACAAGAAGTGGAATAGGCGAAAACAAAATCTACAAAATTAATTTACGATATTATTACGACTTACTTCTGTTTATGAGAGATCAACACGAACCAATGGACAGTATCAGCAATATAGGAAGCACAAATTATGAAGGGGAAGATGTATCTGTGCATTTATGTAATACTGAAGAAATCTAAGAAAATACTTAATTACCAGTTGAATGATAACGCCAATGCAACTATTTAATTTATTTATTGTTGCGTCGTACGCGTTTTACCTCTCATCGAGGCATCATAAAAACTGTAACACAGATTCCTCGCTGATGATGCCTCGATGAGAGGTGAAACGCGTACGACGCAACAATAAATATATTAAACAGTTGCATTGGCGTTATGATTCAACTGGTAATTAATTAAGCAACTGTGGAAACATGGCCTGCAACAACATACCCTTAAGAAAATATTTTTGAAATAGTACAATTAACAGTATATGATCGTGTTTATAATCTTCCTGCAACCACTTCTTTTTTTTTTTTTTTTTCTTTTTGTAATACTGTCCGTTTCTTTTTCTTTTTTGACAGCTCTAATATAAGCTGCTGCACGAATAAATACATTTCTTTTGTGTAGAACTTAAAAATATGATTCATTTCAATACTGTCACCTCGCTTGTAACATAACCTCACTACACTTGGCTCGCGATGTTTTGGAATTCCCAGTGAGCCGCGAGCCAGGAAATCATGACGGATAAATCCGTAGACCACGACCATAAACACAACAATTTGAGCGCGGCGAGCCAAAAGAACGACAAATGTGTGAAACTGATGTTCCTGTGTATGGGCTCTGACAAGTGCAGGCTCGTCGCGGTAATATCCGCGCGTAATGTTTGGCGAGCTTACTCGCACGCAAATATGAGTGTGTATGGGCAGCTATTGCCTTTTCCACAAATGGAAATATCCCCATTCCCTTATTCCTTAAATAAAGAGTAATGGTGGAAATATTAATTCCTTCCCTTCGACACACTGTGTATTCAGTATCTCTATCCTCATCGCCAATGTATAGGTTATACATACGCAACACACACTCCTGTTGTTCAGTGACTCCCAATCCAGTTCCTTCAGCATATCAGTTGACGCGTGTGTTCTACGTTGATTTCTACAGACAAGCCTAGCTGGCCTGCTTTGCATTCCCTTCAAATGCTGCATTTGATGTTTGTTTCGTACTATCCCGCCATACTAAATCAAGAATCTGACAAGTTTCGAAGCGTGGTTTCCTTATTTCCTTGGTACATCACTCAATTAATTTCTCTGATATATTCATGGCTTTAAAAATTTTCCCTGCCGTTTCCTGATCGTATCGTCAACGCAAAAACTACATTCAATTAACTTTGCATCAATTCCTACTAGCATATACTTTGGATTTTTACCGAAGCATTAATCCAAAAATAAAAAAAAAAAAGCAATACAAGACTTTATTAATTAGCATCATTAATATTTATATGTTCCGAGACTATAAGGAAACCAGTTGAAGAATCATTCTTGTTTTTTTTTATTGATCCAAATAGAACAGAAATCAGCGTTTTCAAGCTGTTAACTAATTATAGACGGAGTGAGTATGTCGGGGCGTAGGTGGGGGTCTAGAGAGGGCGAAGGAAGGAAGGCAGTCAACACTAAATGAAGCAATTAAAAAGTGAGCATTAAAGATGAGATTTCTTCTGTGGTCGCACAAACCTGCCATCCATTTTAATTACCCTAATATTATGTACTAAATGTATCACTATCCGTATTCATATTTATATGACTTTCCTTCCCTGAGCTCTGATGAAAATTAAACATCATGATAATTTGAAAGAACAAGTTAACTGTGGAAAAATTTACGAGAAAAACGAAGTTAGATGAAACGTAAACTCAAAGTAACGTAAAAGAATAACAAAAAATCGAGCATATTAAGTATACAAAGAGAGAGAAAACTATTTGGCTTTATCTCTACTGCCAAGAGCCATACTAATTGTTGAAGTGTTAAATTTGAAATTTGTGCATATTGCTTCCCCACAATGTAGTAACTAAATTTACGAACACAACATGCGTGTGTGAAAAACACACACACAAAAATTTTGATTTTGTATTCTAGAGTAAATTTTTTTTTTAAATTTGTAATAAATGTTCACAAAATCAAACCCTTGAATTCATGTAAATATATTTGTCATTTAGTATTACCCCATTCTTTGTGTTGTCAAATTTTTTGTTGTTAAGGGTATAAAAACGTTTTTGAGTGCACATATCAACTGTTGTTGAAACCATAAATGCCAATATCCTCACTCTTTCCCGGTGAAGTATACTTTTATCAATGAGGATCTAAATGTACGGCATATATATATACAACATAACTTGTTTGCTAATTTCTTACTCTTCTTTCTCAGTGAAATAATTTTCCATTTCGAATAACAAAGTTCGTACACGATATTCTCGTTATAGTAGTTGTACTTTCAATGTTTGGTTTCTGTGTTAGGTTAACCAACTGTGGTTGAATATATTCGGCTCACTTACTTATTTATCTCCTGTAGAATAGCGCTTTCATACGAGATGGCAACAGGTATAATTTGACATCTGTTGGCTCTGTTACTACTTAGGGAAAATCAGGTGACTACAGCCGATTGTACTGACCAAGAAATACATATTCTATGCACATTAGTAATTTACTTTTCTGTTCCTTTATCTTTTCTATGATGGCATAGCTCACTCACATAATGAGAAATTCATTTCATGACCCTTGAGCGTATGGTGCTGAAACATTGCATTTAAATCTCTTAAAAATGCTACGACTGGGAGAATATGGAACTTGCTTATCGGCTTGGTGGTAGTGAAGTGATAAGGGCAGAGGTAGGATTTTTGACATCGAAGAGGAATGAATTACACCACGGCCTTCATCAAGGAACAAATCATCTGGAGTGTTTTAGATAAATCATTTAAAATCGGCATATCGTTGGTCAGGCTTGGTCAAGAAGATAAAAATACACTGGATTAGATATATTAAGGGAAGAGGATCTTTGCTAGTATAAACTGTGGAAGCGAAGCGATGTGTGAAGGAAGGTTGGAAGAATATATGTGGACAAAGTGTATTAGACCATGGAGCCTTAACCATCATTGAAACTGCTACCAGGCAGATCAGCCAAAAATATCGTCAATTTCTATACAGTAGAACTCCAGTTATCCGAAATCCGACTATCAGCTTAAGGCCCGTTCCCACGATCCCTTGTAACGAAGGCGAGACGGGACGGGACGAATACTCATCCACACGCCATGGGAACAGGGCCGCCTCTGCTAGCGGAGACGAGACGCAGCTACCCACTCTGAGTCGGTAAACATCACAGGCGTGTGTAGCGGTGCGCTGTTGCCATCGGTTTGCAGCAGCGGTACGCACTCCTTCTGTTGCTGTAAAGTGCTCTGTGCCAAACGACACTAGGCAACGTGGTGCGGAGGTGGCGGCAAGGTAAGCTAGGACTAACCTGCGGCCCGCGGTCGTCCCTACACTAATGAGGTCCCGTCTCGCCTTCGTTACAAGGAATCGTGGGAATGGCCTTAAGGCAGTCACATTAAGACGCGCGTGGAACAAGTTGAAAAGCATATGAACTGAAGCAGAGAGGGAAAAGGAGAAAAAGAAATAAGAAGCTCAAGAAAAGGAAAGGGAAAAGACAGGAGAAGATGGGGATGACGTGTCACTTGAGGAATTAAGCAATATTCTTCTGAAAATTCCTGGATGTTCAGAAGCTAGTGCTGAAGATATGGGAGAGAGGGTGGTGTATGATTCGTCATACCCTGGGTATGAAATTCTAAATGACGATAAACTTATTGAAAGTGTGAGAGAATAAAGTGTCGAGGAAGAAATATGACCTTAATGACGAAGTTGAAACAGACACGGGACCATCAGGCAGCCAAGCAATTGCCGGCCTTGAAACTGCGTTGCAGTGGATGGAGCGTCAGCCCGAGTGTGACCATATGCTGCCCGAAAATGGATGAATTCAGTCAAACAACTTGTTTTGACCGAGATGCTCATCAAGTAATGACTTTTATTTACTTTATTTACAGTACGTTACATACGTACTACACTGATATACAGCGCTTAACATATAAAAGTCTTGCCTTTTAATTTAATTAATTAAAAACTCTTTTCCTTCAAAAATAGTTTTTTCTCCCATTTTCAATATACATACAGTAATTAATTAAAATAGACCCTTTTTCGGAAAAAATCCAATTATCTGGAATTTTGGTTATCCGAATGGAGGTCCCAATTGATTTGGAAAATTAGAGTTCTACTGTACTTGTCCTACATCTCCCAGTTTTCTCTCCAGTTCTCCGCCGTAGTAAATCCTGACTCGTGGTAGCACTGATAAGAGAAAAAGAACCAACAGTCGGTTCATCATCGTCAGCGAACAGACGGAGGTACTTGTAAAGTTCTAACAAGGAACAGGGACAAACGTTGTTCGATAAGCCTCTACAAGTTATTCCTGCCAGGTGGTTGCTCGATGTGGGCGACAAGACAAGTAATACTAACACTATAAGGCGTACCTGCACTTTTGAAGCTCCTTTAAACAAACGGTCCTTAAATCTAAGATGTTTTCTTATCCACACCGATCCTCTAAAAGCTTCATTGCTTATTTAATAATAGCGTAGCTTAAAAACGTAAGTCCTTTTGAGTTTTTCACGATACTTAAAGCAACTTGGAGCAACATTACTTAATAAGCAATAGACAATAGGGTGCAAGTAGTTGTAAGATGAAAAAGTTCTCTCGTTATGTAAAATGAACTCGTACCAGTCCTGAGATATAACATTTCGACTTCACACAAAACTTACGTAAAGTGTTAATGTGATTTACCACTAGTCGTAGCTCACGATAATGTTCTGGCTTGTCGTTACAGGGGAAGTTGGCTTCAATCGCGGTTTGCCTATCAAGATTTCGGTTTCAAATATTCCCGAAGTCAGTCTATATGAATTCTTGGCTGGATCCTTCAAAAAGCAATTGCACACTTCTTTCCATTTCTTGATGTATCCCCTCTCCAATTTTTACCATTCTTTCCTGGTTCTTATGATCACGATGTAGTAAAACCTTTGTCAAGACACAAATAACATCTGCTTGAAAATCGTATAAGCTTTGTATTACTAAGTTATATTTTGATCATGAAAAGAGTATTTGTGAGGTGAATAGTAGGTACAACATCAACAATCGATTATACCATTACAATAAAAAAATCCTAAAAACATTAATCTTGATGGCTGATTGGCCAGTAACATTATTTGAATTTGATTACGACATTTTTCGTTGTTTTTAATGTGGTAACAGCTTTAATTTAATTTAATTTATTTAATTTAATTTAATTGCAATGGAGCACACGCTTCGGTGGCAATTTCCCTACACACCCAACGCTCTCGTCCCAACTAGTAGTTATACGGATAAAAATTACATTCGTGCTGTTTCGATACCAATAGTGTAAACCGTAAGACTAACTAACGATTAACACAAAACAAAGCCTCGCATTCGGGAGGACGCGGGTTCGAATCCCCGTCAGGGCATCCAGATTTTGGTTTTCCATGGATTTCCCAAATCACTCCAGGCGAAAGCCGGGATGGTTACTTCGAAAAGGCCAATGCCGAATTCCTTCCCATTCCTTGTCCCCAGTCCCATCCAGCCTCTATTGACCTTAGCCATCGACGAGGCGTAAAGCAATAAGCAAAAAATAAATTAAAAAAAGCACAAAAAAAAGTATTCAGCCATGCAGGGAACACACAGTTACGCCTCGTCGATCATTAGAATCTGGAAAGGACTAGGTGCAAGGAACGGAAGCAATTCGACCTTTGGCCTTTGGAAGGAACCATCCCGCCATTCACTTGGACTAACATGGGAAAATCGTGGAAAATCTAAATGCCCGGATGGGGATTCAATCCCGCGTCCTGCCGAATGCGAGGACATATCGTTACCGCTCACGCAGCACGCTCGGTTTTATTTTTAATTTAGTTAATTCTATCTTCTAAGACAGAAAAAGATTTTACTACAACATGAAACATCCTGGTAGTCCAACAAGACAAACAGGTATGTTAAACAAAGGGAAGCCTAAAACTTCTATTCCTGGTTCCGAATTTCAGTTTATCGTGTAGTTTGATTGACAGCTCGCGCTCTTCTATTTGCGTCCTAAAGCCTGCACTGATTAAATGAATTCCGGGCGCACAAGACCGGGTATTTGCGGCATTGCTAATTGTATTCCACGTTCCATTCCCCCCCCCCCCTTTTTGGATCCTCTCTTCATTTAATGCAGGTCTGGCGCACTCCTAGTGTTGAGCAGTGAATCCCGCGTAAGCCCTTCATTGTTTTATCTGGCACGCCGAGCAGCCGCTGACAAGTCAGGCCTGCAGACGTGACCCGAATTCCTGTTAAAATATAAACGGGAGGGATTTCCACGTAAACACCTTGCGGGTCCCTCAGGTTCCAAAGTTCACACAACGACGACTTGATGTTCCCTGTATTTCTAGTATCTTCGGCTTCATTGGTGCAGACAAGTAAATACCATACTAATGGAAAACTATACTGTCCTAAAGTGGCACCTAACATACTACAACAGACACATCAGGAGAGTGATTCAGACACAAGGAACATAGATTCTTTCCTGAAACGTCCTACTGAGCACGGTGAGTAAGCTGTAACGCTCTGGCCTCGCATTCGAGAGGCAGCGGGTTGTAATCCTGGTCAGGCCATCAAGATTTGGGTTTCCAAGGTTTCCCCTTATCACTCGGGTGAATGCCAGGATGTTTCCTTCAAAAGTCCATGGCCGAATTCTTTACCGTTTCTTTCCTCCAGTCCTTTCCCTCCTCTAATGACCTCGGATCTCGAAGTCGACAAGACGTAAAACCTCATCTACATCTACATCTACATATATACTCTGCAATTCACAAAATTGTGGGTGGCAGAGGGTGCTCAGCACCAAAGCTAATTTCTTTGCTGTGCATTCCAATCCCTAATGGTGCGAGGGAAAAAATAATTCATATAAGAATCAGTCCGGCATCTTATTTCTCTAATTTTATCTTTCCTGTCCTTCCGACTCAAATAGGTTGGTAGAAGAAGTATTTCACTACACTCATGAGTGAAAGTTGGAGTACGCATGTTTTCCAATAAGTTTAAACGAAACGTGTGTCGTCTATCTACCAGAGACTCCCAACCTAATCTACTAATCAGTTCTGTGACGCTTTCATAAGGACTGTAGCAAGCGGTCACGAATCGAGCGGCTCTTCTCTGTACTTTCTCTATACTTTCGATCAATCCCTTACGAAACGGGTCCCAAATGGCACAACAATAATCCAAATGTGGACGCACAAGAGATTTGTACGCTATCTCCTTTGTTTGTTCATTACAATTTTTCAAGATTCTACCTATGAATCGCAGCCTAGAATTTGCTCTACCTACTAAAGAATTAATGTGTATGTCCCATTTCATGTTCCTTTGTACTGTTACTCCCAAATATTTAATAGAATCGACCATATCAATAACTGTATTGTTTAACTCGTATTTCTGAACAATCGGATTCTTTTTGTTACTTATGCTCATTGTCTTGCACTTTTTACAGTTTAGAGTAAGTTGCCACTCAGCGCACCAAGCCAAAATAACATCCAGATCGCGCTGAATTTCTAAGCAATCGGCCAAAGTTCTTACTTCCCTATAAATAACCGCATCATCAGCAAACAATCTAAAAAGGCTTTTCACTTTGTCTCCGAGATCGTTTATAAAAATTAAGAAAAGAAGTGGTCCTATTACACTTCCTTGAGGTACACCCGATGTAACATCTAGATTAGAAGAACTTTCTCCTTCAACGACAACATACTGCGACCGACCATCAACAACAAAAAAATTTAAAAATACTTAAACATCTTAGGTTACTGTATACAGAGTGATTGTGTGATGATGTTACAAATCTTCAGAGATGATGGAGAATGGTAAATGTATCATTTTTTGGTAAGTGACCATGGTTCGGAAACGACCGAGTCGAAAGTTATAAGCGAAAATCTATTTGATACCTATAACATTGGAATACAGTGTTTATCAAAGATATACTACCCAGGTTCTTGGAACGATACACAGAAAAAAAAAACTAAAGGTTAATTATGATTATAGGGTGGTTGTTGAAAACTTAAAGTGTAAATACACAGACGGAAAAAAAAAATCCCAACACCAAGAAAAAATTATTGTAGAGTAATGAAATTTGGACAATGCATTTGTCAAGTTAACATGTTTAATTGATTAAATTTTCAAGATCACAGGTTAATTTAAGCTCAAGAAAATGCATTTCAAATGTGAAATACTGTTAAATTAATAGCCGGTGTAACCTCCAGAATTTTGAATGCAAGCCTGCAAACGTGAATGCATTGTGTCATACAGGTTTCGAATGTCACTTTGTGGTATGGAGTTCCATGCTTGTTGTACTTGTGCTGTCAATACTGGGACGGTCAGTGCTGGCTGTGGATGATGCTGGAGTTGTCGTCCAATGATATCCCATACGTGTTCAATTGGAGACAGATCTGGTGATCTCGCAGGCCAAGGTAACATGTCGACACTCTGTAGAGCACGTTGCGAGACAACAGCGGTATGAGGGCGAGCGTTATCCTGTTGAAAAACTCCCCCTTGAATGCTGTTCATGAATGGCAGCACTACAGGTTGAATTACCAGACTGACGTACAAATTTGCAGTCAGTGTGTTTGGTATAACCACAAGAGTGCTCCAGCTGTCATAGGAAATTGCTCCCCAGACCATGACTCCAGCCCTGTAGCGTGCATTCCACTGACTACAAGCCATCGCCGTTTGCGACTCCAGTGGTGTCAAGCCAGAGCTCATTGGAGGACGGAGTGGAGATCTGTTGTGTTTTCTGATGAAAGCAGGTTCTGCCTTGGTGCCAGTGATGGCCGAGTGTTGGTCAGAAGGAGGCCAGGGGAACGCCTGCAACCAAACTGTCTGCGGCCTAGACACACTGGACCTACACCTGGAGTCATGGTCTGGGGAGCAATTTCCTATGACAGCAGGAGCACTCTTGTGGTTATACCAAACACACTGACTGCAAATTTGTACGTCAGTCTGGTAATTCAACCTGTAATGCTGCCATTCATGAACAGCATTCAAGGGGGAGTTTTTCAACAGGATAACGCTCGCCCTCATACCGCTGTTGTCTCGCAACGTGCTCTACAGAGTGTCGACATGTTACCTTGGCCTGCGAGATCACCAGATCTGTCTCCAATTGAACACGTATGGGATATCATTGGACGACAACTCCAGCATCATCCACAGCCAGCACTGACCGTCCCAGTATTGACAGCACAAGTACAACAAGCATGGAACTCCATACCACAAAGTGACATTCGAAACCTGTATGACACAATGCATTCACGTTTGCAGGCTTGCATTCAAAATTCTGGAGGTTACACCGGCTATTAATTTAACAGTATTTCACATTTGAAATGCATTTTCTTGAGCTTAAATTAACCTGTGATCTTGAAAATTTAATCAATTAAACATGTTAACTTGACAAATGCATTGTCCAAATTTCATTACTCTACAATAATTTTTTCTTGGTGTTGGGATTTTTTTTTCCGTCTGTGTATATTGCCATAACGTTTGTTAACAAACTCAACTATGCAGATCACATTGAGTAGGTGGTAGGAAAAGGTTACACAATCCTTCATTTACTGCAGAGGGTGATGAGAGGATATATCAGAGAAGTTAGGAAGTTGGGATAGAAAACTTTGGTCAGACCATTGGTTGAATATGGTGGTGTAGTTTGGGACCCACATTTTTGTCATCAAATACAGGAGTTGGAGGGTGTGCAAGGAAGAGCAACTAGATTTGTTTGTGCAAATTATCGCAGGATCCAGTCAGTAACTAATATGATAAAGGAGCTGAATTGGGAGTCACAGGAGGAAAAAAGGAGGGTGAAGAGAGTGTTGGGAATTTGTATCGCATATATTGGTGATGGGGCTTGGAAGGTGTATTGGTCAAAGAATTGGGAATAGTGTACGGAAGGGGAAAGGCGACCATGATCACATGCTGGTGGTGGTACAAAGGAGAGCAGCTACATTTGTTTGTGGGAATTATCAGTAAATAATATAATTAAAAAAATCTGGACTGTGAGTCATAGGATTTTACTAGGTCTGTGAAGAAAGCGTTTGGACTGTATAAGGCTTATAATCGCGATGTCACATGGATGGATATCGGTAGATTGGTTAAGAGTTACAACGGAAGAAATGATCATGACCATGAGCTCCCACTTAATTTCAAGCGAACATGGAAAATTTTCTTTTATAGGTAAAGGAATCAGTGACTGGAATAAATTATCTAGGGAAATCATTAAAAATTAACCGAAAACACTAAAAACGTTTAAAGTTGGAATTCGTAGAGGGCAAAAGTAGGTGGGTGGTGAAAAATCATGACATGAGAAGGTATGGGTGGGCCATTGCCACCGGAGTGTGTGTGGTCAATCGCAATTTAAATTGAATGTAATCCCTTAAAAATCCTTAGAACACTGTCATCAGAAACAGAATGTATATATCTGTGTATATAACTGAAATAAGAGAAGAAAACTATCAAAAACCTGAAAAATCAAAAGTACAGTTAGGGCTTCCACCATACACTGAAACGCTGTAGCACCAGTATCAGCAGGTCATATTTATGATAACTCTTTTGAAGAAGATATATTTCCTGGCTTGATCAGATGGTTAATAATCAAAACATCATATAAGAAGGATGAGAATCAGAGAACTAGAGACCAATGTCATTTTTATCAGCCTTTTCCAAAATATTCGAAAAAATAATATCTGAAAGGGTATATGCACATCAAGATAATAATTGAATTACAAAGATTCAGTTTGGTTTTAGATAAGTTGTTTTAGCAAACTCTCCAATTTTTACTTTTAGAGCCAGCATGTTGGATGCAATGCATAAAATGATAAATTCACAACGAAATTGAATAAGGTTAATGATTTTGTCGATCCTAACAATATCTTAGATAAAAATGGTATTAAGGCCAGGACTTTCATTAAATTCGTATCTAAGAAATAGAAAGCGCGTGTATCAATGAATTGGTAGTGGGTTTACTTAAGCCCAGCGTGCCTAAGGGGTCAAAACATTCTCCTCTACTGTTCTTAATGTACATAAATAATCACTCGTTTTTATTAATTGTTAGTGAACAGTGGATTTATAGCATACTAGCGGAGTTCCCGGCGTTGCCCGGTATAGTTGGCGTAGATTTAACCGTGCCCTAATTTTATTCTCGCAAAACGTTTGCACAAAGTTTCATAAAATACGCGCCAAATTTTTCGGAATTATAGCTAACTTACATTCACCCGCCCCTACCAAGAAACTGGCGGGCTGAAGTTTATTTGCACGTATACTATTTTCATTCGTCCGAAAAGATTCATGTATATCAAGCTTCGATAATTTGGTTAAGAAATTTCATTACTACATTACTGAACAACCCTAGATTATGTTAAAAACTCACATTTGATTCAATTGCGAAGTGAATGGATATACTTGTGGCTCGAAACTCCAGATCCTTTAACTCTGCAGATAAAATATCAAAAGTGAATCCGGAATAATATTATCGTAAATAGAAGACTAATGCTGAAGGCCAGAGATATTGTCCAGAGATCGTGCTTAAAGAAAATCTCTGTTGTTTTTACGGCTATCTATGTCATTTAAAAATTGATATCCCGAATCAAAGGAAAGAATACTTCAAGCCACGGCTTTTAAAAATTGAATATATCGAATTAAAAGAGAGAATACTTAAAGTTATGTTTAGTGTGCAAAATAGTTATTACTATAAGTTATCTTATTGCTTTAATTAAATGCTATGGTCAGAGACATTGTGTTGTGTGTTTAGTGGGGAGTATGCGGCATCTAGTGATTCCTCCTGTGGAATTTCTCACCATACGTTCAGAATTTCATTTAATGCTCCTACATTATTTAACGTTGAAGACATGCCAGACAAGTGAATTAAGATTCTAAGCTTTAAAACGGTGAAAACTCCATCGAAATCTGCCCCGTAGTTCGAGTTTTTATACGACCAATATGTCCGGTTTTCGTTTCATAGATATAGATCTTGAAAAGACCAATCAAAACAAAATGACTAAACCGCAATAGATTTTTATACAAAGGAAATGAACTAGTGATTCGTGCAACTAAATTAATACATAACATAGAAAAGACGTAGCTACTGCAGTTTGTAACGAAAAATAAAACAAGGGACAACAATAATGAAATTTGGTTAACCGTAAGCAATCAATGAAATAGGTTTCCCAAAAATCATGAGTTTATACGTAGATAGCAATTTAATCTAGAATCAACATTGAGAAAGTTGAAAAGTTATTTCTGCAACCGTTTCACTACTAGGGACTGTTTATTATGGCAACTCTTGGGGAAATCCTTCACAAACACAGAAGACAATTAAATCTCAAAAACCTGCTCCGAGAGTCAGATATCTGTTTAGAAATTAGGGCTGTTGATAAAATATTGATATATCGATATTTTTTTTAAAAAAAATATCGATATTTATGAGTGATATTTTTAGGACGATATATCGATATATCGATATTGAAATCTGGATATCGGAGTCCGATATTTTTTAAAAATAAGTTGTTATTTTCCGTTTTCCTGGTAGAATATTCCAAGTTATTATTGGAGGGGAAACGATTACCTGTGTTGCACATGCAATACATTTTCATAGATAGAATATTAAGAAACAAGGAACGATCCGAGCACATGGAGAAGCAGGGCCGCCGTAAGCGGGCGTGCAAGCAGCATATTATGTAGCGGGCGACCCTTTTTTTTTAGCTCAACAGCTGCTTCGGGCGGTCGGCGGCGACACTCGGGATGGCAACAATGGGGGCGGCAATCTCACAGGTTTTTGACCCGGTTCGGAAATTTCCTATATCCACCACTGGCTGTAGTTGGACAGGGGGCGGCATAGTCGCTATTGCACGCGGGCGCTCAAACAGCTAGCGGCGGGCCTGTGGAGAAGTGAAAAACGAAGGTAAAATAACTCATTCAATATTCACTAGAATTCTTTTCTGGACATTTTGAAAAGTTTTTAAAATTTGTCTTCAATCAATGCAAAAGTATTAGCATTAAGAAACTAATCGTAATGTACCAGGTATGGGTAGGGTTGCCAGATAGCCGGAAAATCCGGGAATGTCCCGGAATTTTGTGTCTGATCTCGTGTCCAGGAATTATGCGTTACTGTCCCGGAATTTCCGTATACTAGTTTTTTTTCTCAAACTCAGTTCACCAGGTGGCCATGAGGCCAAGCCAAGTATCCCATGCTCGCAGCGGGAGGATGGAATGTCCCTTAAATCAGAGGAATTGAAAATGACAGGAAAATACTCTTTGAATTTTCTGGGACTTTGAAAATTCTAGACGCAGTTAACATTAACTCCCTTTATACAGAGTTCACATGTCTGAAACGCGTTTTTCAGGTTCTTCCAAAAGACTTTCCAAACGATAAAATCTGAGCCAATTTCTTTAGAATAAGCATTTTTAATGATTTTGAATATTTAAAAAAAAGTTGGTTTTATTTTTTCAATTCCAACAAGCAATGACTTTTACGAGACAAGTTTTAGTGCGTTGAATAATTTATGAAATAAGAGCGAAACAGAACGTTCATGGATTTGATCAAGGCTGAACTGCAAACTCAATCAATTTTGAAAACTCTTGCTGAGAAATTTATCAGTTTTGCAAAGCAGTGACGGAGAAATATTTATGAAAATGACAAAATCTAATAATAAATATTTTAAAAGTAGTTGATTAAGATCTATTTTGATTGATGTTGATTTTGATTTAGCAAAAGATAGATGCTAATTTTTTTTATTTGTTGATAAAACCTGATGCTGATTTTCTGCCTAATTTTAATTAATGAGCCTAACAGAAGTGTTCAGTTTTTGTTTAATATTTTTGAGATTTTGATTGATAATATCCGATGTTGATTTTGTACCAAAGTAAAAAATTCCTAACGAGGTGGTTAATTTTCGTTTTAAGTTTAGAATTTTTCCTTTTGATTCATAATACCTGATGTTGACTTTCTACCATAGTTTAATTAATAAACTTAAAAGAGGTGCTATATATACGTTTGATAGCATATTTACCTAAAATAGAATTTTTTAGTAATTTGAATTTTTGTTCACTCTTTAAACATACCGCTAAAATACTTTTTAGACCCAGAAATGTCCCGGAAATTATAAGCCTGTATCTGGCACTCCACAGTTAAATATTTCGCGCAAATTGGATACACTTCTTGTTCCATACCAACAGAAGACTTGAGCTCCAAAATTATGTCACAGCCAGTTTTGTTATATCGCTTACGAATTTATTAAGATAAGAAATTGAAAAAAATAATCTACCACTTTTGGATTGCCTTTACAAAGGGCTATGCTAAAAACTTATTATTATAGATTGGTGCCTTTAAAAAACAATTTGTTAACGCCAAAGGAACTGCCTTGACAGTAGCGGCTCTAGGATATTTTCAAGCCCGGGAAAAACTGAAATTGCCGCCTCTTCAAACATTGTTGCCAGCCAGACCCCGAGAATCAGCCGAGAATCGCTTCCTTGATTGTTGGCCAAACGCATTGATGTCATCACTTTCTGTTTGCCAAACGCATTGTTGGACACGATTTTGCCGACCCCCACCCCTCAAGTTATCGCCCAGAGCAAGTACCCCAGTTTGCCCCCACCCCTCGCCCTAAATCCTGCATTCCACTAGAATCTCAGCTTTAAAAAATTGTATTATGGTAAAGCGTTACCCATTTGCAAAGCAATATCAAAGAAGGGGAAATTTTCATTTAATGTAGGCAGTTCTCCATTTATAGTAGAAGAAACAACGGGAAAAACATGAGTTCATGCTCTTGAAAAGTATGTCCAATGAAGTTTCTGACATGAGTTTTGGTGCAAAATTTTACTTCATTCACGACCTTAGTTTGGAACTTTTTTGGATTTGAAACTCTTTTAAATGACTATGACATTCTCTCATCATAATTCTATGCAACATCCAATTGTCCTAGAAAATGGTAATTTGGTAAACATACTTGGTTTCATGCCCACAGTATAAGAAATGTTCCTGTGTTTTTTCAATGCCAATCTAAAAGCTGAAACGTCTTAGAGAAAGTTTGTAGGTTAATTGCTTTCTTCTTGATGAGGCTATATGCCTTAAATTTCAGTTTTGCACAAAGATCAGAAGCATAAAAAACACAAGTAATTTTACTTTGTTACTACATTAAATTTGGAAGTTACCGATGGTAACAATGCAGACACGGCGTCGCTCGCACAGAACGAATCGGACTCGAACCCGTTGTTTTACATGAGCGTGCGTTGTCGAGGAAAGTATTTTGACATGAAAATTGGATGTAAGCAGGAATATTGATAAATTCTGATACACAACCTTTGCTAAGGTGCAAACATTTGGTTCAAAAAAGTAAGAAGACTCAGAATAAGCTATCAACCTACAAAAAGAAATTAAATTCCACATAAAACAATACTTGTAAAAAAAAGTGACTTGGTCATTATGCAAACTCTGATAATAGAACATCAACCTAAATAAATGCCTCTACAATGTTGCATTATTGAGCTTTTAAACTCACAAAAGCCAAGATTTCCCTTCGATGCTCTTTCTGGATTCACAAGTCTTCGAGTAAATCATAAACATTATGCCTTTACTTTTAGTAAAGTAGTAGTATCATGGCTAAATCACAATTTAAAAAAATATGATTTATCAGTAACGTCATGAAAAACCATTTTTTTTTCAGAAAATCGAAACTTGATTCAGAAAAATATCTCACAACTCTTCATCATTAAATAGCCACAAGACTTCGCCCTTTTTTAAAATGATTTGTTTTTGTAACATTGTTTTTTTATAATAGGGTCGATATATCGATACTTTTTCTTCGATATATCGAATCCGATATAAATATTTTTTAAAATATCGAAAATCCGATATTTTTTAAAATATCAACAGCCCTATTAGAAATCTAAATAAATTTACACCGCCAGTCTATTAAGCATTTCTTTGTACTCTTTCGAAGTATAAAATTGTGATTATTTCGGTTCCGATTCTGCTAAATGTAGTTTAACACAAATCTTAAAAATTAAAACCCTGTGGTAGACATAATAAATTGAAATCTACAATATACGTGCAGGGAAATACCGAAGTTTTATATTCTACAATATTAATACCTTAACTGCGAGAAACAACTAACTTTTCGTTTACCGTGTTTCTGTCTGTCTCGATGAATTGGATTCACAGAAAAACTACAGCTCGGATTTTGATAGGGTTTCGAATAATATACAATATATGGTTGGGGGGATGAGTAAATTAAGATATGTCTCATTTTGATGTGTCGGAAAATTGAGAAATTTAAATTAGTATCCTTTCTTCGTTGAACACGATTCACGCTGAAACTGCTGGTCGTATTTTATTATTTCTGTCATTAGAAATTTGCAATCGTAATTTCATCGTACACGAGTCATAGTTTTTTCTAGTAGCGATGTGTTAACTGTGATATAATAGGTTTAATAGAGTAGTCTGTATTCTAACACTCTACATGAGCGATTTTGCGGGCGAACAGCTAGTAAGTAAATAATTCAGATAAGAAATTTATTTAAATATGAATAGCCTTTTATTATTTACAAATGTTAAAAGTTATGAAAAAATGCGTTCAGAGATGAGCAAAGAGGATTTATGAAATGATTTCATTAATGCGTGGAAATTATAAATTTATAACGTGAATTTGTTGAAAATGCTCATAGAAATAAACTGAGAGATGTAATAACGTGAAGGAAGTCTCATGTTTCTAGACGAAAGCTAACTGCGGTACAGTTAATGAATAAGATAAGAGGTGGACCCATCCCAAGCTACAGACACGCTATATTCAGTAACTCGATGACAGCTGAAGATCAAACATGAAGGACGTTCGCTCGTTCCTAACAGCTGAGGAGTTACCGGGTTTTCGACTAGACGTGTTCTGCCCCCCTTCTATTTCGTAAACTTCCGTTCGCTGCTAACTACAGACGGTATGAGCATCAGCGATGAGATCCTATAGCCCGTTCGGATAACAGAGGCGGCTCAAGGTCAGTATGCTCCTTCCCCACTCCGCTGTCCTTCCCCCTACTTGCGGAGGGGAAATTTGCCACTCACCTACCTGGACCCAGCGGTCAGCTCGTACAGGTAGGAAGGGCGTGGATGGTGAGGAGAGGAGCAGTGCAAGAGGATCATGTCCATTAACAACAGTCCGGATTAGTGCCTAATGAAAATTCATAGGCTGTTGGTATAAACATTTAGTGATAGCCCCAAATTTCTGTTTAAAAAACTACGAATTTCATTAACAGGATTTGTAGGAAGCTTTTTGCGACTATATACAGAACTATAACATTTTTTCAGTTTAATTTTTTTTAGTTTATCTGGAGACTTTGTGCCATCATACGTTGAAGTAGAAAATGCTTTCAATGTTTAATGTATCAATATGTTAATTTTTTCTCTCCATCAATACAACACCTTTCATTTCTAGGACTTGAATTATTTAAGATATCAAAGTTCATTTATTTATTTCATATCGTATACAGGCTAAAACCTATACAACCAAAAAATGGTAATATTCCTTTCACTCTCACCCAAACATACACACACAAAGCAGGTGTAAGTACAGTCACAGAATCATCTCGTTGCAATAAAATGCTTTCTGCCTGGAAACTGGACGTAACCTCAATAGCTCGGCAACCTCTGGCGTGCCTATGAAGCCAGAAGTGTTAGTTGCACTGGTCGCCACCAGAGCTCTCCTTAGGTAACCATGCAATTTCAAATAAATAACTATTTGTTTTTGTTGGCACTTTTATTATTAAAAGGAAGTATAACTGCTGTACCAGCTGAAGAGAAATTATCTGTTCTGAAAATAGCTCAATAGTACGAAGAGCAGAGATAAAAATTTATAACACGAGGCAGAGATATAAAAATACGATGCGACGTTCGTTTAAATTTACGTGTTGCTTTTTTGTTTATTTACGATAGTTAGACATATAAATTCATGTAAGGAGCTGAGCAGCCTATGTTGATGCTCTTCTCTCTGAAGCAGTTAGTTGAACCACGCCACAACATAACCTAAAGATATTTTTGGCAGAATATAGGAAACAGGTAAGTTTATTAAAAACTCAGAGAAAGCTTACATGAAACGTAAGTAATCGAGAACCATACCAATTAAATAAGTATTATTTATTCATTTTTGTAATTATACTTTGCTTAAAAGCTTTTTCATAACAATAAAAAATTGTCATTTTTGACAGGTGGTTAAACTAGCAGGATCATAAGAGGAATAGCCCCCGGCGTCGTCTTGGTATTCTTCTGACTTAGGTCCTGAGTCAAGACTGAAATCCTCAGATCTGTTGCTACCATAAAGTCATACAATATTCTACACGTGGCATCATCCTCAAATGACAGGGCAGATATCATGTTTACTGGCATCTGATGTCCTTCTCGCCATCTCTGTAGACTAGAAAAACAAGGAATTCACGTCTCTCCGCAAAGTTGATAAGAAAACCTGAATAAAAAGTAGAAAACGATCGTTGTCATCTTTCCACTAACCTTTATATCAACTGTGTACTAGCATTCGTCTGTATCATTGATTCAGAAACGGAAAACTCTCAACATTCGCAACTATTGATCCTCTAAATATAGGTTCCATTATCTCCCGTCGTACTATATCATATCTCCAATACGATTTGCACATTGAAGAATATTTTTCAGTATGCTGGTATGCTGTGCAACAGCAAAACATTAGTGTATTCTAATTTCAGACTGAGTGAGCTGACATCTGTCAATTCAACGAATTCAGCAGCTTTTCCGTTCAGATTCAGAGTAAACTGACTTGATCTGAGAATGTGAATAACGTTAGAACGCGGTTTCAACATCAAACTCCCCGATAAAAGCATACGGCCATCGTACCTCTAACACACTGTGGAAGTAGTTTAATATCAAATTTCACAAAAACAGAGACAAGCCTGAGATATTCTGCCACTGATACTGGTATTTTTTCCTTCAGAGAAATCAAGCATTATGCCTCATTCCTCACTGTCCTATCGACATACTGGCTGCTTGTGCAGTCTGTCGCCTTATGCCACTCTGCCGCTATCAGTGTTACACAGTGTGTGTAAAATGAAGCCAAAGGCGCCTCCCTCGGCCATATTCTAATCGACTCCCAGAGCACACGCACCCTGCAAATAACCCCCACCCTCCCGTTCTCCGCTTGCTTCATGAATATGTCTGCTCGATTTTGCAATATCTTCCTGACGTGGAATATGCTGCTAGCAGTGCGCTGGGGGTCATCAAAGAATATTGCGCAGCCGAAAACGCCAATTTTTTGGCTCCTTCAGGCAATTTCCGACAAAGCCTGTAGCTTAGTGGTGGTAGATGAGTGTTTGAAGTTTTTATTAGACATGATTTCAGAGACACGAGGGGTGGAAACACTAATCAAATATTTTATTGGGAAATTTGTTGTTTTATTTAGCTACTGCAATTTTTATTTAGATTTCATTTAATTTATTTTACGTCAGGCAGTAAAATATCTCTTGTTTATTCCTTTTTTTTTCCTGCAGAGCATATATTCAACAGTATAAGAGGAATTATAACAATGTTGCAGAATTGTCATTTTCAGGTTTCAAAAGCATTTTATGGTTGCAATTCTGTGAAACCTTTTACTATGTTTTTTTACACGATTATCGACTATTTCTGACGGTTTTCTGTGGATTAGACTTGGAAATGTAGCAGCTACATGTTATCAATTTAAAAGAAATTTTGATTGTTTCTGTTTCATTTTTAAGATTGTTTGTTTGGGTCCGCCTGAATCAAAAATTTCCTTTGATAAATAGTTGTTTGACATATACCTACTGTTAAGAACATTCAGTAATCTTTACCTGATGAAAAAGTGGTTGAAAGCGATGATTGTGATAACAACAAATGTGAGAAACGCGGTTAAGACAGTACTAATGAGAATCTATGATGAACCGAATGTCTTCATATACATTTCTTTCATGTAACTATTTCATGACTATTAGAATGAGAAGTTCGTATGATTATTTAAATCGTTTTTGTGCTGTTCTTCGGCAGCCGTTACGTGAAGCAGTGCCTTCTGTGTTAATATAATTTAAAGTGTTTAGTTTTCTGTTGTTTCATCTTTGCGTATTTGTTTAGCAGCCCCAGTTGTCAGTCGTTCTTCGGCAGCCGTTACGTGAAGCAGTGCCTTCTGTGTTAATATAATTTAAAGTGTTTAGTTTTCTTTTGTTTCAGCTTTGAATATTTGTGTAGCAGCCCCAGTTGTCAGTCGTTCTTCGGCAGCCGTTACGTGAAGCAGTGCCTTTTGTGTTAATATAATTTAAAGTGTTTAGTTTTCTTTTGTTCCAGCAACCGTCGAGTCAAGTGCCGCCTTTTCTGAGTATTTTATTTTAAAGTGTTGTAGGTAGATTTTATCTTTGAATATCATCTGTCGTCGTAGAGGAGGTGCTAGTTGAGTTCCAGCAACCGTCGAGTCAAGTGCCGCCTTTTCTGAGTATTTTATTTTAAAGTGTTGTAGGTAGATTTTATCTTTGAATATCTTCTGTCGTCGCAGAGGAGGGGCTAGTTGAGTTCCAGCAACCGTCGAGTCAAGTGCCGCATTTTCTGTGTATTTTATTTTAAAGTGTTGTAGGTAGATTTTATCTTTGAATATCCTCCATCGTCGCTGAGCAGTAGCTAGTTGGTCCCCAGCAACCGTCGTGACGAGTGTCGCCATCTGTTTACATAATTTAAAGTGTTGTGGTAGCGTTTGATTTATTTGCGTTAATTGAATTATAACAGCGTGCTCCAATCGTGATCGCATTTATTTGCTTTTTCTATAGGGAAGTATATAGAGCTTATTTGTTTTTTATTTAGTACATTGGTTGGCTAACACCGTTTATCAGTACGTCCTATTAACTACTAAGTGCAGTCGTCTGGTCTAAATTCATCTCCTCAGTAGGTTCTCTTTAGGTCGTGCCTAGCGGTTGGTAGTAAAGTGTGAACAGTTTATTTGGATTACTCAGTTAGTTCAACTTTTATCCTCTCCGTAGTTTTTGCTTTAAAAGTAATATGTGTAGGGACTGTGACTGCTGTGTGCAGACGCGGGTTGAGGTGGCTGATCTTCGCGCTCAGCTTGCAGCTTTGCTAACGAAAGTTACGAGGCTGGAAGCTGCCGTAGGTGACTGCAGCAGATGTGGAAGGGGTGACCCTGACGAAGCTAGGTGTTCTCACAGGTTCTCCCCTGCCAAATATCGTACCTGCAGTCCAGGCTGAGACTTCGGAGCCTGTGCGGCAGTCACCTGATGGTGTCTGGCGCGTGGTTTCCGGACGTCGACGCCGCATGCGGGGGCAGGAGTACAGGTCTGAATCCCAGGAGGGCAAGCCTGTACCACTGTCCAATAGGTTTGATGTGTTGTCTGGATCTGATTCAGATCCACAATCGTCAATCAGCGAGTTGCCAGCCCCCCCGCCCGCTAGGTCTGGGCGATCACAGAAGGGGATTCTGGTGATAGGTAGCTCCAACGTTAGGCGTTTCATTGAGCCCCTTAGGGACATGGCGAACAGGTCTGGGATGAAGTCCAATGTCCATTCATTGTGCATTCCGGGCGGTCTGATCCATGATGTGGAACAGGCCATCCCGGATGCCATTGAGCGGACGAGGTGTAGCCAGCTGCGGATTGTAGCTCATGTCGGCACCAATGATGCTTGCCGCCTTGGGTCGGAGGGTATCCTCTCTTCCTTCCGGCGGCTTGCTCATACGGTGAGCTCTGTGGTTGATGACCGCAAGATTTCGGCTGAGCTAACCATCTGCAGCATTGTCGATAGAACTGACTGTGGACCTCTGGTTCAGAGCCGAGTCGAGGGTCTGAACCAGAGACTGCGTCGTTTCTGCGATAATCATGGCTGCAGATTCCTTGATCTTCGCCCTGGGGTCGAAGTCGTGTAGGGTTCCCTTGGATAGATCAGGTGTGCACTACACACGTGAATCGGCTACACGGGTGGCAGGGGCCGTGTGGAGTGCATTGGGGGATTTTTTAGGCTGAGGGAGGAAGACCCGAAACTGGGATTACAGTCACGGGCAGCCCAATTAAATTCGGCACCATATGTTAGGAGTAGCGAAAATCAATCTCGACCGTTAAAAGTACTCGTTATAAACTGTAGAAGTGTTTGTAATAAGCAGCCTGAGCTTGAAAGCGTTATTAGTAGCACAGAAGCTGATATTGTATTAGGTACTGAAAGCTGGTTAAAACCGGATATAAGTTCAGCAGAAATTTTTAACCATAGCATGAATGTTTTCCGTAAGGATAGGTTACATTCAAATGGAGGTGGTGTATTTATAGCTGTTCGTAAACACCTGTCGTGTAACGAAATAAATATTGATACGGTCTGTGAAATCCTATGGATTAGACTAAAAGTAGCTAGGACAAAACTTGTAATAGGGTCTTTCTATCGTCCACCAGATGCAGATGTAGGTGTTGCTGAGGCCTTAAGAAATAACGTAAGTAATATAGCTCGTCAATTTCCGGATCATGGAATAATACTAGGAGGCGACTTCAACTTGCCGTATATTGACTGGAGTAATTACGCCCACGTTACTGGTGGCAGGGATAAAATATCCTGTGAGATTATTCTCGACCTTTTCTCAGATCTTAATCTTGAGCAGCTCGTCACTGAACCAACGCGGTGCGACAACGATAACGAAAACATTTTAGATATTCTCGTTACAAATAGGCCTGAATTATTTACGGACATTTCTACCACCACGGGAATAAGTGATCATAAAGCTGTAATTGCTACAGTAAAATTAACAGTCGAGCGCAAAAAGAAAAAAGAAAGGGTCGTTTACAGGTTCGAAAAGGCCCCAAAGGAGAGTTTAAGAACGTTTTTGAGGGATAAATACATTACCTTTATAGAAGGAAGAGGCTCGGTTGAAGAGATGTGGCTTCGATTCATAAATATAGTCAGGGAAGGTATGGACTTACATATACCGAAAAGGACAATCAGGGACGGGAACGATCCCCCGTGGTATACGCGTGAAGTTAAAAGGTTACTTAAAAAGCAAAGGAAGATTCATGCACGCTCAAGAAGGACGATGTATAGGAGTGATTTAGAAAAAGCTAGCTGAGACAAGAGGACAGGTCAAGAATGCGATGCGCGAAGCCTTCAATGACTTTCGATGCAACTCACTTTCCAAGAGCCTCATTGAAAATCCAAAGAAATTTTGGTCGTATGTAAAAAAAATAGGTGGTTGTGACAACAATATGCCAGTTCTACTACAAGACGGTCGGGAAGTTGATGACAGCCGCGACAAGGCTACCGTATTTAACGCCGAATTTAAAAATTCCTTCACTGACGAAAACATGGAAAACATTCCCGTTTTTCCACGGCGTGTTGAATTTGAGATGGATCCAGTACAAATTGATAGTGTAGGTATCATAAAGCAATTAAAGCTCCTGAAGTGGGGGAAAGCGCCGGGTCCCGATGGTAGTACCAGTAAGAGTATTTTCGGAATACGCGGAAGAAATAGAACCATTTCTGTCAGATATATTTCGTAAATCTTTAGAGGAAAGAAAAGTACCTTCTGACTGGAAAATTGCGCAGGTGATTCCCGTTTTCAAGAAAGGAGATCGGAGAGATCCTAGGAATTATCGATCCGATATCGCTAACATCTGTTTGCAGTAGAATTCTGGAGCATGTCATATGCTCTAACGTTATGAAGTTTCTAGATGAAAACGAGCTACTTACAGCATACCAACACGGATTTCGGAAGAACCGATCATGTGAAACGCAACTGGCTCTATTTTCGCATGATGTAATGAAAGTTATTGATGCGGGATCACAAGTTGATGCTATTTTCTTGGATTTTCAGAAAGCTTTTGACTCTGTACCACACAACCGACTCTTAGCGAAGATCCGAGCGTACGGTATATCTGATCAGATTTGCGAATGGATACGCGATTTTCTAACTGGTCGGTCACAGTATGTCGTTGTAGACGGGGAAGCCTCTTCTAAACTAGATGTTACTTCGGGCGTTCCTCAAGGAAGTGTAATAGGACCACTTCTTTTCTTAATTTTTATAAACGATCTCGGTGACAACGTTAATTGCAGGATGCGATTTTTTGCTGATGATGCACTTATTTATAGGGAAGTGAGGTGCTCCGACGATTGCTTAGAAATTCAGCGCGATCTGGATGTTATTTCGGAATGGTGCCGTGAATGGCAGCTTACACTTAACTGTAAAAAGTGCAAGGCAATGCACATAAGTAATAAAAAGACCCCGCTTGCTCAGGAGTACAAAGTTAACAATTCAGTTGTTGACACTGTGGATTCCCTGAAGTATCTAGGCGTAACAGTACAAAGCAACATGAAATGGGACTTGCACATAACTTCCGTTGTAGGCAAAGCTAATTCCAAACTACGATTCATAGGACGTATTTTGAGAAGTTGTAATGCTCATACAAAGGAAATAGCGTACAAAACACTAGTGCGTCCGCATTTGGAATACTGTTGTGGAATTTGGGATCCGTATCGCAAGGGATTGATTGACACATTAGAGAAAGTACAGAGAAGAGCCGCTCGATTCGTGACTGCTAGTTACAGTCCTTACGTAAGTGTCACAGAGCTAATTCGTGGGTTGGGCTGGGATTGTTTGGCGGACAGACGACGTCGTTTTCGTTTGAATTTGCTGGAGAATATGCGAAAATCTTTAAGTTACGAGTGCAACGAAATACTTCTTCCGCCAACCTATTTAGGTCGCAATGACAGGAGGGATAAGATTAGAGAAATAAGATGCCGTACTGATTCATTTATGTATTCCTTCTTTCCTCGATCTGTTCGGGATTGGAATGCGCAGAATTAGGATTGGTGCTTAGCACCCTCTGCCACCCACAGTATTTGTGATTTGCAGAGTATAGATGTAGATGTAGATGTAGATGTAGAATTACGTTTTGATATTCCCAAATTGTTTCTAGAAACACGTATTAGTTCCTATATGAGAAGGTAGCGCAAAGAACCTAAATGAAACACTGTTAACAAAATCTTAGTAACTTTACAGCCAATAATTAGAATACTATCTGTTCCACCAGTCATTTAACTATATAAATAATTGAAGTGAGATATAAAATTACTTGCAGAACATAATACTGCTTTATCACCATTGCACTGGAATAAAACAAAATACATACCCTTCGTTTACGAACGTTTATGCACAGAAACATCTCCGGCCATTGTTAGCTCACCAAGGAAGGTCGAGCAGTCTGTATTTAAATTAAAATGTATAATAAACTTATTATTATTTGTTAAAAAGATATTGAGCGAATGGAAAGGAACCTGTAACCGCTTTCCGGACCATTAAGAGTTCATTTATCGAAAAACGGATCTCGTAGGTCCTACAAGTTGTACTGTGAATGCGCAACTATAGCGGTAGGAAGGTGGGTGGCGGGTACGGAAATGAGCGAGGCGGGTAGGCGGTAACGGCCTGGCGTCACATTCGGAAGGACGCCGGTTCGAATCCCTGTCCGGGAATCCAGGTTTGGGTTTGGGTTTCCCATGGCTTCCCCGAATCACTCCAGGGGAATGCTTCCTTTAAAAGACCATGGACGAAATCCTTCCCGTTCCTAGTCCCGGTCTTTACACGCTTCTAAAGACATCGACGTTGACGAGGAGTATAGTTATAAAACAAAAAACAAAAAACAAACAAAAAAAGCGAGCGGGGAGATGCGCGGTGACTTGGCTTTGTGCTTGACGTTTGAATTAGTTTAGCCACGAACTCCGCAATGTTCATATGACAAAGACTGGTTTTTAGATGCGTGCGTATTTATGTAAATAATTTAATTTAATTGTGAAATCATCCCACATTCTTTGTTGTTGAAAGCCGAGGCAAAATAAATCAGTATGGCAGTATAATATGGAAATAGAATTTACTTTTGAAAAAAGATTGATTTTAAATTTATTTTTGATAAAATATTAAAATCTAAATAATTATAAATTTATTTTTCCACATCCGCATCCGCTTCCGCAAAACATCCACATCCGCGGATGTCAAGCACAGAACATCCGCATCCGCAAAGATGGCATCCGCAACAACCCTATTGGGGAAGTGTAAATATCAAATAGTTGCTAGTTAGAGAGCATGAAAAGTAATACAACTCAGAATAAGCTATCAACATACGAAACTAAATGAAATACCACAAAAACTTATGAAAAAAGTTATGTAATTGGGCCATAATGCGTGCTATGATAGCTAAAGTTGTACATAGATAAATGCCTCAACCGTATTGCTTATCAATCTTAAAAATACACAAATTAGATTTGCCTCGAACCTATTTCGAGTTTTATAAATTTTATTATTTTTTATGAAAATTATGACACGCATAATGGCCATTTTTTTTTTTTTTTTTTTTTTTTTTTTTTTTTTAAAACAACAATCATAATCACCAAAAGAAAGTGAAAACTTGATTAAGAACAGTATCATAACATCTGTTTATCAGACATACAAAATTTGATTTTATGAAATTGTATTTTTGAAAGTATCGATACATGGACCAGATATTTTTAAAAATATCATCATCCCTAATTCTTCCCAGGTGAAAGTCTCGAGGACTTCTCAACGTAACTAATCTAAGGGGAGGGAATGGGTAGGAAGTCGGCCGTGACCTTTGAAAAGAACCATCCCGACATTCACCTGAAGTAGGACTGTTGATAATATATCGATATATCGATATTATTTTCTGAAAATATCGATATTTATGAGTGATATTTTTTAGTACGATATATCGATATTTCGATACCGAAATCTTGATATCGGCTTCGATATTTTTTAAAATCAGTTATCATTTTTCGTTTGTTCAGAATGACACTATGTCCTTCAAATTTCTGTTACGCACAGAGATCAGCAAGTAAATCTTACTACGTTTCTATAATTAATTTAAAAGTTATAGGTAGCAAGTCTACTCAGATGATGACAACAGAGTAGGCAAGGCATCGCTCGCCCAGCACGAATCGAACGCGAGCCCATTGTTTGAAATAGCGTGTGGATTGTCCAGGGTAGTCCAACTGGAAATTAGTGAGTTAGCAGGAATAGTGGGAAGTGTAAATAACAAATATTTGCTAATTCGAGAGAAAGAGAAAAACTCAGAATAAGCTATCAACATACAAATCTAAATGAAATACCACAAAAAAAAAAAAAAAAAAATTCATATGAAAAAAAGTTATGTAATTTGGACTTGATAGCTTAACTTCTACCTAAATAAATGCCTCAACTGTATTACTTAAAAATACAAAAAATAAGATTTGCCTCGAACCTCTTGCGAGTTTTATAACTTTTATTAATTTTTATAAAACTTATGAGACGAATAATGGTCAAATTAAAAAAAAACAACAATCATCATCACCAACAGAATCCTTTAGAAAGTGAAAACCTGATTAAGAACAAAATCTATTTATACGTCTATTTATCAGTGGACAGCCTTATTTTTGCAAGGTTTGATTTTATGGAATTACATTTATAAAAGTATCGATATATCGATACTTTTTTCCGATATATCGACAGCCGATATTGATATTTTTTAAAATATCGATATATCGAAAATCCGATATTTTTAAAAATATCAACAGCCCTATTTGTCAGTGGTCAGCCTTATTTTTGCAAGGTTTGATATTATGAAATTGCATTTATGAAAGTATCGATATATCGGTACATCGATACTTTTTCCCGATATATCGAGAACCGATATTGATACTTTTTAAAACATCGATATACCGGAAATCCGATATTTTTAAAAATATCAACAGCCCTAACCCGAAATGAGTGCGGGAAACCACGAATAAACCACAGTCAGGATAGCCAGACGATGCCAACACCTGAATACATGACTTTGTATATGTAGAAAATATAATAAATTTAAACCCCTGAGTGCAGAAATCAGCATAAATAAGTTTAATACATTTATAAAAGACATCAACCAATTGAAATAGAACGTATAACAACTTTCACAGGTCTGTGTATAAATAGAAAAATTTACATTGAATGACTGTGAGAAAACTACAAAAAAGGTTATTAACATAATTCAAAAACACTTAGGTTCATTAATAAAATTATTTTAAAGGTTTACGGTCTTGGCAGAAGTAATCTTATATCTTGAAACGAGCAATTCTTTATATATATATTGGATATTGGAAACGGCTCTAACGATTTCCATGAAATTTCATATTTAGATGACTTTTTTTTAAGTTTACTTAAATAGATGTCTTCCCTGCAAAAATGCGATTTGACAACAGCAAAAAATTAGCAGTTTTTGTATTTGGTATCTACGAAACCGCGCTAACGCCACCTCGTAGACGTTCAGGTACCAGTAAGCTGGGCTGATGTTAGTTAAGTTAGTAAGTTAGTTTGATTATAACAAGGAACTCTTACAACTTTAAAAGAATAATTTTTGTGCGCTAGCTGATCCGTGCGAGTAGTATAGTGGTCAGTCACTGAAAGGTAATATAATAATGTGGAAATAAGTAATTGCAAGTATTTATTAATGGAAGGTATTTTATTTTGAAGAGCAGTAATAAATATAATAGTTACTGTAAAAGTCGTTATCATTAAATACTACATGTTGAATTATAAAACATTTAAGAAGTAGATGTTTAAAAAATATTGACTTTGTCAGATGTCCTTTTTTTTCAATTTCTTTGGCTTACAAAACTTCTTTAAGAACAATATTAGCAGTTATAATGTGATCGTCGTTGACTTTATTACCATATGTGTCTTCAAAACAAAAATAAATATTACTGTATCTACCAAATCGTGACAAAGCCGCAAACGGGTGTCGATACGGAAAAAACAGATTCTTATCAATACAAGTCTGCCTTTTGAGGCGTCTCACCTTGTGTTGTATTAATGTTCATAACGAAGGTTTCTTCCTTTGTGAATTGTTCTCTTACCATTTGGAAAGGCGCAGTTGATCAGAAGATGTGGGGTTAACGCGAGGTATGGTCATAGTTTTATCGGAGTGAATGAACTTAGCACTGATGATGTACTCGTCTAAGTGAATTACCACAAATCTTGCACCATTACACCAATAATTAATCGCTGATTAGCATTAAAATTAATATTTAAAATAACAATAGCATTTTCCTTTAAAAACAATTTATGAAGTGTTAAACCAGATGATCACGTAAATGGCTCTAGAGATTTGGATGAAATTTGATATGTAGATAACGTTTGGCTTTTCAAGTTTGAAATACGATTTTACAAGAAAAAGGAGCAATTCTTGTATCTCATCTCGTAGAAGTTTCAGGTACCAGTAAGCTTCTCTCTGGTTAGAACAAGGAACTTTGCAACTCCATATTGCTAGAAAGCCTTCAAGCCTTTTACTCCAATAAAACATTACTCTATATCATGTATATTGAACAGAAATTGAAAGATGTCGAGCGAAGATCAGTCATCCAGGTACTAATTATTTAATTTTGTTGCGATGGAGTTCACGCTCCGGTGGCAATTTCCATACACACTCATTTTCTCCCTTTCCTCTACCCGCCTACTTACGCCCTCTACAAATTTCAACTTTAATTTCTTTCGGCGTTTTTGCTAAATTATTCATCATCTCTCTCATTCCAATCCCTGACTTCCTTAACTACGAAAGAAAATCTTTCCACACCCTTATTCCTGAAATTAGGTGCCAACTTGTGTCATTATCATCTTTTCCCTTCCATCCACCTCTCCTAATTTTTACACCAATATCTTTACACACCACATCACCAACATAAGCCTCGTACACTCCCATGACTCTGTTCACCCTCCTCCTGTCTTCTAATGAATCCCATTCCTGCTCCTTTATCATATTACTTACTGATTGTGTTCTGGGTAACTTTCAGAGACAACTCTAGCAGCCCTTCTTTGCACCCCCTCCAACTCCTGTATTTGATACTCAGAATGTGGATCCCATACTACGCTACCATATTCAAGCAATGGTCTGACAAAAGTTATGTAACCCAATTCCCTTACTTCTTTGGTGCATCTTTTCATCACTCGTTCCAACAAGTGAAGGATTTTGAAAACCTTTTGGTACCACCTCTCCAATGTGTCCTGCCCAGTTTAGTTTGTTACCAAATGTTGGGCCAAGATACATTGATCAGCCAGAACATTATGACTACCTACCTACTATCGACATAAACCCGCGCAGGTGATAGCAACGTCACCTGACGAGGAATTACTGCTAGTCAGACACACGCACGGTGCATGTAGTATCAGTGAGCGTGCTATCCTTGTTTAGAATGGAGAAGGCGCGCTGTCTCTCTGAGTTTGACCGACGGCAGGTTGTGATGGCCCAGAGACTCGGCACGAGCATTCCTGAATCAGCACGACTTGTCAGGTGTTCGAGGAGTACTGTGATGAGTGTCTATAACAAGTAGCGAAACCAAGGTGAAACGTCGAGGGGTTGGACGGACACCCCTCATTACAGATGTCGGGCGTCATAAGTTCGGCAGAGTTCTAAAAGAGGACAGGCGCCGAACTGTGACAGAACTAACATCAAACTTTAATGCTGGGTAACAAGTGTAACTGAACACACAGAGCATCGAACACTCCTATCGATGGGCCTCCGCAGCCAACGACCAAACACATGTGCCAATGTTAACACATCGGCAACTATGACTGAAATGGGCACTTGAACATCGGCACTGGACATTGGCGCAGTGGCAGTGCGTTGCATGGTCTGATGAATCCCAATACCTTTTTCATTATGCCGATGGGAGGGTCCGAATCCGCCGTTTTCCCGGGCAACAGCTTCTTGACACCTGTACAGCGGGACGGTGACAAGCTGGCGGCGGCTGAATTATGCTCTGGGGAAAATTAACGTGGGCATCCATGGGTCGAGTGGAGCTCGTGCAAGGCATCATGTCGTCCAATAAGTATTCTACACTGCTTGCAGGCCATGTAGACCCCTTCATGACGAACATGTTTCCAACGGCAGTGGCATTTTTCAACAAGATAATGCGTCATGTCACTATCCAGGAGTGTGATGGAATGGTTCGAGGAACACAGGGGAGAGTTGCAATTGATATGCTGGCCTCACAACTCGCCAGATCTGGGATGAGATTGAACGAGGCGTCAGAGCTCACCACCACCCGCTCCGGATTTTAGGGGAATTAGGGGATTTGTGTAAGCAAATGTGGTGCCAAATCCCTCCAGCGACCTACTAGCTCCTCATTGCTTTCATGCCAAGACGCGTCGTCGCTGTTATCCGTGCTAAAGGTGGACATACCGGCTATTAGGTAGGTGATCATAATGTTCTGGCTGATCATTTTATTTACATTTAAAGTCTTCAGTAAAAAATTCTTTCCCCACCTCGTAATAACTCTTTAGTGGTTTTATCTGTTTACCTAATAAGCTCACCCTTCTTTGCATTTATCTTCATCCCATGTTGACTGACCCAGCTAGATATCCTGTCATTATCACCCTGTAGCCGTTCACAGCCTTCTACAGTTTTGCTCCTGTTATATAATATTATGACACATGCAAGCAGTCTGACTTCTGATAGGAAACCACCAACACAATTATTCCTTAGAATAGTGAATAACAATGATTCTAATACGCTACATTGTGTCATTCCTTTTCACCTTCCACTTCTGTTTATAATGCATTTCCTACTCTAACTGTTTGATTTCTGCCTTTTAAGATTTTTTCTACCTAGCAAATCACTTTTTCATCCAATTCAATTGTTTTTATCTTATGTAGTTTCATTTTATTTATCTGAAAGATCTAATGCTAGACTATCAATGGGAGCGTCCATAAACCACGTAGCTCCATTTTGGCTTCCTGTGAACGCCCCCTCCCCCCACGAAGGCCGACGTGGCATTTGCCTCTATCCCCCCCACCCTCCACGTAGCACGTAGCTTTTTTCTCTTTTGATTCCAGAAAATATTTTGTACCGTTTTCTCTTGTCAGACTTTTGTAAATTACATACAAAGATAATTAAAGGAAGGGAATAAATATTCACATGCTGTTGAGTATACTGTAACTCATTTTAACTGAGAAAAATTATACGAATGGCAAGCTACGTTGCCTGACTCGGAAACCTCCCCTCCCACCCCACCCCGCCGTAGCACAGAGTTGCCTTCCAGCCAACCGCTTCTCCTCCCCCCCCCCTAGACCAAGCCACGTAGTTTATGGACGTTCCCAATGTGGCATCCGTTATCCAATTCATGCGAAATATCTAGCATATCGCCTACAAAATGAGATTCACATGAATATCCTTGCTTAAAGCCACGTTGCCAAATTAATAATCACTTACGTTTCTAACTAACGGGTCTAATATAATTACATATCAATCTCTCCATTAATGTACCTAGCACTGATGTCAAACTGACTAGCCAGTAATTTTGTACCCTACTTGTCACCTCTACTTTATGTACCGGTACTACTATCCCACTTTTCCATCCTCTGGTTAAATGCAAGTATCATGACTCAATTTTCAAGATTAGGTACTATATCACATCCTACTACCCTAATGACATCTGAAGCAATATTAACAACTGCAGCCCCTTTATGTTTTTTAGGCATTCTTAGTTCCTTCATGATATATTCAAGTTGAATTTAATTTCTAATTGTTCGTTCTCTGATTTACACCCTCCCATTTCTGCATTATAGTCCCTAATGGTCTCATTAAATCAGTTACTTCAAATCACTGCCTTTTTAAAATCCTCAGTAACGTCTCCATCCTTATCTATAATTGTCTAACACCCTCACTTCCACTCAGTTTTATAACCTAGCCATAGAAATAGTTGCATCAGTCGGTGGTCCCCCTGTACCAATAATAATCTTCCTGTTATAGTAAGTAGTTTGTGTAGTTCTGTATATTTTTTGTTTTCTATTATTTCCTTGAACTCTTCCCACTATGTCTTCAGAGTACTTGCGTCATCCTTCCATTTTCCGAAACTTTTCCTGAAATATCTTTTTAGTTCTCGTATAATTTGTGCCTTTCTATAATTGTATCTATTTCCCCCTTCAATTCTGACTTCAGGCCACTACTTTACTAAATCCTATAATATCCATCAGAACTGCTTCATGATCACTTAATCCTTCAAGTAATTGACCCCCCACAAGTTTAAAATTGAGCTTCACTGGGAAGCTATACAACATGTTTCGCCTCACTGTATTCTGCAGTATCCTCCTCCCCTCATTAAGGTATTTTAAAATCTCTGTGCCCGTGTGTTATTAATCTTATTTCCTACCCAGTTTACACGTGGTAACTGTAAATCCACACCAATAATGATCGTTCTAATCTCTCTTCTCAACTCTGAGAATGAATTTAGTTTCTCCCCAAGATCCTCATCTCCATCATTCATTCTTCCACTACGGTAAGCAGCTATCACTCTGACTTTTCTTTATCACGCCAGAAATCTACCCGAAGTAATTCATCAGTATGAACTGCCCTCTGAATGCTTCTCTCTCTCTGCGATACACTTTGTAAACATCTATTAATAAAGAGATTACTCCTATAATTACTTGAGGTTCGTGTATTTCTATTAACAACTTCTATTATTTTGTTTATTATGCTTCTACAGTTCACCAGTAACATTCTTATCACTGGCTTTGCAATATTTTCAGTATTAAATTCGCCTTTCTATATCCCTTTGATCATCTATTTGCACCCGCTCACCAGCAGCCCGTAACCTAACAAAAGGCACAGTCCTGACCCCATCGTCCCTTACAGTTTTAGCCTACAACTCAGAAAGTCTCGGCTTGCTCCTTCTATTCCTAAAACTATAGAATATAAGTTTTCTATTCAGAGTTTTTAACATATCCTCATTGCTGACTTAAAGTCATAAGAATTTAGGCGTGCGCCAAGTTAGTGGATATCCAAACTGCAACATCAGTGTGATTTAGAATTTGCCGGTTATGGCGGGAATACCGCATAATATCTTTCCTTGTTGAAACTAAGGTGAACAATATTCGAAATACTACTGCTTTGACACAGAGTGAAAAAAAAAAAAAAAGGTCTTCTTATGTTTAATCTGCGTTTAAATTCTATAAAAATGTGAAAACTGTTCCAAAATTTTCATATAGTAACAGATAAGACACCTATTTCACCCCGGATTATTCAATAAAAATGTGTGAATTTATTTTCTTCCGATAATTCAAATTAATTATACCGATTAAATTTATTAATTAATTTTAGCAACTGCACAGGTGGTTGACAGAAAGGAAATCTGGAAGTTTCACTGTTCTATCAGTTTTTATTGTGAACAGAATGCTCCAGCACTGGAGATGAGGTGGCTCGTAGATTGGAACCTACTTCTGCCTATTTAGCTTTCTGTTTACCCAAATACTAAAATCACTTCAGGCCATGCCAATAAGGCTCTCAATGCCAATATAACTCTCAAACATAAACGGCTATATTTTAATTGTCCTTTCAGGAATTACTGATGTTTTTCAGACGTATTTGGGTCGCAATGCTAATACATGTAATACCAGTGAGAAAAAGTTCTGCATTGATGCTCATGTCTAGTCTTTACTCGGGATACCGTTAGGTACTGGAAAGAAAAGACGATAGATTACACATGGTGCAAAGCACACTCTACAACCTATATTTTTATGAATGTATGAGTACTGATGTAGGTGTCAGTTAACAGTGTGGTATACATTCACTCAAAACAACAGTTCTTTTTTTGTACACAATCTGGTGATTATAAAACATGCAACACCAATCCCCCTACTTTCCTGGGATGGTAAAAATGTCTACAACCACTAGTACCAAACCAGGTAGTAACCTGCAGTGGAGAACCATTCACAATTTTTTCGCTTAGCGAATTCATCTACGAGGCTGTATGGGAAATGGTAATTTATTGGCTATATTTTGAAAGCCACCCCTACAAAATTCAACCTGTGTATTAACCATCTAGCAAACATCGATATATGTAAGCTATATGAGCTGATCTCTGCTGGAGCAGGCAAGATTGCACCTAACGGGTTACGGAGGTCGAACAGTGGCAACTAAATCACGCCTACCAACTGTGAGTCACTAAGCCAACTGCGGGCGTCGACAACGCATCCTGGCTCCACGCCAACTCTTCCTGGTCACACACACACACACACACACACACACACGCTCATCCATCTGCTTATCAGCTGAACGCTTGTAAAGAAAGACCATTTTCACGTTATCGCCTACAACTACATATAGCATCCTGAAAAGTTACTTTCGTTTAACGGAAATTGGAGAAATTCCAAACTGTTAAGGAGAATCAGAATTTATTTGTAAATGTTTTAAACCCATTTATTAAGGACCCTTAAAATTTTGCTTTCAATGAAATTTTATCTGGATTCTCTCTTTCGTTTTGTTTATACTCGATTGTTCTAGTACTACAAAGAAGTGTCAATAATTTACTCTATAGTAGACTCATGACCATAAGGTAAGGGATCTTCGAGATTCACACAAAAAAAAAAAAAACATGTGGCACGGTGATAATGCGTGCATTAGAAGGGGTCCTGACAACAATTTGACTCTTGTCAGTGTTACTGATACAAGGTATACGGGAAAACCAGACATGAACAGTGGGTGGCACTGACCGTGTGCAGTTTCCGTCCCCTGGTGGACGTCAACACTGACTAGGGACACCTTTGACCTCGAACGCTCAGAACCGCACGAAAACATGCTTAGAATAACAAGCGATCAGAAGCAAAACAGTGGTGTGTGTCATTTCCATGCAAAACGTTGCATTCTACTTCAAGTAACATTTTAATAGATAGAAACAAAGTAACAAAATGTATTCGTAGGCTTCCGCGGCCAGAGTCAGTTGAATCTTCGTTGTCCGGGTGACGCCTCGTCATGATTCGTGTAGCCGACGTTTCGACCATACTTCTGTGGTCTTCTTCCAGTTCTGCTCTGTAAGAAGATCACAGAAGGATGGTCGAAACGTCGGCTACACGAATCATGACGCGGCGTCACCCGTACAGCCAAGAATCAACAATGTAACAAGATATCAATACCACATGAAGGATATTATATGTAATTCAATGACGTCAGTATATCTTTACATTTTCAATAAACAGTGCCAAAAACTCTCTGCTTAAACTACTTAATATAGCGCAAAACACGCATAGCAGTATCACACACATCATAGTCCTCAAAGTGCAGATGCGGGATTTCGATGAAGTGGTTAAGACAAAGTGGAAGAGAACAATGTGCACACCTCACTAAACACACGTTATCGCATTCCAAATAAATTTCTCATTCGCGCAGTCCAATATCAAAAGCCACACTAATTACATTTTCAAATGATGATGTTGGTATGTCAATGTCATAACCTGGCTTTCTCCAAGCATATTGTAACACGGACTTATACCTAGGTGCAGCAAATTGATTGTAAATTTCATGATGAAGTAACGATCATGTACCATCACTCGTGGTTTCGCACATTGTAGTCTTACAAAATCAGTAATCCTTCTGAAATAGGGCTGAAAAGAAAACATCAAGGGGCTTGCCGTATTTTGTTGTTTCGGTGGAAATATCTTCAGCATAACATCTTTGTTTGGAAAAGTTGCATCTAGAAGGGTACGATCTGTATGACCCGACCAGGAATCACACAATAATACGCTCTTTTCATGGCTCTTTAATGGCGCTAGCAGACAAGTGCGGAGTTCTGCATGGAAATGACACACACCACTGTTTCGTTGATGATCGCTTGTTATTTTAAACTTGTTTTCGTGCGATTCCGAGCGTTCAAGGTCAAAGGTGTCCTTTGTGAGTGTGATGGCCTCATATGGCAATACAGCAAGCACAGTAGCTGCCCGTACTGTGAATCCGGCCGTCCAGCAAGGTTAGTGGTAACGCATATCATTGCTGGACAAGCGGCAGTTGGAGGCAAACAGTCGTTCGTGGTGGCAATGTCAGGGCTTCAATCCTTCGGCATAGAGCATCAAATGCATGTTCAATCGGGTTTAACTCGGGGAGCTAGCTGGCCACTCAAGACGTGTGATTTCCTCGTACGACAGGTTGTTCGTCCACCAGATCAGCCCTGTATGGGCATTATCATCCATGTGACGGAATCCAGGTCAATATTCACCGCGAAAAAAACAGCACATACTGTTGAATGTAGTCATCCTTATAAACAAAAGATGTCACAGTATTCCAAGCACTGGTATAAAGGCTCCCTTACTCCTATCTGCGTTACAATCGTATAACACTACCACCGAGAGCGAGTATAAAACAGTGTTGTATCTACTTAGAGACAGGCGTTCACTCCTTGCTCTAACCAGACTCGTTAAACGTGTAATCAGATTGACAGCAGGTGTTGCTGTTGTGTAGGAATCCACCACTTTCCTCAATTTCCGTTCTTCCAACTGGACCGGAACAATGATGTAGGATATATTTCGGTGCCAGGGGGCATAAGTTTCTTGCCAACCGTTGAATTTAGTCTTCATTTCAAACCGAGTGTGGTGGGCGAGCGATAACACTCTGGCTTCGCATTCAGGAGGTCGCGGGTTCGAATCGCCGTCCGGCCATCCAGATTAGGGATTTCCATGGTTCCCCCAGATCATTCCAGGTAAATGCTGGGATGCTTCTTTCAGAAGGCCATGGCCGAATTCATTCCCGTTCCTTATCCCCAATCCCTTATGGCCTCTAATGACATTGACATCGACGAGGCGTAAAGTCGAAAGTAAAATTCATTTCAACTAGGCACATCACCGATGACCAGATGCTGTCACGGCAAGGAGAATCACTTTTACTGAGTCAATCTTGGAAAAAACAGCGATAATGGCTAACAACCCTGACACTACTCCGTGGCACAAGGGCAGTTTCTTCGGCCAAAACCAAATATGATACAGACTTATTTCATACAGTTCATTCTCACTTTTTTTACTTATTGCTTTACGCCTCGTCGACGTCGAGTTCATTAGAGGCGGGATGGGACTGGGGACAAGGAACGTGAAGGAATTTACCCCTTGCCTTTTGAAGGAAGCATTCCGGCAGTCACCTGGTGTGATTTGGGGAAACCATGGAAAGTCCAAATCTGGATGCCCTAACGGTGATTCGAACCAGCGTCCTCCCGAATGCGAGGCCAGAACTTTAACCGTTCACCCACCACGCTCGGTTTCATTCTTACACTAGATATTTTGTCGTATATGTTTTTAAAAGCTCGATTTCCTCCACGTTATAGGACATCTAACTGCTGGACGAGTACCCTTACCTAGGGATTAAACTTCACTTTTTATTCAAAATAAATATGACTCATCATTTTAGGCGAGCATATAAATAACTGACATATCGAATTCGGAGGACACAATCGGTGTCAGTTCATATCTTGCCGCATGCTAATAAGCCATACAGATCAACATTTTTTGGAGACTTTTCGCAACCATGTGGAAGCGTGTAAGGAAAATTCACAATTTCTGCGTCAAAAAGAAATAGGTTCCAGATTTCGTTATACAGGGTGTTAAAAAAGAAACAAGGCTTTCCCGGAGTATCTTTGACACAAATTCTTCACAGGTTTGCCGCCGGATGATATTTTCAAAGGACACAGAATGGAGACGGGCATTGTAGTCAGCCAATCAGAAGACGATACGATCCTGGCCCTCTGCTGTTCCGCCATCCAGTTCAGTTCTTGTTGTTCTCTTAAGTACAATGGACCAGATGATGTCGGCAGTGCAAGCCACCGAAAGCTTGTCCTTTGAAAATATCATCCGGTGGAAAACCTGTGAAGAATTTGTGTTAAAAAAGTGTAAAATATTTTGGGTGGTGATAGTATGCATTAATACATGCTTCATCCCTTTGGCGTAAGGAATTGCGCATTCTTTGAAACTGTCTTGGTTGGTCCTGTACGCTATGACATGCATTGAAAACGTACAGAACCAACCAAGACGGTTTCAAGGAAGGGCTGCACCTGTTATTAACTCCGAAACTATGCGTTTGTGGGCCAATGTTAATTAGACGTTTTTGTTTTATTTTGATGTATACTATCACCTCCTAAAATCTTTTACACTTTTCTTTGTTAACACCCTGTATAGTTTCATCAACTGAATCAGTTCAGAAGGCAATTGCATTGAATCAAATACAAGTCTTTTGATTCAAGTGGGTACCGTAGAAAAAAGTCTCTACATTCTTTATTGTTGTTGCACTCTGCAGCGCAGAAAACACACTTGTCACGAAGACCCATTTATCATCTGCTGCCCGTGTTACGACGGATATCAAATTGAGACACGCGCATTACCTTGTATTGCCGCGGGGGAATATCTCATCGCCTGGTTTGCGGATTAGCTAATAGCTTGCAGCCCGCGTTAATGGGATCCATTGAGCAGAGCAGACTGTGGGGGAACATAACAGTGCTAGATATCAAACATAGTCTGCTCTGCAAACGTCTTAGTACTGAGCGTCCTATTAGAGGAAACTATTAATTAAGAAATATTTATTTTGAGAATATTGTCTGCGAAAATTAAAGGCGTACCGATTTATAAAAGGAAATCTATGTACTAACAGCATAGCCACCAATTTAGTCCGATTATATGTCATGGGGATCCGTAAAGGAAGCTTACATTACAATCTAGAAATTATGTCGCCAGTAAGCTATCCCATCATTAATGTCATACAATATTGTCTACTGCAGTGGATCCCAATTAGTTTTTCTTCAATACCACTTCAAGAAAGAGCTCAGCATCCCGTACCACGTATAGCTGAAAACATAAAAAATTAAACCTATTTTTTGAGATATATTAAATTTTAATCCAATAATAAACATCACAAAAATTTAAAAATTTTCAAAACAATTCTAATAATATTGAAAGTCGTAAATGTTTACTTATTTTTAATGGGACAACTTTGCACGTTTCTCTTTCCGCACATCTGAGAAATTTGGTTCCTGGTTACTGAGCTTCAATCTGAAATCATTTTCGAGTTGAATTCGGTGGTGATGTTTGGTTTTGATGTTTGTCATGACTGAAAAACCGCTGTCCCAAAAGTAGTGAAAATGTTATTTATGCTTTCCTAACTTGATAAACGTCTTTCGTTAAGCCTCAAAATTTACGGATGATTGCTCTGAAAAACGACTCTTGAATCTGCTGTTGCATGAAGTGTCTACCAGCTTCTCTTGATCTGAGATGGGTATATTGTCGGGGAAATGGTTTGTGAAACAATTCTTTACCCAATCCCATTGCGGCGATATTTCTGGAAAACAGCTAAGTAGCTATGTCGACAGATTTTGCAAGTGGCATTTAATGGCTGATTTTACCTTCATCAAAGTCAAAAAGTCGTTTCCAGAAAAAGATTTCAGATTCGTAATCTGATTATACTTCAACCAAAGATGCCCAGAGAGATTCAACTTTCTCCTGCGTAATAAATATCGTTGAATCGTGGCCTAGAAGTCCAAAATTCAGCTCATTCAAAAAAAAAGTAATATTTTTGCAGCCATAAAGGTCAGTCAGTATTTGTTGGTACTCATGATGCCCTTGCTCAACCTAGAACACTCGATTTTATGTTTCAACTCAAATATTATCGAAACAAATCTTTAAAACATATTCCGGCGTTAGTGTGTGTGTGTGTGTGTTTTTTTTTTGGTTCTTTTTTGTTGTTATATTAGTGATTACTGATTACCATAGCCTAGAGATTACCACGCGTACCCCTTAAAACAACCTCACGTACCCCCGATACCACTAATTGGAAACCACTGGTCCACAGGCTGTGCTGTCAAAGCCTTTTGCCGGGATGCTTCCTTCAAAAAGGCCATGGCCGAATTCCTTCCCGTTTCTTGTCCCCAGTCCTATCCTGCCTCTAATGACCTTAGCCGTCGACGAGGCGTAAAGCCTTAAGTAATAAAAAAAAATAAAAAATAAAAAGAGAAAAAAAGCGTTTTCTCCCCTGTTGGTAATTTAAACTGTAATGATACATTGCACCGTCGTTTTAATTAGTGCTTGAGCTTAATTAATTACATTAATATATCCCTTCATAAAAAATTTAAAAATCCCTTCAGATTTTCCTTTTTAAAATATAGCGCCTTTAGTTGAAGCACTTAGCAAATAATGGATTTCACTATCCGCCTACGACATAATATATGTAACTACAGGCTTCTAAATATGACATCTTACGCACTGAAAATCAGCATCGTGTATCAATTTGAGATTTCTAGAGTCGTACCACATATTTAAAAAAAATGTATTTATTGTTGTAAAAAGGCACGAAGGTTCGTTCAGTTTACGATTAAGATATATTTTTAGTGAGGAACGTAAATTTGACACCCCTGTCGATTTAAGAAACGTACAAGAATTTATGTACCTATGTTCGATACACAGGTTATCCATAATAGAAATATTCTCGCTTAAACTACAAATGCATACGCTTAGTCATTGCATGATGATGATATTCACATATTCTCATTCTGTAGAAAGTAAAGCATGCTTGCGTTAGTTGACAGTTGAAGAACTTCCCACCATTACGATTTTGTTGACAAGATATGCGCTTCCGATTATAATAAAACAAAGCGCTACAAATACTGTTCATCGGCAAACATGTGATCCCGTTCAGATTGACGAGTGAACAATTTACTGGATCATCGTATTTCCTGTCGATTATAGGTGCACTGTCGACAGCAGCACGAGGAGGCAGCCAACTTCATGCCGTCTTTGCCTTAGACCGCAGTTACGATCACTAGCGCGTATACTGCAGTTCCAACCTCCGCCGGACACTAGCAATCATGTCTGCAGTATTTCCGGTGGTGTAGCTTCATCTGAAGTCTGTACACCTTTACAGACTCGAGATTCACTGCATGTCTGCCTGCATCCTGATACGCTCTTCGATAATTAACTAATTCGCCCTGTCGCAAACTGATGATGATTATCTTTAATTACTTCGTCCTCCAATTCACAGGTTACTGTCGTCGGTCATCCGATGGTTTTACCTTCCACCAAAGATTAAACAACTACTGCTCCGAAGGAATTAAATAGTTGCATGAAATGACAACACCGACGAATGAGTGTTCACTTCGTATTTATTTCTCCGTTTTTTTTTTTTTTTTTTTTTTTTTTTTTTTTTTTTTTTTTTTTTTTTTTTTTTTCTTACGACTTTACGCCTCGTCGACGGCTAAGTTCATTAGAGGCGGGATGAGTCTGGGGACAAGGAACGGGATGGAATTTGGGCATGTCCTTTTTGAAGGAAGCATCCCGGCATTCGCCTGGAGTGATTTGGGAAAACCATTCAAAACCCAAATCTGGATGCCCGGACGGGGATTCGAACCCTCGTCCTCCCGAATGCGAGGCCAGAATGCTAACCGTTCACCCACCACCCTCGGTATATTTCTCCGTGAGCTCCATAGCAACATTACACTCGGATAAGACAATGGATTCGTCCAAAGATACTAAAGCACAAATACACAAATATTCCATCGGTTAAACTCTCAAACGACTATAAAACTACTTGATGACTCGAAAACAAATACCAAAAATTTCCGAAAACAACTGTCTACTGACTTAATTACTGCACCGTTATTACTATCTGCTCGCCATTGCCGCGGGCTTGAATAGGCGCTGCAGAAAGATAGAGAAGGCAATGAAGCTGCCGACAGATGTTTCTCGAGCGCTAATAATACTTTGACAACCAAATTCATACAAAACAATCACATCTTGCAAAAAAATCACTCACAACAATTAGTAAATACTTTAAAGCGAAATTAAAGCTACACAGACGGAAAAAAAAATCCCAACACCAAGAAAAAATTATTGTAGAGTAATGAAATTTGGACAATGCATTTGTCAAGTTAACATGTTTAATTGATTAAATTTTCAAGATCACAGGTTAATTTAAGCTCAAGAAAATGCATTTCAAATGTGAAATACTGTTAAATTAATAGCCGGTGTAACCTCCAGAATTTTGAATGCAAGCCTGCAAACGTGAATGCATTGTGTCATACAGGTTTCGAATGTCACTTTGTGGTATGGAGTTCCATGCTTGTTGTACTTGTGCTGTCAATACTGGGACGGTCAGTGCTGGCTGTGGATGATGCTGGAGTTGTCGTCCAATGATATCCCATACGTGTTCAATTGGAGACAGATCTGGTGATCTCGCAGGCCAAGGTAACATGTCGACACTCTGTAGAGCACGTTGCGAGACAACAGCGGTATGAGGGCGAGCGTTATCCTGTTGAAAAACTCCCCCTTGAATGCTGTTCATGAATGGCAGCACTACAGGTTGAATTACCAGACTGACGTACAAATTTGCAGTCAGTGTGTTTGGTATAACCACAAGAGTGCTCCTGCTGTCATAGGAAATTGCTCCCCAGACCATGACTCCAGGTGTAGGTCCAGTGTGTCTAGGCCGCAGACAGTTTGGTTGCAGGCGTTCCCCTGGCCTCCTTCTGACCAACACTCGGCCATCACTGGCACCAAGGCAGAACCTGCTTTCATCAGAAAACACAACAGATCTCCACTCCGTCCTCCAATGAGCTCTGGCTTGACACCACTGGAGTCGCAAACGGCGATGGCTTGTAGTCAGTGGAATGCACGCTACAGGGCGCCTGGCTCGGAGCTGTCCTTGAAGTAACCGATTTCCTATGACAGCAGGAGCACTCTTGTGGTTATACCAAACACACTGACTGCAAATTTGTACGTCAGTCTGGTAATTCAACCTGTAGTGCTGCCATTCATGAACAGCATTCAAGGGGGAGTTTTTCAACAGGATAACGCTCGCCCTCATACCGCTGTTGTCTCGCAACGTGCTCTACAGAGTGTCGACATGTTACCTTGGCCTGCGAGATCACCAGATCTGTCTCCAATTGAACACGTATGGGATATCATTGGACGACAACTCCAGCATCATCCACAGCCAGCACTGACCGTCCCAGTATTGACAGCACAAGTACAACAAGCATGGAACTCCATACCACAAAGTGACATTCGAAACCTGTATGACACAATGCATTCACGTTTGCAGGCTTGCATTCAAAATTCTGGAGGTTACACCGGCTATTAATTTAACAGTATTTCACATTTGAAATGCATTTTCTTGAGCTTAAATTAACCTGTGATCTTGAAAATTTAATCAATTAAACATGTTAACTTGACAAATGCATTGTCCAAATTTCATTACTCTACAATAATTTTTTCTTGGTGTTGGGATTTTTTTTTCCGTCTGTGTATTTACATGCATCTACACACAAAAGTATTAATATAAATCAGTCCAAACAGTTGAGAATTGTGCTCCAAACATCGTGGCTTATTTGTAAATACAGGATTTCCATTTATGTCTCATACATAATACTGTCCTTGATCGTTCACATTTCGTTTACATAGTTTTTCTCGATAAAACAAAGTTCATTTACATGACGAATATACACAATTAATCACACGAAAAATATACAAATTCATATTTAATCAATTCCCATCTTGCTACACATAATTCTTAGGATAAAATTTCATAAGAAAGCTGTCTCTGAGGGCTGTTACAACCCCTTCTCCCTCTTGAATCGTAGTAGAAGCAATTTTTGTCTCCTCTGGTACACAAGGAAACTCTGTTTTCTCCTTTGAGGGCGTGTTTAAAATTGTTTCATGGTACGCGTTCCAATTGTGTTATGGATCACGTTATACGTCACTCGGGTTTGTGTCAGGCTTTTGGCACAGTAGGCGCCAAAAATTCAACGTTGGCATTACAACGCTGACTGCATCTTCCTGAAACCACCTCTTGTTGTGTTAATGTGATTTGGAGAGTGAAGTTGGTCTGTTTTGCTAGCCATTACCACTTCAGTAAGCAGTGTGAGCATAAAGATTTCGCTTTTTGTTCCCGGCACGAATAATATCGGTCAGCCACATGAAGCTATCCGACGTCTTTCACCGGACACATGCGTGCGCGTTGATATACAGGGTGTGCCACAAATAGGGGTATAAAATTTGAGAGGAGAGAGCATTAAAAAAATATTCAGAATTGCATATGGACCAATGACCGGAAACGACACCCTTCGTCGCTTGACGGCGATTGGTCAACGACGGATTTGGCGTGTTGGAGCGGACGCATGGGCGCCGCGCTATCCGGATTTATGCAGCCTGGATTTCTTCTTAGGGCACATAAATCTGCTGTCTGTTTAAACCTATCGTTTCTAAAATGGATCCAGTATTAACAATGGTCTGCACTGCAGGCATAAAAGAAAATACAGGTGTTTCCTGCGGTATATGACAATCCCTGGTCCATTGGTGTAACTCATTCATCGAAAGTAATGGCGGAAACTTCTAACATCTACTGTAACATTATAAAATGGAATAAATCTAGTCTTCAAAACAACTGCCTTGTATCCTTTCATATATTGTATGTCTGGGACCATTTTGTCGTGACATTTCCGGCATGTATCCTATTCTGAATGGTTTTGATGTTCTCCATCTCAACATAAAGTTTTTACCTTATTTATGCGAAATTCTGTAATTTGCTTTTCTCATCACTTATTGTCTGCAAGAACTTTCTGCGAATTTAATACACACGTCGCCTAAGAATGTCATTGCAAGGTTAACAAATATTTTGGTAGCATAGACTTTTTTACACAAAACATTTTTATATTCCACTCTCTATTCCGCAAATAAAACGACTAAATCCGAAAGAGCTTAGTCTTTCATACACTAAGTTAGGAAGCCTAACGAAGACAGTAAGCTTATTGATATTCACAGGAAATATGCTTGATTATCATCAGAACCATAATTATAGTACGTATATACAAGTATTCATATCGAATTCACGAGTTCAAATTTACACAACTTTTTATTCGACAGTTTAACTGGAAATATGAGAGTGGTCAAAAAAGCAGTCGTCTTGGAACAAGTATTATTGTGTATATTTTTCTATTTTATCATGAAATATAAATTTACGAAATACTTATTTTTAGAGAGAGACGATCAATATTTTTTTTAAATTTTTTTTTTATTTGTTTCGTTGTTCGCTATAACTAATAAGTAAACGTAGTCGAGTCCACTTACTTTTAAAACCATCCTCTGGGAATAGTCAGCACAAAATTTAATACATATCTAGTTTTGCATGGGTATAAGAAAATGAATATTAGTTATAGATGTTAGCTGAGAGTGTAAGAAAATATTCTGGTAGCTTTCTCGTCCTAGCTTAGAAAATGGCGACTCAATTCTTACATACTCAGATTTGATACATATGTTATGCTCAAAGACCGAAAACGGTCATGGAACGAAAAAAAAGAAAAACGACCACACGGGTTCTGGTTTCTTTAAAACGGCCACAACAAGTTATTTTCGTTATGTCACAAAGAACTAGAAAAGGTCACAACGCGAAATTTGCTTCTGGTCGCATTCTCCGCACACGGCATCCCCCCTCCCCCCCCCCCCGCAGTTTTTTTTTTTTGAGCCTTCTAACGCGACTGATAAGAAGAATCAGATACATTCGACTCGTCGCGAGCACAAAGAGCTAGATACTTATAAAGCAACAACGTGTTGTGGCCGTTTACAAGAAAGCAGAACGCGCTGTGGTCATTTTTTTTCGCTCAAAGAGTGTTTTCGGTCTTTGAGAATAACAAATATACAATGAGATCAAATGACAGTGGCTTGAGTTGCAGCAATAAATGTAATAATGAGACAAAAAAAAACGATTTTCTTGTTGTTATTTTAAATAAAATCATATCATTACTACACGAATCAAATGTTGAACGAAGAATAATGCCATTGGGTTGTTGCCACTTAACACATAGACAGTCAATGATCGATATAAAATAATACGGATGCCGTGAGCGGTAGCAACAAGAGACCAAAAAATTCTCATAATCTGCTATCATTTTAAACTTAAATCGCACCATTATTATATGACATAAGCGTTCATAGAAAAATAACTTACCGTAAGTCATTAGAGTTCGTCGTTTTTTTAAAGAAAATATGATTTGAGTTTATGTCTTAGGTCACTTTTATTATTGGTTTCTGGCGTATCATCTATTTTAATTTACTGCATTCTATACTGTGCGATACAAGAACGTAATGAAACGACACTACAGCAACTTGTCAGTGGTTTGTATGGTGTTTCAAATATTGGCCTGAGATCCCGGAATCGAATTGTCAGTTACCAGCTCGTTATATTACACAAAAAGCTAAAAGCGATTTAATTATTTATCAAGTTTACACAATTGTACCTGTGCCTTCCAGCTGCTAATGGGTCTCAACTGAAACGACAGCAGGACTTACGAACAGAGGTTTTCGATGCTACAGTTCTCCAGAGAAAGTTTTCGTACTTCTAACCGTGTCAGTCCTGAAACTGATAACAAGGTTTCGAATCTTTATGACAAGTCTTCCCCTCCCCCGCCCCCCCCCCCCCCCCCCCCCCCCGACTTTTCGAGCTGTAATGCAAAATTAAACACTGACTGAACTTTACTAAATACATTTCAATGTATTTTATATAGCATATAATTGTATATTCAGGTAAATATACTAGTCTTGGTCATATTACGATAGTAATTATGTTCATATGGTCGTATTTTGAGGAAATTTTTGGACCGCCAATTCATAATAAATTATACAGGGTGTTACAAAAAGGTACGGCCAAACTTTCAGGAAACATTCCTCACACACAAACAAAGAAAATATGTTATGTGGACATGTGTCCGGAAACGCTTACTTTCCATGTTAGAGCTCATATTGTGGACGGCTGTGATACAATACGCCATTCTCCAGGGCTGCATCAGCGCATCAGGGATTCCATGCGACGGAGGGTGGATGCATGTATCCTCGCTAACGGAGGACATTTTGAACATTTCCTGTAACAAAATGTTTGAAGTCACGCTGGTACGTTCTGTTGCTGTGTGTTTCCATTCCATGTTTAATGTGATTTGAAGAGAAGTAATAAAATGAGCTCTAACATGGAAAGTAAGCGTTTCCGGACACATGTCCACATAACATATTTTCTTTGTTTATGTGTGAGGAATGTTTCCTGAAAGTTTGGCCGTACCTTTTTGTAACACCCTGTAGATGAGAAGACATAAAGATAATTATTCACATAAATTTACTCCTATTATACAATGGAGAGCAAAAACAAAACTAACTGTAAATGAATTGGTCAGAATTCACTAGTTAACATTACAGTTAATCATTATTGTCATCCTCTAAACGTTAATGTTCCGCCCCCTTTTAATTTCGATAGTGAAACAGTAGTTAAAAGTGTAGAAGTCGAGATAGGTCAAAAAGAGGGTAGTGTGACTAGTTCGCTAAAGAACAAACTTTATAAAGTGTGAGTGGGAACAGTGGATATAAAACAATTTGTAAATTTTATACGTACGCTGCCGTGACATCTTGCCATGTCTAACGAAGCTCCTCACAGTACAAGTCAGTTAAAAGTAACAACAGAAGAAAATTCCTCTTTGAGAACTTGAAGATGTATGTGGTGATTACCGCAATTCTAGCATCAAACAAGAAAAAACAATATTATGTACCCTGATCCACAGCAAATTTATTTTTTAAAAATCTCATTTTTAAAAGTAAAAATCTAGTAATCTATTCTTTTACAGGAAAATGAAAATAATTTTCTAAAATGTTTTGTTTCCTGATGGTGCAATGGGTGGACGGAAGCAAATTATGCCGTCTTCATAACAGCGTCAGTACTAGATAAAATAAATTATGTATAATTGAGCATGCTTTGATGTATAGTATAATTAAATATTCGGTCATATTTTGTCTTTTTAGTTCGTATATACCAATTTTTAAGGTCGTATTTCTATGCATATTTCTCTATTTTTTTTGTCATATAGATCCGAACCCTTCTGATAACGTTTTGACTGTGATTTCACTGCGATCGTGATATTACGAAGACGCAACATTATTTGTTTCAGTGTTGACTTGAGTATAAGTCTGCGGACCACTTGTCGATCTCTGGATTTGTCTTCAATTCATTTCAGGGTATCCTCTTCTTGCTAAGCGATTGTATATATTCTGGTTTCTAAGGCCATCAAAAATGATGGAGCAGTGAATTTATTCAGTCACATATAATGTAGCGGAAACATCTACGTTGACTATAAATTCATTGTAAGCCCATCAAAAATAACGAGTTGAAAGCAGTGTTATGGAAGCTCATTTCCTAGCAGGTCCATCACTAAATATGACAAGAAAACATCTACATTGTATAAAGAGGGTGGGGGGACGGTGATTATTATTATTAATTATTTCCAACACCTACCTTACCTTATTAAATATGAATATGAAAATGAAAATGATTTTAATGGTTGCAAAAAGGTGAACTACAACCATGAATATTTTGCACAAAATTATATACAATTTATTGAGTCTTATGGCTTATACAAGGCCGGGTAATAGTTAACTTTACGTTAAACATATTCCAAAGACAACAAAAACAAGCAATACCCGACGTTTACAATCCGCCGATGAAAAGCAAACATAAAACTGAATTAAATATTTCAACAATTAGGGAAGTCAACATATTATCAACGTGGCAACACAGGCCATCAAATTGAAGTTAACATTTACCACAAAAAGAGTATCCCAGGGGTGCCATATAAAGTTAAAAAGCATCGTCTTAAATTTACACAAGATCAGCAAGATGCTTGGAATTTGAAGTTATACATGAAAATTAGTTAGCTCAGTGATTTTATGACGGGAGCAGAATCTTATCTCAGTGCCGCAAGTCTCGTCAAAACCCAATGAACTGTGACCGTACGCGTTGGTACTGTACCATGATTGCATCGTCGTGATGAAGTGTGACACGCACAGCGCCACTTCAGCTGCTGCGAAAGCCAGGATAGTGGATTCGCCAACGTTACCACATCAACTTCCAGATTATGACAGGCATGCCATACAACTTCTAGCTCCCCAGAGCTAGAAAATGTGATCAGACACAGTCACTGATCACTGGACGAGAGCGTGTCGGCTGACACGTCTGCACAGTGGCTCGTCCCGACAGCAAGTGAAGTAAAAATGGCCTCTTCTCTTCTTCCTCGGAAAAGTCGTCTCCAACTCGCCACATGCAACAGAATCCCTTGAATTAATATTTGTGAACCCCTATAAACGTTCACGATTGGTGCATCGATATATGTCCGTCATCACGTGTTTCATATCGTAGCTGGTATTTGCTGTCCACTCGCGCCTATTCTGGTTGACCTTCGAGACACCAGGGCGGGGGTGCGAGGTCGGTGGACCCTCCAACTAACGGTCCGCGCGCGTCCTCTGCTTGTGTGAGTTAAGGCGCCTGTCTGTCGGCAAAACTTGCCATTGTCCCGGTCTCTGAGCGTTTAAAATGGCAGTTCCAGCGTCCCATATCCACTATATTACTGAGCAGCAGGTTTTGCAGAAATTAAAATTATAATAATGATAACTCTGGCTGCCCGGGTTTAATATACAATTATTTACCTATCAATTATCCCTATTATTTACAATATCTACAATTTAAATAACTGAATATTGCAAAGAAAATCTGAATACTAATTAATTATTTAATTATATTCATTGTGGGTGACTGTCATACCACAACATCGACTGAATATAAATAAACAAAAAAGAATTAACATTTTCATTTAAATGGAAAAAATACTTCTTCAGTGTTCTGGCAACTTATTTCTTCGCTGTTGCTTAACTGAATATAATTGTTATTAAATAATTCCCATAACCTCAATTTTGCAGTAAAATCTCTGGCCGTAATTTTTGCAGCTACGAAGGCCGGTCGCGTTACGTCACACGATGACACAGTGACCAAATTAATCTTTTATAGAGATAGATTTTTTATAAATTATGAGATAAGTCTCTAATTATCTGAGAAACGAGGCAATAAGTAGAAGTAGCATACCGAAATTTTGGACGTGACCACAGTCTACGTAAGGAGAGTAAGACTAGAGGCTGTTAATTTGATGCCAGATGTATGTTTGATTTTTCGAAATTTGATGCAATAGACTTTCTAATGCTAACCCCGTTATTTTTGGAAGGTTCGATTCGAGGCATCCTGCAGCACTAGCTCAGGTATTAGACCCGAGTTTTGTAACCACGAAGTCACCAAGTTGTAAAGCTCATTAAGCGTCCAATCAAAGAACTCTGAGTGATGGCGCAAGTAATTTGGAACGGGGTCGATTCACGCCGTCACTCGGTGGAGGCTTTTTCTTCTGATAACGATGAAGCTGTGCCGAGGCAGCTGTTCTTTGTGGGGTGCCATCTCATTATCGGCAGGGTCGCGACAAACTCCGTCAGGATGAACTCTTGTGAGCTGCAGCCAGCCAAAGAGGCGGCATCAGAGGCGACAAAACTCTGAAGTATACCCCAGTAGGACAAGTATGTCCTCCTAGTCTATATGCCATTACCCAGAAATGCATTTGAATGCTTGTTATTCATTTATTACGCCAGGAAAAGGACTACTAAATTAATAATAGGTGAATGGCAGTAACTTCCGTTTTATGCTAAGTCTTCCCTCATTTCTTTTTTTTTTTTTTTTTTTTTTTTTTTTTTTTTTTAATGGAAGATAAAGACGAAACACTGATAAATGGTCTATCTGTAAAATGGTCCCTGTTAATTTCTAATAAAAGATTAATCTATATGTAAAAAAAAGAAGTATATACTTTCCACAAAAACTACTGAGCAGATTTCGATGTGATTTCGGCCGTTTTGAAGTTTAGGATCAAACTCGAATTGATGGCAGGTCATATATTTCAACGTTACATAACGCCGGTGCAGTAAATAAAATCCTGAACTGATAGTGTAAAACACCAAAGATGCAATACCAACAAGACATTGCATACGCCATACTTCGTAAAAAAATTATTAATAATAGTAATAATAGTAATAGCCGCATTAACGCATCTACCGATTCCTTCCTTAAATTTCGGCTATGCATTCTTTAAACTCCATAGATAAATATACTAAATGCAATAGGAAACTACGTAAAGAAGAAAATACGTAAATTAATAGTTACAAAAAAACGCCAGAGAACGTCGTTGTCTCATGGAACGATGTTACAATATCTGACTATTAACAAAACCTATACATAACTACTGCTTTTTATGTTATAGTTAGCCTTTCGAGTTATCGATAACACTAATTTTGGAAAGGGATTTTGAATACTTTATATTCAACTGTACATGTGCGTAAGAGATTTTAAGTTTGAGTTCCAGCGTTAGATGAAGCAGCAAAATGAAAAAAAAAAAATAAAAAAATCATTTCTGGTAGCAGAAGAGGCTGTAAAATGAAAAATACCAAATATTTTATACTGTGAAAACACAGTAAAAGTCGGTTCAGCTGTTTTTAGGTTACGCTACGTTATTTGTCTTAAGACATTCATTGAATTTTAACTTCAACCCCAAGCTTTCTGATTCTGAAAACCCATTTAACATCTGATCGTACGGTACATGTTTCGATCTTGGACCAGAAACATTAGCAGACTAGTCTGGACCAAAATGAAAACTGACATTTCGTATCACAGCACCCGTTGTGGAAACTATGCGGGTAAATCGACGTTTAATTGCAGAAATGGCTGGTGCCAAATTAATGAAGCTTGGTTCACATGATACTCTTCGGACGAATAAAAAGAGTGTAGGGGTAAATCAAATCCAAACCACCTCTTTCTGGGTAGGATGCGGGTGAATATAGGTTTTCTTTAATTCCGAAAATGACTGGCACAAATTTAATGAAACTAGCTACACATGTTTCTCATTTGGTAACTAAAATAGTGTAGAGATAAATCATTCCTAACTAGACCGGGCAATGCTGGGCACTCCACTAGTACAGTATATATTATTTCACGCCATATGCAACCAAATAATTATCGCTGCTTTGTTATTACTAATAAAATGTATTTCTTGAGCTGAAGGAATATCTATATATTTAAAGATGAATGTATGTATGTTTGTTTGTTTGTTCTTCATACAAATCCACAGTTTTCATCTGATCTCGGTGAAACTTTGCATACTTATCCTTTGAAACAAGGAAAAAAATTCTGCCTACATTTGGTTGAAAAATTATCTGTATAAATAATACATGTTCTCTTATAATTTCGAAATATTACTGAACGGCGATAGACAGACGCGTTGGAAATGGACGTCTCTGTACTGTTTTTTCCGTGTAACAGTCAGACAGCTCAGTGGTTAAAGCTTTTGCTTACTGATGTTTGGGTTGTGGTATCCGGTTCAAATCTCCGTCGAGGCTAAGATTTTTAAAAATTGTTTTTGATCGTAAGAGTCACGCCTGGGCGTCGGTTATTGGGACTGAATGTTAAACTGTAGATACCACAAAGTTAGGGGTACAATGCGAGGCAAATCGTAGGTAGTCTTGCAATGCTGTAGGTGTACGCTTTTTTTACGTTATAGGCCTATTGATCCCTCAGGGGTGATTCGCAGTCAGTGTGTGTGGGATCTGCAGTAATAATACTATAAATGCGGAAGTAAGTCTCTGTTTTTTTTTTTACGTTTTGACAACTAAATGCCTATACCGATATTGTCGGAATTTGACAAGAAAATCTGTAGGGAGGGCACAGGACATTTTTCTTCGGTATGATTAACAGTTGAAGTTACGTAATTTTGAGAACTTATCGAATGGTGATAGAGATACGGATGTGTGTGTTAGTATGTAATGTTACGTCGCTTGCTCAAGCTATGCCTCTCACGCATTATGTTAATGTATAATTTCTTAATAAATTTCGTTTAGAGAAAAAAACGTTTTATTTAGTATAGATGTCGATTTTCTCTCTCCTTTTACTTTGTGTCTGCTTAAAAGTTTCTGGCAGCAGTTTATTTTGCCTTCTTTTTTGACATGCCTTGCGGGCGTAAACTGGCCTAAGTTGTAGCACTAGCAGATCACGAGCAGTTAAAGTTATTAGAACCCAAGAATCGGATGCTCATGCTGAAGGAAGAAGAAAAGTCCAAGATGAAATAAAGCCTCCCTTAGTTAACAACCCCCCCCCCGCCCCCCACATCCCCTCACAATCGTTTGTTTTTCTGTTTTTAAATATGTTGGAAACTGATTCTCTTCAAGAGACAGTTTCGACGGTAGAATGATATAGAGATGGCTTTCCTATCATATTATGCCGACTCGGTGTTGTTTGGGACCAATCCTTCGCTCCCAACAACTTTCTATATTCAATTCTAGCAAAGAAATTCTTAATCCACGCGTACGAAGTCGTGGGTATCAGCTGGTTCCCTATAAACAATCTTAACTGATTTCAATCACTTGCTGAGTTTTATTGGTTAGCGGTAACGCTCTGGCCTCGCATTCTGGAGGACGCGGCTCGTAATCCCGATCCCGTCATCCTGATTTCGGTGTTCCATGTTTTCCCGAAATTACTCGAGTTGGGATGGTACCTTCAAAACAGCATGGGCAAAGTCCTTCCGGTTTCTTGCACCCCTAATTTTCCGCCTGCTCTACTAGTCATAAGTTTAGGGTTTGACTTAAAATCGTTTTCTTATGGCCACATCGAGGTTGTTAGAGATGGAGAAACACTGGAAACAAGGAACTGGAAGGAATTCGGTTATACTATTTTTAAGGAATCATCCCGGCATTTGCCTGGAGTGATTTCTAGAAACTATGGTAAACCAAAATCAGGGTAGTCGCACGAGGATAAGAACCTGGATCTTGACGAATACGGGGCCACCACACTCGGTTTAAAATCAGGGGTATATCTTTATCACGCTACGTCACCTGGCTTTGCACTATAATCTGGCATCACTTAAGATCTACTGAACGGATTTTAATATCGTTTACACAACTTACCCGCTTGGACTCTTGCTTAAAAATTGAGGGACTGATAGGCTTAAGCAAAATATATCGAATTATCGACATATCTATACTTTTAATAAAATAATCGATATTTATAGTCGATATTTTTATTCTCGATATATCAAAAATCGATATTTTATTTGGAGTACCAATATTAGGTACCAATTCGATAATTTTATACGTACGCAGATTTGTCCCCAATTTCATGCGTTACAAATATATTGGATAAATATACGTACGTATCTGATCTGAACGCATCTTTAAAAAAAGTAAATACGTCGTAATTTAGCAGTTTTTCAACAACGGTTAACAGGTTAAAAACATGTTAAATTTTAACAGGTAAAATCGCCATTTTTTGTCAACGTATTTGAATATTAACTGTTAGATTATCTTTAATAAAGCTGAAGAATATCGATTAAGCATCCGTGTTGGGAAGTTGACGTAAATTTACAGCTTCTGTTTTTAATTGGTTTTTTCGTTGATGGAAAGAAGTTAATGCGTTGACGAAGTATCTGATATGTCGTCCAAAACTGTGGCTTCTGCAGTTAACTTGGAGGCACTGGACAACAGCAATAGATTGACGGTGGGACATAAAAAACAGATAGTTCTTTTTATGTCTACGTCAGATGAATACTAGTTTGATTGATTGTAAAATTAGATATATGAATAAAAATTTCTATAATTTCCACATGTGCCTTTAATTTTCCGAATTTTCTTAAACATTTTGATATATTTTGGGATTATTACTGGCGTCAGACAAAAATATAGAAATATTTCTTTCCATACATATCTATATTGCTTGTAAATATTGCGCGCCAATGCGCAATTTCTGATTTCCATGTTGCAAGCAGTTGTGGTGAAGGTTTTGTCTTTAGACATTTCCTTCAATCTTACAGATTTAGTCCCTTTACTGTTGGTTTGTCTTTTGGTTGCTCTTTGTTTGTTTCAGTTATTAGTTAGGATTGACAATGGTCTTTTGTGTTTGTTAAAATTAGTATAATATTGGCCAAGGTTGGCTATCAGTGGGTTAGTTGACTTTCGAGATGCCCTATAGAAAGATTTGGTTATTTCCACAATTCTTTCCTGAAGCAGTGGGACACCTGCTGCTTCATGCAGGTCTGATGTGGGAAATCGGTTCGGCACATGGATACAATATTAATCAATATATATCTTTCCATTTGCCCATCCTTAAGCACTGGTCATGATACTGCTCTAAAAGAGGGGGCCGAAGAAGCAAAATTTAATCAAATTATTGAGGATGCAATTATAATGTTGTAAACATAATCTTATAATAAACATTCATTTCGGAGTGTCATAAGATTTATAAACAAATTATACATTAACTGACTGCGAGAGAAACAGAGCCTATTGTAAAGCTATATAAATAATGTTCTCGGGTGACTAGCCGAGTTATAGGAGTGTTATAATTACACAATATTTCGGCGCTCTCAATCGTCGGCGCCATCTTCCGGTGAAGTAATTATGTATTGTAAAGCTGTTTATTCAGCTAACAATATAACGTTACAGAGACTTACACACGTTATTTGTCGGTGTATCTATTGGCGAATCACGCAAAACCTAATGGACATATTTTAACGAAGCTGGACGTAGTAATATCCAGTATCACTGGTTAAGATATTTTATTTTTTTTTAATCCTGGTCAGTATCATACATCAAGATGACACAAAGTCCAAAACGATAAGTTATGAAATTCTGCGTGGACCAATTCGCTGGCATATTTATATTGCTACAAAAACGAACTGGTGACAACTTTTTTTTAACCTATATACGAGGGTGAATCAAATATAAACAAGACTTTCGGCCGTTCGGGCGCAATAGTGGTGGGAGAACGTTCCCGCTTCGTTTTGCGATAGGTAGGTTTGTCAGGAGTGGGGGAAGACCGTTAGCCCCCCCCCTCGACTCGCTCAGTGCCAACCGTCACGATGTCGGAGCAAGAGGTACACTCGTCGATTGCGCAACGTGTTATAATCAAGTTTCTCGCTGCAGAAGGCGTAAAATCGGCAGAAATCTTGAGGAGATTGACTGCCCAGTTCGGGAAAGAGACACTGTCGCGAGCCAGAGTGTTTGCATGGCATAAACAGTTTGTGGATGGTCGTCATCATGTTGAAAATGAGAGCCATAATCGCAGACCCCGCACCAGCATTACAGAGAACAACATCAGCTGTGTTAGACGGCTTATTGAAGATGACAAGCGTCTTACCACTTCTGAAATTGCAAGTAAGGTTGGAATAAGTTATGGGAGCACTTACTCCATACTCAAAGAGGAGCTTGGGTACCGTAAGGTGTGCGCCAGGTGGGTTCCTCGCCTTCTCACAGCAGAACAGAAATTGAATCGACTTCAGGTGTGTGAGCGTCTTCTGGCACGATTTCGGGAAGAAGGGGACCCATTTCTGACTCACATCATCACCTGTGATGAAACTTGGGTGCACCACTACACCCCTGAGTCCAAACAAGCGAGTATGGAGTGGAGAAAAAAAGGAGAACCTGGACCTGGGAAAGCCAAGTCACGACTATCGGCTGGCAAGGTTTTGGCTACGGTTTTTTTGACCAGCGTGGTTTGCTGCACCTCGATTTTTTGCATGAGCGCAGGACAATCAATGCGGCCTACTACTGCGACATTTTGAGTGAGGTCCGACTTGCATATCGCCGCAAAAGACGAGACCTACCGATGAGGAAAGTGGTTATTCTCCATGACAATGCTCGCCCCCACACAGCAGCCTTAACCAGGGAAAAATTGGAGAAACTGGGGTGGGAGACACTGGACCACCCTCCTTATAGTCCAGACCTGTCACCCTGTGACTTTCATGTGTTTGGTCCTCTCAAGGAAGCTTTGGGAGGCCAAAAATTCAACAGTGATGCTGAGGTGGAAGCCTACGTGCGCAATTGGCTGCAGACACGACCTGCATCTTTCTACATGGAAGGAATTGGGAAGCTGCCTATCCGCTGGGAAAAATGTGTTTCTAAAGCAGGAGATTACGTAGAAAAATAAGATACGTACTTTTTTGCACTTAAAATAAAAATAATATTTTAAAAAATAAAGTCTTGTTTATATTTGATTCACCCTCGTACTATCTGTCCAAGATATTCCGCTACGTATAGTTATGTAGTTCGGTTATTCGGTGAAAATAACTGTAATCTGAGATATAAATTCGAATAAAACTAAAATATATTCTCATTGTTAGCAAATAACAAACAGCTTATGGCTGGATTTTTACTTATAAATTCTTGTTAAGTTTCCCGCTTCACCAATGGTCCATTCCTCGTGAACCAAATGAAGGGCAAAATCTAGTTCTAAGTAAGTGAAAGGGTTTACATAGATAAACAAAATTTGTAGGCTTATTGCATACTAATGCAACTAACTTTATCTGTTATTTGATTACTACTTCTTAACTCTTGAAAGCCTCTTGTTGTCTCTCTTCATGTACATCATAACTTTTCAGTCTTCATTGCCGACTTTTCAAGCAGATCTTAGCAAGTGCGTTGAATAACAAATGTTACTACTTAACTAGGGGGCTTCTTCTTTCGTTGAAATTGAGGTCACAAGTGTCTGTAGCATGTAATTCATTATTTTATGGATTGATATAATTCAGTGCTGCATCTCTTCCTACATTAAGCTTATCTCATTAACTGCACCTAACCTATCTCTTCAGTTATCTGTTTCGTGTACGCCAGTATTTGTTTTGCTCTACACTTGTTTCCTTCATCTGCTTGCTTTGCTAACAAATCAACCTATCCCTTATATCTTACAACATAACCTGCCACCGTATCTACTCTTTTCGTTAGTTTCTTCAATAAAATCGACTCTCCCTGATCCTTTCGGGAAAGTGTTCTTAATGAACATCTTGAAACTGTACCCTCCGAAAATTATAACATACGAAATTAGAATTTTTAATCATAGACTTTCCATAGGGTTGTGGGAAACATTTTCGATGTACTGAAATCAAGTTTCCTAGTTTTCCAGAAATATGTGCTGGTAGATATTCGAAATGTTAATAACATCATATTGCCCAGTTGCCCCTGCATAATTATTTTAGAAACAAATGCTGTGAATTAAATTACAAATTCCTGTTTTGATAATTAAGATATTGAGAATGAAATTTTACAGCCAAGCTATTGCGCCAGTTGAATGAATTATTACCACTTAAAAAACAGACAACAGAGAGTGGTTAGGAAACAAGTAAAGACGTTTTTACTATTTAATTTAATGAATCTGGAAGTGTTCATTTTCAAGAAAAAATTGTTAATACTCTAAGTGACTGAAAATAAACGACACTCCAAAATAACTTACATTCTAATCATCTAATAAAAGATTATAACTACTCCAGTTCTTTTCGTTGTTTGGTTTTCATTTAAGAGAGTTAAATGCTCATAATACTACAATGCAGGCTGATAGTTTTGACTGTTTGTAATCTGTAATAATAATAATTATGTATTAAAAATTTCTTTTATGTAATGATTGTTTAATAAATTACCCTTTCCAGTCTCTCCCAAATGCTGCGTGAATATTTCGTAAGGTTTTTCTTTTTAATTCTTCTATTGCGATGTTGTTATCTACTTTTCTCCAAATGGTTAGTAATGTTTCTATTAATTGATGCCTGACATCTCTCTTTTTGTATAGATTGTGGGAAACATCCCACAACTACGGAAAAATCTCTGTAATCTTCCAATACTTTTACTAACACATTCCAGTCAATTTCAATTTCCTCCATTTTGGCATAACACAAAGGTGTTTTTTGCTCAAGGGTCTCGAAGCAACTGGATGTGAAATCGGTCTAACGAAATCATGTTATGATCTACACCAGGGGTCCCCAAAGTGGTCGGTATGGACCCCTGGGGGTCGATAAGACTTCTCCAGGGGTCGATTAATACACGGGGGTCGAAAGGGGGTCGATTGATAATAAAGAGGATCAATTAAATTGTCTAGGGAAACAATGGGAATATTCCAATAAAAATCCAAAATAACTGACTACCCCCGTTATAATTTGAGTTTTACCGAAGCCTGCATCGCTTTAGGTATGTGATAGGAGAAAACATACTGGAGTGGAGAGCATAGCAACGATGAGAACGAAGAAAAAATCAGCGAAAACAAATAAACCAATTGGATTGTTGCAGTGACCATACTGGGGCGCAAAGCGGTGAGGTAATAATGGAGCAAAGCTTAGCGTTCAAACTGTTTGATTTCGCCGCTTTGCTCTTCACTCGCATTGCTGGTTTGCTAGTGGTTATCCCTGTGAGAAACGAATGTAGACCAATTTATGAATTGTGTCTCTTCTTTGGGATAAGAAAGAAGTTCAACATCACAATTATTTTATTTTAGCTAATCTACGTGATGAACTCAGCTAGTATTAAAACTTTATTTTTTATTTACTTCGGGTATTAAAGCATTTTATATTCGGGAGGACGCCGGTTCGAATCCCCGTCCGGGCATCCGGATTTGGGTTTTCCATGGTTTCCCCAAATCACTCAAGGCAAATGCCGGGATGCTTCCTCCAAAAAGCCATGGCCGAATTCCTTCCAGTTCCTTGTCCGCAGTTCCATCCCGCCTCTAGTGACCGCGCATTCAGCCTATTCACAGCTCCTTTGAGCTGGTGTACAGTGGAGTATTTTGTCCGAAGACATTGCCTCCAAGTTGTTTTGATGAGTCATATCTTCTCCGTTGGTATGTCGTTATGTTGGCTGTTGTTGTTTTCTTCAAATGATGTTTCGTCACAAGATGGGATGCGGGCGCATCCGTCATCTCAGAAATGGTCCTCGGTTTTGCTGTGGTGCCCTTAGGGCTGCCGCGGCGTGTTTCGTAAGTCTTCCTTTGAAGCCAGGTGGTTGACGAGGTTCTTGAGTAGATCGATGAGGGCATCCAGTCGGTCTTCTCGCTGTCCTGTAACTTGGCGGGTGTAGGAGTGGCTGGTGTGAGCTCCATCGCGCTTTTGAGGCTCCGACTTCTTCTTCTGTCTTGTTGCTGGATGGTGAAGAGGAACTCGACGCTGCTGTGGTGATCCAGAACTCGACTGACGCTGCTGTTTTTTTTTTTTTTTTTTTTTTTTTTTTTTTTTTTTCTTCACTGCCTCAACGGCTTTTTGTAGCCCCGCTACTGTGTGTAGCTTAATCTACAGTTTCAACTAATTATTTGGGTTCGCTGTGATGCACGTTGGGGAAAAACCCGGCTTTGACCGTTATACGGTCTTTATGGGAAACCCTTCCTTATTCTTATAAGGATCGCTTGTGGTAGTGATCCTTTATATTGGTGTCATAATGGTGCTGCGTGGTACTTTAAATTTGTGCCATTCCATTGGGAGTACTGTACCCACTGACTCCAATCTGTCTACTTCTGGGCGTATAGTGTCAAGCCTGGTGAAAAATTTCTCTGCTTGTCGAAAGATTTCTGCTTGGATGGTAGGCATATTGGTGATCACATGAAGAAGGTCTATTGGCGTGTAGATGCTCGCATGACTTATCATTCTTAAGCATCTATTCTGCACTCTTTGTAAGTGCAGCAGGGTAGATTTGCATGCAGTTCCACAGACCTGGCAACCGTACATAATGAAAGGTAAGACAACGGATTTATATATTCTTATTTTTGTTTCGATTTTCAAGTCATTGCTCAAGAAGATTGGTGTAAGATTCTTAACGACGGCTAGGGCTTTTTTTCTTCTGTCGAGGACATGTTGGCGAAAGAGTAGTTTGCGGTCTAGCGTTACTCCCAGGTACTGGTGCTCGGTAACCCAGGGTAACCTTTCCCCCATTAGTTCCAGTTGTCTTTGTAGGTTCGGTTGTTTAGTGGAGAAGTACACTGCGGCACATTTAGTTGGATTCACTTTCACCTTATTTTCACGACACCAGAGACTAAGGGCGTCTAGGCCTGCTTGGGCGTTGGAGATATTCCTTTCGTGGTTTCCTCCGGTTGCGTAGATGACCGTGTCATCAGCAAATTGTGCAACATGAACGTTGGGCGGGGTTCGTATGTCATTGACATCAATGCTGAACAGATGTGGCGATAAGGCGGATCCCTGCGGTAAGCCCACGTTGGGCGTATCTTGCTCACTTCTGGACTTGGTGCGGGCTGCGTATGGAGCCTTGGACTCCGATGCTGCCGAGTCTTGCGAAGTTGCTGCTTCCACTTGTCACAACCGCGGAAAGAGGCTGCGTGCTTGGATCCGCAGTTGCAGCAGACTGGCTCATCCCGTGGTTGTTTGCAATCTGCAAGATTATGTCCTCCTCCGCAACGGACACACCTGACCGGTTCAGTGCAGTCCCTGGCATAGTGCCGGAATTTTTGGCACCTGAAGCACTGGACCGGGCTGCGTGAGGGCGGCTTCGCTGCTATGGTCTGCGTTGTGGCATTGCGTGGGGGTGGTTTCTCAACGATGCTCGGCGTTGTAACGCTGGTACTCGTTCCATCAGGGAGCATGTTGTTGTGGCCCTCTGGATTCTGTTGCTCAGAAGCTTCATTTTCAACTGCAGTGGTGTTTTCTTCTCCGTCCTGGAAAATTATGTGATGGATGGTGGGGCGATTCTGTAGGATGTCTATAACTGTCTCGAAGTCATAGACGCAGGCCGGCAGTATCTTTACCCCTTGTTGGTCGGGCCAACAGAATAGGGGCAGCATCGTGCGGCGATTCAGATAGGTCAGGATGCCGGTGTGGTTTCTCCTGTAGCGGGCAAAGATGAGTGGCACTGGACCCTCCTCTGCGTAGGCTGATGTTTTCTGCGGTGTCCTCCTGATCGGAGTGGTCAGGAAGTTACGGCCGGTCGTCGAATCAAAACAGAACGTTTTGAATCGTCCCCTTATGAGGTCGACGTACTTCTCCCAGTCGAAGTCGCTAGCTAGAGGGGTCGGAAACACTAGCGCTTCCGGCCACTCTGCGACTCCCGCTGGGAGAATCGTCTCTGCAAGATGACTATGTTCTCGACTTGAGAGAACCTTCTCGAAGGTGGCGAAGTCGCTGGTTGGAACCTCCCAGCAGAATTGCAGATCATCCAGTAGGATTGCGATGAAGAACTTCCATTTCTTGGGGTTTCCGCGGTCTAGGCGACGTCTCCATAGCTTCATCGACCACTCTTCAGGCCTGATGCTTTCAACAACGCGTTCCGACGCTCCTGCCGGAAGAAAGGAGGCTTCGGCGTAGAAGCCAATTTCTCCTGGGAACGCAGACTTGTTGTTCCTCTTCTTCTTCAACTTGGCTTTCTGCGTCACGGCGGCGTCAGTAGATGCAGCGGTGTCACGCCTCGAACGGGGCAATCCGAAGAAGTGGTGCTTCTTCATCTCAATCCTCCTTGATGAACGTCGATTCACCTGGAAGATACCAACCTGTGACGTCACCACCTTCGAGCAGGTCTTGACCAGCAGAGAGCACCGCCATCTTGCTCTGAAGTGCCGACCAGTTGATCTCGAGGCGTGGCCGGAGGCACTCGAGTTCCCGACCCCGCTGGCGAGCGATTTCGACTGGGAGGAATACGTCGAACTAACCAAGAGAAGATTCAAGACCTCCAGCTACGATCCTACTACCTGCCGAAACTACAAGATCACACCGATTAGGTCTACAATATTATCTCCATCACCTTCACAAAGTGACGAAATTGCAGCTGCGACGCCTGATACTCCAGCATCAACTCCATCACCTTCACAAGGTGATGAACCTGTAACACCGTCATCTGATTCCTCAACACCGGCAGTCTTCCTGGGACCGGAACAGGGTCCGGTGCCACCAATCCACGTTAACTGCGCTGGAAACTACTGGCAATTACTGGTCCAGTTGCAGAGCGCCATGAAGCTCCCCATGTTCAGCTGGCCAGACCATCTGGGACTTAAGATCCTGCTGTCCTGCCCCGCAGACTTCGAGGCTGCCACCCAGATGCTACGGGAAGCCTCCCTGTCCTTCGACATCATGCTTCCTGGTCACAGAACAAAGAAGACAGGCATCAATACGCCGAGTACAGCAGAAAAACCACCGTCACGAGAGCTGGTTCAGTGCTACAGATGTCAGAATTTTCGACATCTCGCAAGCGACTGCACTGAACCAGCTAGATGTGTCCGCTGCGGAGGAAGACATTATGTTGCTGATTGCGACAAGCGTCGCGAGGACGCTGTTTGTTGCAACTGCGGCTCGTCACACGCTGCTTCTTATCGCGGATGTCGAGCTTGGAAGCAGCAACGTAGCAAGAAGAAACGAAGCCAACGTAGTGGGTTCCATATGCAGCCCGCAACAAGTCGGCAAGAGTGAGGGCCCTGCCCTCCAGCGACCACACGCACTGAGCAGTTCCGAGAAGCCTACTCGCAGCCAAGAAAACAACGAAGTAGAGCTACAACAGCGGAATCAGGGCAACGTGCTGCTACTACTACCAGACAGCGGCCATCACAGAAACAAGCAAGGCCGAAGATCACCAGTGGGGAAGGCAGCGGAGGAGGCAGAGTAACATGCGACCACTCCTTCTCCAGACACGCTGCCGATCAACGAGAAAGAAGATTAGACGAACTCATCACCCTTCTCACGCAGTTGATAAATCACCTGACAACAAAAGAAGACATGTCTGCCTCCTCGAGGCAGCCCTAACTTCGCCACATAAAACGCGGCGTACCACTTCTGATGTAACAAGAAGGACGCGGCGGCAACCATTAGAGAAGAAAATCATTAACAGCCTGCCGCGAAGACTCACCGACAGTGAAGCTACAACCAATCCAAATGCTGTAGGAGTAAATGTCTAGCGACAAACACTCCGCTATACTCTGCTCAACGGAGCAGTTACTAGGCTATAGGCCATGGCTGTGCGAGTGAGTGAGTGAGTAGCCGACTTGGCCCTCTTGGCCATACAGCTCGGTGAGGCGGTGTCTGCCATGGCGAATGGGCTCAGTCGAGTCGCGAGAGCAGCCATTCCGCTGGAGTCCGAGTGAGCGTGCTGTCGACGAGTCGTAAAGTCACAGAGGTGTGTGAGTGTGTGTGTGTGGGGGGGGGGGGGGGACTGATTGAAATATGCGTAGATCTGGAAGCTAAAGCATTGTTTAAAAATAAAAACCTCAGCGAATTTTGGAGCAATAACAATATTGCTACAAAATACCCCAAGCTCAGAGCAGAAGCCGAACCTTTCTTACTTGCATTCCCAACTTCATACATGGTTGAAGTTGGCTTTAGCCACCCGAACGCTATTTTGACAAAACACAGAAACAGACTGAACTTGGAAAACCGTGGTGATTTGCGACTAAAACTTACCAATTTTCAACAGAACATCAGTAATCTTGCTACTGCCCTTCAGACCCATCCATCTCACTAATATCAACTACTTTAAGTAAAAGGTATGTTAACATATTTTTAATGTATTCAATAGTAGTCGTAAAATGGCAGATGTTTTTTCATCGAATATAATTTATTTAAATATTCAATGATTATTTTGTGTTTTACATTTTATGACACTTACGGCTATAGGCTAGTTTCTATCTATCTATAATTTTGTTATTATTTTTTTACGATTATAATAACTGTAAAATATCTCCTTTTTCTGATATTCTTGGGTGGATTTTTTAAAGTGTGGGAACTATAAATACTTTCTTTGGGTTGTTATGCAAGTCTCATTATTGCTTAGAATCAGAAATGCTAAAAATGATTTAAAATTTTTATCAGTGGTGGATCCAGGAATTTTTCGAACCGGGGCAAAAAGTGTGGGATTGCCGCCCCTTGCAACATTATTTGGATCCCCATTTTGTCCGTCTGACCCCAAGTGTCGCCGTTTCGATTGCCGGCCAAACACATTGTTGTCACCGCCCCGACTGTCGGCCAAATACATTGTTGTCGCCGCCCCGACTGTCGGCTAAACACATTATTGTCGCCGCCCCGATTGTTGGCCAAATTCATTGTTGTCGCCGCCCGGCGCCCAGTGTAGAGCTAAAAATAGGTTTCCGCGACTTAAGTCGACGCCCTTCAAACATTATTTTGCCGCCCCCTTCAAGTTGGCCCCTGACCTACACGATCTGATCTAGTCAGACCTGACAAGATCAGCCGACTATGCCAACCGACGTATTCAGTAAGGGATTTTTTTTTTTTTTTTTTTTTTTTTTTTTTTTTTTTTTTTTTTTTTTGTCTCTGCCTTTTGGCGTGTTTGTGAAAGTCCCGCTACCGTGCTCTACTTTACGTGTAACTCTGTTTAGAATGAGGAAATTTTTGGGGACTCTTTATATTACTCTTTGAGGGGAAAACATGGCTATGGTTAGCCACGTAGCAGGAGTTAGAAAATGCTACTGGCCTCGCGGCTCCTAGGGGGGCCCGCGCCTAGCCCTCCTCGTCAGGCTAGATGGATGACTTTTTTTTTCTTTTTTTTCTAGTCCCCGGACTGCGAAAACCATGGACCCCTTTTTCACATTTGCTACGGGCCCCGCGCTGTCTTAATCCGGCCCCGTCACGTACTTGGAGATGTATTTAATGGTTGATGAGAAATATATAGACCTGATATTGCTTTTGATGAGATCAGATCATGTCGTCTGCACGCGTTAGAGGGAAGACTACGTGTCCCTCTCTCTGGTCGGATAAAGAAAAACCTAAAAGTGTTTGTTCTGTTCACATGCCAGAAGTTAAACTTCTTTGTGTATATTACGAATACTGTAACCAGTTATCAATGTTGTTTTAATCAAACAATTACTACCATTTTAAACAATTAAGTAAACAGCTATAGATGATTTTACATAAAAGTTCATTAATTATAACAGTTAAGTAAGAAATTAATAACAGTTAATTTTCCGTTAGCTGGCCAGTTTCATTATTTTTCTCCCGTTTCATCATTTATTATAGGTGCACTATTCATAGAAACAATTTTTTATTATTAACATGACATTCAACGCATAATATTTGGAATTTCTTTGCCTTTGCCTAGCGTTTGCTCTTCCGTCACTTACTTTATGGTATTATATCTTTTATAACTCGGTGACGGAGCCTCATACATTACATGTAAACTTCACCAATTTGTTTTACATCTCACTAGCTAGCAAAGACGTTACACTTTACAAAAGTATTTTTATGTAACATATCTTCTGTTTTACATGAAATCGTGTGTTGTGTATGGTGTAACAAAATCAAGCACCTATGCTACCCCCCATATCCCGACTGACTGAAATTTCGGCCTTTATTTCTGGCCCTCTATATATTTCGGCCAACGGCAAGTGGCCTTTGTTCTTTGAGGACGGGCCAAAAGATAAGATATTAATATATCGACCGCCGCTATCCGGACATCCATGGTGACTTTCAGACCAGCAGCAGAATCTATATAGAAGAGTTAAAGTACCTTCTGCTTTACTTGTATTCACAATAATAGAAAAAAATAACATTCAGAATAATAACACGCTTCTTTTCTCTCTACTAATATCAATTTTTCAGGATGTAGAAATCACTGTTGATAATCACATGTTTCTCCATTATATCAAGCTGTAATTATCTTACATTTTTGTATTGTTTCCAAGTTGTCCCTACAAAGCCCGTTCTGATGTTAATCTTTAGAAAATGTGAAGATCTCATTCGATGATACCTTTCTCTTGAATATTTGAGCGATGATCACGTAGCTGTTGTACCATCAATTGTTGCAGCAATTATCTTTTACTGTTATTGTTTCAAGTATCACATCACAGACGATGATATAGAGACGACTTTGGTGTTTAAAATACAAGCCTACTTGTTGTTTATAGTTCATTGTGTTCAATGGAAACGATTTAACAATTTACTACACCGTTTACTTAAAATCGAATCAATCTGAATAATTATATTTACCAGTGTTTTACAATAGGCTTTATATGTTATTACATTAACATTTTACCATTCATAAAATAAAAACGATTTTGCTTTGGTTTCGTCTTTGGCGTATTTCGTTTCCACCTGCAGTAGTTACATGTTAATAGCGTCGTAAAAATAAAACAGAAAAAAATCTAGTATAAATGAGAATGTTGCCGTTGTGCAATTTCCAACTAAAGAATTGACAAGTTAATTTTATTACAGATAATTTTATTATTTCTGTAAGCGCATGATATTTTAACGACCAACGATAGGAAATCATGCTTATAATAAATTGCTGTGATAGTTTTGCACACAACTGCATTAAAATTAATGTATTGTTTTTTCTTTTTTAAAATCGTCATATAGCAATGAATGGTTGAGAAGTCTAATCACAAGTTTCCATTATGCTATCACTCTAGAATTTTTCTGAACTGGAAATTCTAGGGGAAGCCTACAGTTAAAATTCAAGATCTACTTTACTTACTCATCTCTGAGCTCGTATTCACAATGTCCTCATTAGTAATTATTTGACCTTCGATTTCTGATAGTGATTTCAAATGTTTCGATTTTTATGGCTTTACGACTTATCGACGTCGAGGTAATTTGAGCAGATCTTAGGACTGTATGCAAGAGACGGGTAGGAATTCATTAATGGTATTTCGAAGGAACCATTCCGACATTTTCCTGGAGTTATTTAGAGAAATCATTGAAAACAGAATCCAGAATGTGTGGACAGGGAATCGAACCCTCGTCCTCCCGTTACTACTCTCTCATAAAAAAAATAAAAAAATTCAGTGGAATGAATTGAAAACTTAATCAGTGAAAAAAGATTCATTTCTTGGTCTAGTAGTAGTACGATGTATGGAATCTATGAATCATCGACACAGTTGTCTGAAAAAATTGTCAATGAATTTATGATAGCTACACATGTCGTTATTATCAGGTTGAGCACATAAGTCTTAAGTCCTATATGCTACATTCAAAATAACAACATTATTCTTCTACGAATGTTACGTCTTCAAGTGCCAGTAAATGTCAGTAACTTGCAAACTCGAATTCTCCCTTCCATTAGTGCCTTTGATATTTTAGTTCCCGACGTGGGTAGCGTCAGTTTCAACTCCAAACGTATAAGCGAATATGTTGACAAAATTATGTCCGTGTAGCTCAATAAGCGTAGCATGATAATTAAAACCTTAAACTATGTCTAGTAACGTAGTTATCACATAGTAAAACTTGAATCAAAGGTACCAAACATAAATCTTTACCTGGAATAAATAAAATCGAGAAATCAAAAGGTGACAGGTAATTACATCATTTCAGTTTGTTTTCTGTTACAACGTCAACAAAAGAATATGACAAAAGCAGTGAAGTGATTTATTTAGAACACCTTCAGCAGAACTACGTTTACAGGCTTTGATCTAATCATGTGAGGTATGCCAGGACGCCCCGTCTATCGGATTTCGGGTTAAACTATAGGTCCCATGCATGAGCTATGCGGAATGCGCGGCAAATTAAAATTTTCCAAGCAACTCTTTGGGATCTCCTGCCCAAAAGCGTCATTAACATTTGCTTTTTTAGCGGAATCCTAACTGTCCGCTTTTACTGAATTACCGTATCCAAATGAAAGTTTTCAACGTATGGTGTAGTGTTGTGTCTTCTGATTCACAGCCTTTCAGCTACCATCTTAGGAAAAATCCGGATTTATTTTATACCTGTCACGGTACAAAAATTTGTGTGCTGCTGAAAATTTTTCTGTTGATCTGTTAAATGTCATTTTATATCAATATCAAGCTTAAAGACACGTGTCACTTCGATGTAAAACCTGCTGAGAAGTCGGTCCTATGATCGACTCTTAGACGTTTGATGGCTTGTTCTCGAAATTACTCGTGAAGGATCTGCGGATAGTTTCACGTCTGACCTCTACCCCTACCCTTCCCCGTTCCTGTCTTTGCAGTAATCGATTACAGTCCCGGCTCTGATTGCTTTCTCGATGAGCCGTGAAGTGCCTAATCCAGGACGACCGCCTCAGAAGAAAAATGTGCCTCGCCATCTAACTGTACTCATTCATTTTCAATAGATATTTACCGAAGTACTATAAGAAAAAATCACGTTCCACAAACGCTTTATACGTGTCACATATTGCTAACTAAGGCCTTTTTCTGCTTTGCGGCTAGATCATAACAGTCAAGAATGACTTTTTTTTATTTACTGTCATCGGTTTCTCGACTGCTTTGATTCAATCTTTATTTCCTTCCTATCTTGCGCCAAGCTCTTCGTCTGAAAGTACCCCTTACAACCTTCGTCTCCAGTTATCTGTTTCATATTTTCTAATATCTGTCTTCCTCTACAGTTCTTACCTTCGACTGTTCCCTCCACCAGCAAATTAACTAATCCAGCATGTCTCAAATACGACCCACCATCCTGCCTCTTCGTTCTTCCACAAACTTCTTTCCTCACCGACCATTTCCAAAACACGTTCATTTCGTATTTTATCTGTCCACTTAATTTTCAGCATCCTTCTACAGCGCCACTTTTCAAATTCTACAATTTTCCTTCTTTCTGATATTCCTAAAGTCCATGCTTCGCTACCATAAAGTGCTCCACACGTGAAATTTTAAAAAGTTCTTTCTGAGTCCTAGATCAATATTTGAAGCTAAATGATTTCTCATCTTCACGAGGTTTTTCTTTGCTAGTGTTATTCTGCTTTTAATATCATTCCTGCTTCGGCCATCAGTTGTAATTTTTCTTTGTAAGTAGCAGAATTCATTTACTTCTCCTATCGCTTCAGATCCTATTTTTGCATTTAACTGCTACATTTCACCAATTTTGTCTTGCTTTGGTTTATATTTAGTCCAAAATCTCCCTTCAGCATCTTGTTCATGCCATTCAGTAACCTCAAAAGATCTTCAGTCTGTTCTGCTAACAGGACAATGTCATCAGCAAATCGTAACATACTAATTTTTTCTCCTTGAATACCTATGCTACATTCCAATTTTTCTTTTACTTTCTTTATTGGTTTCTCTTCATACAATTTCAATATTGGTAGAGAAAGTACAGAGAAGAGCCGCTCGATTCGTGACCGCTTGCTACAGTCCTTATGAAAGCGTCACAGAACTGATTAGTAGATTAGGTTGGGAGTCTCTGGTAGATAGACGACACACGTTTCGTTTAAACTTATTGGAAAACATGCGTACTCCAACTTTCACTCATGAGTGTAGTGAAATACTTCTTCCACCAACCTATTTGAGTCGGAAGGACAGGAAAGATAAAATTAGAGAAATAAGGTGCCGGACTGATTCTTATATGAATTCTTTTTTCCCTCGTACCATTAGGGATTGGAATGCACAGCAAAGAGATTAGCTTTGGTGCTGAGCACCCTCTGCCACCCACAATTTTGTGAATTGCAGAGTATATATGTAGATGTAGATGAATAGACCAAAACCTTGTCTTACACACATTATAACTGATGCATATCACTCATGGTTCTCTACTTCTAATATAGACACTTGATTCTTATATGGATTATAAAATATTCTTCTATCTCTGTGTTTTGGACATGAAGTCTTTAAAATTTTGAACAACTTGTCCCACCTAACGTAATAAAAGCTATTTCTAAATCAACGAACGCCATAAAAGTATCTGTTTTTCTTGACGCACCCTTCAAGTATTAGTCTTGAAGCCAGAATTGCTTGAAATGTAATCAAGAAAAGATAAAAACTCTTCCATGGTAATTTGAAGTAACCATCCCAAAATTCACCAACAGTGATTTCGGAAAACCATGGGCAAAGCGAAATATGAGTGCTAGACCGGAGATAAAAGTCGACTCCTCCCGAATGTATTGCCCGAATGTTACAGTTGACAAGAAAGGTCCAAATTAAAGTAAACTATCTAAATCAATTAGCATACAGAAGCACTGTAATCTTGAAGGTCCTGACAGCTCAATCCTACTTAGTCACAATATTAAAAAATAGTGAATCTTATTTTTCTTCGATAAAAATGAATCAGGTTAAGCTACGGATAGGGCCAGGAAACTTAAGTGTGAAAACGGCAAACAGCAGCTAGGCCTTCAATGTACCTCTCAATTTGAGGTTACTAATGCCAAAGAGATGTCGTAAATTAAAATAAACAGAATTGTTAAAAATTAAACTTCTCTTATATGAGAGCGGGACTATGGAATGGCTAGTATCCAATTTGTGCGTTCCTGATGGCTGTACGTGAACTCAATAGGCCCGTTTACACACGGTTTTTCAGACGGTTTCAGAGCGCATCAATCCTTTTAATGTAATTATGCGGTTGTCAGGAGCGCGCTCCGAATGCGCACATCTGGCGCGCAGGTGTAAGTGCTTAGTGTTTAGACGTGTATTGAAGGTTTGATGCGTCAGTACTCGTTTCGTTTCTTTTCGAAGTTGTTGGTGGTTTTATTAAGTTTAAAACTGTATTAACTCATACAAAAATAGAACATGAAAATATTGTCACGAGATAATTTACAAGAATTTGTGGAACCCTACAAACGTTTTCAGTATGTAGGAAGTTAAGTCGGGTACTTTGACATTAGCCGAGCTTCACTGTTTATTCCTAAGTTTTTCTATGGTTAATTTAAATAGCTGTTATTTAATACATAAATAAAAAATTAAAACTCACAGAAAAACTTTAATTTAATTAAATTGCAATGGGGCACACGCTCCGGTAACAATTTCCCTAAACACCCAACTTTCCCCTTTTCTGCACCCACATACATTTTCCCTCTACAAATTTTAACTTTAAATTCTTTCAACGTTTTTGGTAAATTAATCATCATTTACCTTGGTAAATTATTCCAATCCGTGACACCCTTACCTAAGAAAGAGAATCTTCCTACGCCCCTGTGCCTGAGATCGAGTGCCAGCTTGTGGTAATGGTCATGTTTTCCCTTCCATGCACTACTTTCAAATCTTACACCAATATCTTTCCATGCCTCATTACCAATATACGCCTTGTACACTCCCATGATCCTCTTCACCCTCCTTCTGTCTTCCAATGAGTCGCATTCCAGCTCTGTTACCGATTGCATTCTGCGATAATTTCCAGAAACAAATCTAGCAACCCTTTTTTTGCACCCTCTCGAACTTCCGTATTTGATACTCAAAATGTGGGTCCCATACTACACAACCACATTCAAGCAATGGTGTTATCAAAGTTTTGTAACCTAATTCCTTTACTTCCCTCGTACATTGACCGTTGAGTCACGCTACAAGTTAATGATGTTGGCAATAGAACCTCATTTACACGAGGCAGAAAATGTGTGTTAAAACCTATTCCGGCTGTTAGGATAAAAGGCAGTCTTGATCACAGTAAAAAGTAACATTAAAAGAAAGTGAGCTCCAGCTAATAACAAATATGATTCATATGACAAATTAGTAGAATTTCGTAGGATAAATGCTTGTGTAAGCGAAAAAAAAATTCGTCCCAAAAAATTTCTAGACGGAAAAGAACCGAAAATGATATTTACAAGCAACAGGACTGGTTTTTCAGAGGAAGAGAAAATTAGCCTAATCAGCAGTACTTTTATCTTTTAACGTTTTTCAGATATCATAAAGAACAAGTATAAATTCGAACCAATATTTCATCAAATGTAGAGTACAAAAGAATATAGTGGAGCAGGTATTACGGAGGAAGCTTGCGATCTAGTAACGAAGGCATAAATCGCCAGGAATAATTCATATTTAATTTTACAGAGACAGAGTGATAACATTTGCTGTAAATTTCAGATCTTGCGTAGATGTGCAGTTGCCAAAAAATTAAGAGTATCGACCAAACACTCCTTTGCGGTTATGCTCTGGCTCGCGGCGTTTCTCTCTCTCTCTCTCTCTATATATATATATATATATATATCAAACTACACAACCGTAAATCATTTTTTGAAATTTGATCATTTTCCGAAACTCACTCAAAAGGAACATTTGTCCAAATTGATCCCTACTTTGACTTTTATATTTTGTTTTTACAGTTTCTTCTGCACCGAAAAAAGTATAAAGCAGCATGTGCTATGGCTATGTTTCTCTGATTTCATTTACGAACATGTTACTCTCACTGATAAATACAACCACGTCTCACAAAGCAACGATGTGAAAACGTCGAGCGTCTACAAAACTTCCCAACCCGGAGGAAATCCATGCTCCACGCGATAACGGACATTTTTGGCGCATACACTCCAACCCAAAGTCCCGGCGCGCGCGAGTGGAGTGTTGATCATTTTTCGTCACGCACACCTGGAACGTACGCTCCAACCTCACGATCTGGCGCGCACGTGTAACCGGGCCTAATGGCTCGGCAACCTTCGGCGACCGATGCCGTCCGATTGTTAGTTACGCTGCTGCTAGCTCAGCGCTGCTTGGCTAACCAGAAAATTTCAAGTGAATAATTTAAATTGATTATATTTGTACCTGTATTGTTAAGAGGAAGTAACTGCGATGATAATGCCAAGCAGAGATATATGCGACGTTCGTTTAGCTTTACATGTGGCAATTTGTTTCTTTGTGACCATTAAATGCTTAAAATAATGTAAGAAGAAGAGCACAGTGCCGCCAATTCTACAGATTCATCCGTAGATCTACGGATTTTTATAAGAAGTTAAGATTTTCGGGTTTTGTTAAAATATCTACGGATTTTTGCTACTTTTTACTATTGTTGTTGTTGATTTTTCCTTATCTTGGTGGTTTGTTTAACTTTGAGCATAGTGCTAATTATTGACAATTCTGTAATGCATTGTGAATAGTTTCCTTGCAACCGCTCGTGTGAAACAACGATTGAAATAAAACTCGTATTTTGATTATAGATTTTATAGGTCTTAAAAAGACCATAATACAAAACTATCGGCACACACTTTATGCACGGTGACACGTTCGTTAGCACGGCTTACAAAGCAGTGCCTTCTGAGAAGGCCTAACCAATATCCGAGGATCAAAGGGGTCGCAATTTCTAAAATTTCCTGTTACATAAGATATGAAAAATTTAATGTCAACAAAGAAAATACACAGTCCCTTTTTCATAAAAAAAAAAAGAGAGAGAGAGGCACTGCACTGCAGCAGCAGTGATGAAAGTACACTGTAAAAAATATGTTCAGATACTTCTTATTTTCAATGTAGAATATTGTTTTGAATTTCAAATTCTAAAGACCTCTCTCTTCAATAATTATTGTTTCAATCTTTCAGTTAGCGATTCTCCGGATTTTTTTATCCAATCTACGATAATTTTAGCGGCCATCTACGGATATTCAAAACCAAGAGGCTGGCAGCACTGGACGAGCCTATGATTGTATACGACTTATTTCCTGTAGCGGGTATTAGAACCAGGTCTCATCATAACCAATGAATTATTTGACAGAAGATAAGAAAAATAAATTTTATTAAAAACTTAGAAAAAGTTATAATTTAATTTAATTTAATTGCAATGGAGCACAGGCTCCGGTGGCAATTTCCCTCCATCCCCTTCTTCCCCTATCCTGCACCCACCTACATTTGCCCTCTAAAAATTTTTTATTTAAATTCTTTCAACATTTTCGGTAAATTATTCATCATTTCTCTTGGTAACTCATGCCAATCCCTGACATCCTTACCTAAAAAAGAGAATCTTCCCACTCCCTTGTGCCTGAAATCGAGTGCCAGCTTGTGATCATGGTCATCTTTTCCCTTCCATGCACTACTTTTCATACCTACTCCAATATCTTTCCATGCCTCATCGCCAGTATACGCCCTGTACACTCCCATGACCCTCCTCATCCTCCTCCTGTCTTGCAATGAATCCCATTTCAGCTCCTTTATCATATCCGTCACTGATTGCATTTTGCGATAATTTCCAGAAACAAATCTAGCAGCTCTTTTTTGCACCCTCTCCAACTCCTGTATTTGATACGTAAAACGAGGATCCCACACTACCATATTCGATCAATGGTCGGACCAAAGTTTTGTAACCCAATTCCTTGACTTCTCTCGTACATCCCCTCATCACTCTCTCCAACAAGTGCAGAACTTTGAAACCTTTTCCTACCACCTGTCCAATGTGTCCTGCCCAGCTTGGTTAAGCTTGTTATGAAATATAATGCCAAGATATTTACATTTCAAATCTTCAGCAAGCAATTCTTTCCCCACTTTATATTGATAATTAACCTTTTGTTTCTTATTTGTGTATCTAATAAGCTGACTCTTCTTTGCATTTATCTTCATCCCATGTTTACCAACCCATCTAAATATCCTGTCCAGATCACGCTGCAACTGTTTACAATCCTCTATCGTTTTGATTCTATTATATAGCATTATGTCATCTGCAAACAATCTAATTTCAGATAGTAAACAATCAACACAATTCTTCATTAGAATAATGAATAGCAATGGTCCCAATACACTACCCTGTAGCACTCCCATTTTTACTTCCACTTCTTTTGATAGGTACTACATTTCCTACCCTAACTCTTTTTTTTCTACCTTTCAAAAATTCTTCTACCCAGTAAATCACTTTCTCATTCACTCCAATAGTTTTTACTTTATTTACTACCATTTTATGGCTCACTCTGCCAAACACCTTTGACAGATCTGGTGCTACATTATCAATTTGGCCTGCCTTGTCCATTTTATCTGAAATATCTTGAATATATCCCACCAACTAAGATTGGCATGAATATCCTTGCCTGAACCCATGTTGCCCGCTTGAAAACCACTTACGTTCCTCACATATATTTCTGATGTGGTTGCATATCAATCTTGCCACTAATATGAAACGTAATAAATAAACCAAACAAATAAGTAATCGTTTTTGAGATAAGGTTTTATTTAGAAAATTTTTCACTATATCAAAAATCTCCGTCATTTTTGTCGGGCTTTCTGGAAGTAATTGCAAGTACTACAAAATCGGAAGGCAGAGACAAAACAAAAAATTCTACTTTCAAGTATTTTGCTTTAATAATTGTATATTCTGTTTACCTCACACTGCCTGTTGAACAAGTCGTGAAAAAACGAAGGGTAGAACAGGATTTTAATAAACAGAAAAGTATTTTTTTCTCTTATCACAACTAATGAGGTGGTTATCGGCACTCACATTAAAAAAATTTCAGAAACCACGCACGCTGCTCGTGTAACGCTGTTAGCCAGGGTCGTTGGATCAGAAAGTGCATGGAATACCAGTAAGCAACTCGGTGGGATACTAATGCTGTCGGTTATTCTGCCTAATGTAATTATTGCTGAAAGGGAAAAGAGGTATAGGGAACCTCAGAAAATCTGAGTATCGGTGTAAATGTAAATAGAAAAGTTTTAGGAAATAATGTGTTGTTTGATGAAATCATTAAGTTTCTTTGATACATACATCCATCCTACAATGAAGTGGGCAAAGGATTTAGTAAAACAGAGAACATACTCAGTTTTTTTTGCCTTCTAAGGCAATAATGTTCATTTATTCTTCAAGATGAATTTCCGCAAATAAGTCAAAATTTGGATCAAAAATTGTCTTAAGTGACTCCATACGATTATTCCTAAAAACAAAATAAAATTCGTGTCCCCTTCTTATGAATTGCCGTACTTCATACTCTTAGTAAATAGACCACGAAGCATCCGACGTGAAGCGATAACAGGAGAAAAATTGACATATCTTTTATAAAACCTGCGGCTACATGAGACTGTCGTAGTAAGCTAATAAAATTGGAGCACGTGTCGATGAATGAAGTCGGCGCCGACGACAGGCTTTTGTCTACACCCGATCAATGAGGCTCAATCCGCCATTAAGCCACCGACGTCCGCGCTGCCACGCGGCGAAGCGCTCAAACTCGCTTCCAAACAGTTTTTGGAGTAAACGATAGATGGCAGGAGAAGCTCCGCTGCAAGGATTCCTTCACTGCAAGAATTGTCAGTTTCCGTTCTGATGTTTTCGTCTTGAAAAGTTTATGTATTTACCAACAGTGACAACAAAATTTGGTTCCTTAAATATTAGCAAGTATAAAATGCCTAGTTATCACTAAAAAAATTTCTTTTCTTGCCGCTGTTATTACATAAACATTAAAATTCTAGAATCAGGCGATTGTAAACAAAAAAAAGTTCTTGATGGACGTATTATGGACAGAAAAATAATATAAAATGTTCTAAAATAATATGAAATAGTAATCAGAAGTAAATTAAATGCAAGGCTAGTGTCTGCAAATGGAAAGTAATCGAATTATTGACATAATATTTGACATGTATCGATTATAATATTTTAATTTATTTTTGCTTTACGTTCATTTCATTAGTTTCAATTCTGTGTTAAAAAAGCATTTCAAATATTTCAAAGATTGTGTCAAAAATAAATACACCAATCTTTGAATTCTGTTGACATTGTTTTTGACAATGTCGCTTTGGTTATTTCTTTCTTCAGTTTTCTGAAATATCGTGCATTACAATACATATAAAACGTAAATAAAACCACTAAATCAATGATTAACATTTCATTAAGTGATAAAGGTGGCAATGTTACTACACTGCAAATCTACGAAAGAATAATAACAAAAGTTTCTGCTTAGTACAAATTCTAAAACCTGATTCCATTTCTATAAAATATCTTCTGTTAGTATTAAAATTCCTAATTTTCACGTAGATTTATAAACATTTAATTTGGTAATTTTTTATATTATAACATGTTGACATCCACAGAAAACGAGAATCGAAACTTCATGATAGCTAGAGGGACTCCGGAAACAAAAAATAATTAAAAACTTCTTATATTTTTATTTCTCCCCTCCCCCGAGATGATAATTGCGATGTTGCAGCTAAATGCTAGTAGAAGAAGAACTATTATTTTTCGAAATAATGTATACCTATATTAAAAATGGATTCCTAGTATCCTCCCCAGTTCTTACTTCAAAATTGAACTTAATATTCTTATTTCTGCTAACAGCATATAACAGAGAAACTGAACTGATCGTAAAAGCATTTATTTCATCATATTCTCAAATCACCTAATGCAGTTTAAAGTTATCAGATAAATTTTCGACTGTGGTTGACTCGTAAATTTGGACGCTAATAATCGAATCCTAATGATCGAAATGATGTGTTCTACTAATATTCTTGGTTGTGTTATCTAGATATTGAGTTGTGAAATCATTTATTTAGTAACCTTAAGCGGAATAACTGTCAAATTCCTGGTCCCTTCAAACATTATATGGCTGGCCTCCAATGAAAATATTCTTTCTGCGCCAGTAATAATACTCCAAAATATTGAACTTGTAACACCTCATCTAGAATATCTAGAAGTTGTGGATCATTTCCCTCAATTATTGATAATACTAATTAATAAATACTGGCAAAACAATTGAACTTATGTTTGTTTATTTTTTTTCGAAAGGGTTTCACATCTTTTATTGAAACATTTTCAGCGCTTTTCATTTAAATTGCTTTATTAATCCTCTATTCTCCCTTTCCGAGTAGCTGGTCATTTTTCTTTGTGTCGCAACATTCGAAAACTGTACAGTGCAGTGCAGTGAAGCACTAATTTAACTCTCGGAAAGGGAGCAAAAGTCACTGATGCCGAGAATAGAGTGTAAAAAATGTAAGTTAACGGGAAATGAGAAATCATTGAAAATGCTTTATAAAAGAAGTGAAACGCATTCGGAAAACAATTACAGAAACAAAAATTCAATTGCTTTGGAGGAGTTTATTTATCAGCCTGATCTGGAAGTTTATTTGGAAGCTCTACCAGAAATTGGTGTCAGGTGGTTATTGGTGTGGCCAATCAGCGTGGAGCCAGCTGGGTGCACAGTAGATCACTGGTCGGGGACTCCCCGCCGCGCCGTCACTGCGGCTATCGGCCGGAAATTAAAGCCCCCGGACGCGCCTCTCCACGCTATCAGTGACTTCCGTGGGCCCAGGTTGGCAGCGCCGGCACGCACCAGTAATTAACTGAGCCTTGCCACGGGACTCCGTATCTGCACACACACAGCACCACATGCTACAAAAAAAACAGGATCGCACATTGCAGGGTAGCCTGCACAGAAGCTACAATTCCTTGTTTGTAAAGTAAAAAACATATTAAAGTTTTTAATCAGATTTATCAGTGTTACATTTATATCTACACATGTGGCTCAGTGCGTGGAGGTACAATGAGACCAGGTGCGAGCCCCTGCGCACCAGCCTTCCTGATTTCTGTTTTTTGGCGGATTTCCTCACCAATCAAGGACGAATTCCGGCACGGTTCACAAATCCGCCTCGGAAACTACACATTTCACAAATAAAAGTAGGTGTTCTTATCACACACGAAACATAATTACATTTTTCGCTGACAGACAGTAGAACTTAGCTTACTTTATTATTACACAGTACTGTCTGGCAGTAGGCTGTAAAATCAAAGATCCAATTCTGACCATGCAAGATATGACTAAACAAAATAACTGGGTGGAAGGGAATCTTCACCACCGCCCCAAAACTGGTATTGACCTGTTGAAATTTGTTCGTTATAATGTCCTCTTCACGTTTTGGACTCTCCTTTTACGGAAAAGTCGCCACGAATTAAATTAAAAATGCCGAAATATGGGACGCTCAGCAACCGCGAAATGTTAGCAACACTGCAAAAATTATCGGCACAGGGATCATATCAACCTAAACAGGTTCGTTTTGTTGTAGTGATCGTGGTTAGGTTGATATTCGGCCTGGACCAAGAGTAAAAAATATTACGGGAAATTCGTTCTGCGGCATCCATCTCGGAAACGGTGCATTTGTTTACAAAGGAAGCAATTGATTGTCTCTGACTGCTTGTATCGATTCTAAGATGGCGAGCCTTTTTGTTCTGCATTTCGGATAAATATTTTGTATCTGTAAATTTCATGTGTCGTTTTACGACGGAGTGAAGCTAAAACGGCAAGAAATATTACAACAAAGGATTAAACCAACATTTCAAGAGATTATCATTGATTTCGCAGCGCCGGCATCTACTAGCTGCGCTGCAATGTCATATTTCATCATTTTTAATTTAATTCGTGGTGACTTTTCCGAAAAAGGAGAGTGCAAAACTGGAAGAGGATATTATAAAGATGCAGTTAATCCAAATTTCGTCAGGTCAATACAAATTTTGGGGCGATGGAGAAGATCTCCTCTCACCCAAAATATTCGTCAAAAGCAGGTGACTCCCAATGTTGGGAAAAGGGGGTTAAGAAGGAACCATGTTATATTTATTGTTTGTAAGCAAAGCCAAGTATGGGACGTTATTAATTAGCGCTGAATAGCTGGGAAATAATCAAATATTTTCATTTATATTTCCCATTAAGTAACCTAATATGCTAGGTTTATACATAAATTAAAATAGCAGTTTCAATACTTTCGAGGACTTAGAGGACTAAACTGCTTATATTTTTATTTTTCTGGTTATTGTATACATTACTTTCTACAAAGATGTGGATTCTAAGAAGGATCGAAAAAACAGAATGAGGTCTCTTTTAGCGTTATCCATTACACAGGAACCGTAGATGGAAATATGCCATGGAACAAGAAAATGAAAAGATGTCAGACGCAATCAGAAAGAGGAGAATCTGATTTTTTTGGTAACATAACAAGAATGGATAATAGCAAACTTACAATAAGAATTTTCAACAACATTTACAAGAGAGGCAATCCAAAGATTAAAAAAAAAAATATGATATAGATCGAAATAACAGAAGATATAATACAAGATAGAGGAACTATACAAGATTGGTACTGAGCGTGGTGGGTGAGCGGTCAGCGCTCTGGCCTCGCATTCGGGAGAACGCCGGTTCGAATCCCCGTCCGGGCATCCAGATTTGGGTTTTCCATGGTTTCCCCAAATCAGTCCAGGTGAATGCCGGGATGCTTCCTTTAAAAGTCCATGACCGAATTCCTTCCCGTTCCTTGTCACCAGTCCCATCCCGCCTCTAATGACCTCGACGTCGACCAGGCGTAAAGCCATAAGAAAAAAAATACTAGATTGGTACAAAATTTCAAGGGTTTCCAGGAGAAGAGGAAATAATCTGGACCAAAGAAAGAAAGAATCCACAAAGTGAAGGGAAGCAAAGAGTGCGAGATTGGTGCAGATGTGTTCGTTTTTATTCTGTTTAAGTGTAATTTTTTTATATGGAAGGTCGGGAAACATCACAGCATACGCCAATGCTACTGCGATAAACTGCATAAAAACAATAATGGACAGGGCTACTTGCCCTATCGGAGCACGCCTAAAGGAATGTACGAAACTACGTGGCTCAATCTTGGATTCTCTTGAACCTTTCCTTCCTCCGCCCCTCCCACGCCCCTCCCCCTCCCCCTCTCCCCCCCTCTCTCCTCCCCCCTCACGTAGCCTGACGTGGCTTCTACCTCGACACACTTCCCCCCGTGTGGCACGTAGCTTTTTCCCTATTAATACCAGAAGATATTTTGCACTGTTTTATCTTAACAGACTATCGTTAAAATTATTGCTTATATAATTAACACAATCCATATTAGGTTATATACTTTTATATAATTATAAATATTCTGAATGAAATGTTAACACTAGGCACTTCTGCAAACAATCAATTTTTGATAAAAACCTCTTTCTCAGGTACAGTTATGGATTCTTCTCTTCATGAGAATCAGTCTCCTTATCTCTTTGATAATTGTTTATTAACTGATAAAATAGAACAAACTGTACCTTCCGCGTAAAATAAAAATAAGAAGAGCTGCATTTTTATTTTGTTTTGCTGCAGTTCTGTCGCCTTTCTTTCTTTCTATTTTACCAGGGAATTATTCTTTGACATGCTTAAAAGACTTCTATAACTCATTGGATAGTAAAAACCGACTGGAAAAACGTTTTCGATAAGTCTCGTAATGTTTATTGTACAGTGTCACTTCTAGTAACAATTTGAACTTGAAATAACACTTCAACGAGCACTGAAATTCATATGACAGAACAAAATTATTTTATCAGCGAGCGGTGTGGTCACCCGCGGACAATTCTTATCAAAACACCATTTATTTTAAACCATCAAAACAATACAGACTGTCGCTGCCTTGGAAAATCCCGGTGTCATCTGTAAGCGAATTTGAGTCTAGGTACGGCATGTCTAATGTTTTTCAGATGCTTAATTCAAAAGCGCCGGACTCGTGCAACCCAACGCTATGACTTCAAGTCACGCGCATCCGCGGCACTGTCAGTATATCGGATACCTAAATTACATACGGAGATAATCAAATGAAGGAAATAAATATTCACATGCTGTTGTGTGTACCATATCTCCTTACCTTATCTCGGAGCCTCCTCTCCCTTCCTTGGGGGGCATCCACAAATTACGTGAGGTGTTTTTCCGGATTTCTGTACCCCCCACCCCCCTGGTGAGATTTCATGAGATCTGGCCGGACCCCCCCCCCCTCTGGTGAGATCTGGTCCGTGAGAACCCCCCCCTATAAATCGCCTTGGAAACTTTTGTAGACCTTTTTTTTTTTTTTTTGGCTCTACTGTCCCTAAATTTTTCGCAAAATCTCACGTGAGATTTCCATAGACCCCCCCCCCCTCCCCCCTGGTGAGATCTGGTGAGATTTCACCTCACGTAATTAATGGATGTCCCCTTGCGTAATCCATAGTAGCTTTAGGGACGTGAGGTTAAAACGGGGGGGGGGGGGTCAACGGAAATCTCATGTGAGGTTTGGAATCTCTTGTACCAATGTAGAGCTAAAAAAAAATAGAATAAAGTCTACAGGTTATAACTGCCCTTAGAAGCATGAGACCTAAAAAAAAGTCTCAAAAAGAGTTACGAGCTCGATTATTAGGGGTCTTCGTCAAAATCTCACGTCATTTTTGAGGGGGGGGGTTCCGATATTCCGGAAAAACAACTCACGTCATTAATGGACGCCTCCTTTCTACCCAACCCCTCACCCCTAGACCAAGACACGTAGTTTATGGACGCTCCCTAACGACTTCAACCACACTGCCGGATAATGCTTCATAGCCCCTAGCGTGTCAGACGGATAGGGGAACCGCACCTAGTATATTCAGTGTCTGAAAGAACGATGGGTATTAAATGACGTTCTACATGACAAGGTAGAAAAAATAAAAATCAATTTGCAGTCATTTGGGACTGCTGATAGAACTGAAAACTTAAAACTATGAATATCATATGCGCAACACGTAATACTTACAGCTACAGATATACTAAAGAGCAATAATTCTGTGTGGACGTAATTACGTGGTGACAGGTTTTCCACTGGCTGCGCTTTCCGCCCATGTCTTAGCCGCCTTAACCTAACCCGGGTAGTGCTACCAGGTACAAGGAACATATACTGTAGTTTAATGTGGGATCCGAACAACGGAGTCATTCTGGCGTACTTCACATTACACGGCAAGATATACTAGATGTGAAGGTAGGTTTAATGGTCTACGAAAATACCTGCCAAGACGGAGATTCGAACCGTGGACCATTCGCTCGCCAGTCAGACACCTAATCCACTGAGACACCAGACCGCAACAGATATCCTATTAACATTAGCATAGGTAATGCGAACTGATAAGATTTTACCAATTCAAAAATCGCCCAGTGCGCCTAAAGAAGATTTCACTTCAAAAACTAAAAATCTATCATATAATTAAATTCAACTACTCATCGCGGGACTTGAATGTGCGACCTGGAAAGAGAACTTTCGGAAGTATGCGCTCTAACCACTGAGCTACCATACTACCTTCTTTTGATGTATATGTGTGCAAATTACTATCTAAATCGGATAAAAACTGTGGATTTGTATGAACAGAAAATAAGGTGTGAGGGGTAAGGAGGAGGGGTTTACGTTTCTGTAAATCAAACTTCAACAGTGTTTTTCTCTTTGTTTTAATGTATACGTATGGAAAATTTCATCAAAATCGGATAAAAACTGTGTGATTTTGCGAAGAGCGTCCTGCACGCATATCATACCCGCCACAGGCGGTGTGATCTGACGCGCAACAGGTGGCTTCTTGCGAACTCAAATATCGCGTAACGCGCCCATAGAAGTTTTAAAAAAAAAAAAAAAAAAAAAAAAAAAATTCCGTGTGATTTTAAAATACTTATTGATAGAGTTTCTTAGGGGCTGCTCAAATCACCTCTGTCCGTGTAATCTAGCCTGGTAGTCCAACAGGTGAAAAAGGATATTAGAGTTTAACGTGGATTCCGAAACCCGGAGCATCCTAACTTAAAAGTAACAAATAAAAGCATTGTCAGGGATGAAGGTCAATTTTGGGCAAATAAAAATTCCGGAAACAGGCACTCGAACCGGAGTCCTCTTGCTCCCCAGTCTAGCACCTTAACCAACTATTTTAATTTCATAGCCTAAAAGAGTTAGAGACAGATTTTCTTTTCTGTTGTGCAACGCCCTTCTGACGTATCAGTATTCGGTGCTAAAAACAAGACAGTGAATTTGATTTAAAGAAATTTCTCGCAGTTGATTATTGTTGATAGAAACTATTAATGTTCCAATGGCTAGATTGATTTAGCATGGACATCTAAAACATTTGCACATCGTTGTTGATATTGTTGTGAGAATTTATTGTTTATTCGCTATTGTTGTGACACATTCGTAGTAGGGCTGTTGATATTTTAAAAAATATCGGATTTTCGATATATCGATATTTAAAAAAATATTTATATCGGATTCGATATATCGAAGAAAAAGTATCGATATATCGATATATCGACCCTATTATATAAAAACAATATTACAAAAACAAATCATTTTAAAAAAGGGCGAAGTCTTGTGGCTATTTAATGATAATTTCTGAATCAAGTTTTGATTTTATAAAAAAAAATAGTTTTTCATGACGTTACGGATAAATCTTTTTTTTTTTTAAATTGTGATTTAGCCATTATACTACTACTTTACTAAAAGGAAAGGCAGAATGTTTATGATTTACACGAAGACTTGTGAATCGAAAAAGAGCATCGATGGAAGTCTTGGCTTTTGTGAGCATTGTAGAGGCATTTATTTAGGTTGATGTTCTATTATCAGAGTTTGCATAATGACCAAGTCACTTTTTTTACAAGTATTGTTTTATATGGAATTTAATTTCTTTTTGTAGGTTGATAGCTTGTTCTGAGTCTTACTTTTTTGGACCAAATGTTTGCACCTTAGCAAAGATTATGTATCCGAATTTATCAATATTCCTGCTTACATCCAATTTTCATGTCAAAATACTTTCCTCGACAACGCACGCTCATGTAAAACAACGGGCTCGAGTCCGATTCGTTCTGTGCGAGCTTCGCCGTGTCTGCATTGTTACCATCGGTGGATGACTACCAATAACTTCCAAATTAAATGTAGTAACAAAGTAAAATTAATTGTGTTTTTTATGCTCTTGATCTTTGTGCAAAACTGAAATTCAAGCCATATAGCCTCATCAAGAAGAAAGCAATTAACCTACAAATTTTCTCTAAGACGTTTCAGCTTTTAGATTGGCATTGAAAAAACACAGGAACTTTTCTTATACTATGGGGATGAAGCCAAGTATGTGTACCAAATTACCATTTTCTAGGACAACTGGATATTGCATAGAATTATGATGAGAGAACGTCATAGTTATTTAAAAGAGTTTCAGATCCAAAAAAATTCCAAACTAAGGTGGTGAATGAAGTAAAATTTTGCACCAAAACTCATGTCAGAAACTTCATTGGACATACTTTTCAAGAGCATGAACTCATGTTTTTCCCGTTGTTTCTTCTACTATGAATGGAGAACTCCCTACATTAATTGAAAATTTCCCCTTCTTTTGATATTGCTTCGCAAATGGGTAACGTTTTACCATAATACAATTTTTTAAAGCTGAGATTCTAGGTTGAATGCAGGATTTAGGGCGAGGGGTGGGAGCAAACCGGGGTACTTGCTCTGGGCGATAAAATCGTGTCCAACAATGCGTTTGGCAAACAGTTAAAGTGGCGACATCAATGCGTTTGTCCAACAATCAAGGAGGCGATTCTCGGGGTCTGGCTGGCAACAATGTTTGATGTTTCCCCGGCTTGGAATAATCCTAGAGCCACTACTGTCAAGGCAGTTCCCTTGGCGTTAACAAATTGTTTTTTAAAGGCACCAATCTATAATAATAAGTTTTTAGCATAGCACTTTGTAAAGGCAATCCAAAAGTGGTAGATTCTTTTTTTCAATTTCTCATCTTAATAAATTCGTAAGTGATATAACAAAACTGGCTGTGACATAATTTTGGAGCTCAATTCTTCTGTTGGTATGGAACAAGAAGCGTATCCAATTCGCGCGAAATATTTAACTGTGGAGTGCCAGATACAGGCTTATAATTTCCGGGACATTTCTGGGTCAAAATTTTTGCGGTATGTTTAAAGAGTGAACAAAAATGCAAATTAATAAAAAAATCTATTTTAGGTAAATATGCTATCTAACGTATATATAGCACCTCTTTTAACTTTATTAATTAAACTATGGTAGAAAGTCAACATCAGGTATTATGAATCAAAAGGAAAAATAATAAACTTAAAACAAAAATTGACCACCTCGTTAGGAATTTTTTACTTTGGTTCAAAATCAACATCGGGTATTATCAATCAAAATCTCAAAAATATTAAACCAAAACTGAACACTTCTGTTAGGCTCATTAATTAAAATTAGGCAGAAAACCAACAAATAACAAAAAATTATCATCTATCTTTTGCTAAATCAAAATCAACATCAACATCAATCAAAATAGATCTTAATCATCTACTTTGAAAATATTTATTACTAGATTTTGCCATTTTCATAAATATTTCTCCGTCACTGCTTTGCAAAACTGATAAAATTTCTCAGAAGGAGTCTTCAAAATTGATTGAGTTTGCAGTTCAGCCTTGATCGAATCCATGAACGTTCTGTTTCGCTCTTATTTCATAAATTATTCAACGGGCTAAAACTTGTCTCGTAAAAGTCATTGCTTGTTGGAATTGACAAAACAAAACCAACTATTTTTTAAAAAATATTCAAAATCATTAAAAACGCTTGTTCTAAAGAAATTGGCCCAGATTTTATGGTTTGGAAAGTCTTTTGGAAGGACCTGAAAAACACGTTTCAGACATGTGAACTCTGTATAAAGGGAGTTAATGTTAACTGCATCTAGAATTTTCAAAGTCCCAGAAAATTCAAAGAGTATTTTCCTGTCAGTTTCAATTCCTCTGATTTAAGGGACATTCCATCCTCCCGCTGCAAGCATGGGATACTTGGCTTGGCCTCATGACCACCGTGGTGAACTGAGTTTGAGAAAAAAACTAGTATACGGAAATTCCGGGACAGTAACGCATAATTCGTGAACACGAGATCAGACACAAAATTCCGGGACATTCCCGGATTTTCCGGCTATCTGGCAACCCTATCCATACCTGGTACATTACGATTAGTTTCTTAAGCTAATACTTTTGCATTGATTGAAGACAAATTTTAAAAACTTTTCAAAATGTCCAGACAAGAATTCTAATGAATATTGAATGAGTTATTTTACCTTCGTTTTTTACTTCTCCACAGGCCCGCCGCTAGCTGTCTGAGCGCCCGCGTGCAATACCGATTATGCCGCCCCCTGTCCAACTACTGCCAGTGGTGGATTTAGGAAATTTCCGAAACGGGTTAAAAAAACTCTGAGATTGCCGCCCCCAATGTTGCCATCCCCAGTGTCGCCGCCGACCGCCCGAAGCAGCTGTTGAGCTAAAAAAAAGGTCGCCTGCTACATAATATGCTGCCTTGCATGCCCGCTTACGGCGGCCCTACTTCTCCATGTGCTCGTATCGTTCATTGTTTCTTAAAATTCTATCTATGAAAATGTATTGCATGTGCAACACAGGTAATCGTTTTCCCTCCAATAATAACTTGGAATATTCTACGAGGAAAACGGAAAATAACCACTTATTTTTTAAAAATATCGGACTCCGATATCCAGATTTCAATATCGATATATCGATATATCGCCCTAAAAAATATCACTCATAAATATCGATATTTTTTTAAATAAAATATCGATATATCGATATTTTATCAACAGCCCTAATTCGTAGTTGTCAGACTGTTATCTAGAACAATTAGTGAATTACGTATTGTGAGACGTCGCGGAAAAAGACTAGGTTTTCCGTAGTGTGTTTTACACATCTGAGGCAAAAGTTGCCTCCTGCCGGCCAACGGATTTCGCCTACTGCCGGACACCCCCTGCCCACGGACTCTGCCTGACCTCGGACTTCGCCTGACATCGGACTTCACCTGCCCTCGGGCTTTACGTGCCCTCGGGCTTCGCCTGCCCACTGACTTCGCGTGCCCACGGACTTCGCGTGCCCACGGACTTCGCCTGCTCACCGACTTCGCGTGCTCACCGACTTCGCCTGCTCACCGACTTCGCCTGCTCACGGACTTCGCCTGCTCACGGACTTCGCCTGCTCACGGACTTCGCCTGCCAACTGGTAACGCCTGCTCCCCAACTGCTGCACATCCACCGGACACACCAATGTACGGTAACGCTATGGACCTTTCAGACACCAACCCTACCATCCTTCCACCCACTGTCACTACTAGCCCCCACTTCTACACCATGGCTACATCTTCAGTTATTACTACAACCACCATCAGCACCACCACCACCTCCTCATCAATCATCTGCCCCGCTGCATCTGAAGGCATTCATCAAAATCTTCCACAGATAGTTCAGAAACCACCACGTGGCACCAGCTATCTTCAAACTGCCAGAAATAATGCAAAACCCTACGAACAGATCAAAAGTGGCTCATTACCATCGCCACAAACCTCCTTATCCAATAGTGCAACAACCGCATACGAAGTTATGGACACTTCATCATCACCTCCATCCACGTCACAGACTATTCATACATACCTACTAAAAGGGACCTTCCCTGAATATATGAACAGTAAAACCCTAAGCAAATTCATCAAACGACATATACCCAACATTTCTATCCATCAACTTATCCCCACTAAAAACGGTATGATCATCAAGAGTAATGAACCAGACTTCCCTAAATTACTTAAAAACAAAATTGGACTACCTTCATTTGGCGACAACGCCAACTTAACAACTGTCACCTCATTCCTACCAAAACAACCAACCCCACCTAGAAGACCTCCTACACTCACAGCAGTCATCCGAGGAGTAGACCCAACAATAACTGAAGAAGAGGTAGTCGCCGAACTCAACTCGAACGACGAATTACATGTTCGAAAAGCCCTCCGAATCAAGAACAGCTTAGGACCCACTTACATGATCAGAGTACTAACTGAAGACGCATCAACAATTGATCAACTGCTTAGAAATGGAGCCATAATCTACCATCAAAAACATAGAGTGGAACCATCAAAAACCCCTTCCCCCCAACCCACACTGTGTGCACGTTGTCTACAATACAATGACCACCTAACGGCAAACTGCAAGAACACCCCTATCTGTCCACACTGCAAAGAGAACCACTTCTTAAAAGCTTGCCCAAACCTTCAGAAAACTCCCACCTGCAATACTTGTGACCAAAACCATCCAACCTATTCCATTAAATGCAAATCAAAGCCAGCGCCTACCAAAGCAGAACTCACAGTACCCCTCCGACCCATTGATCCTCCCACACCACCCACCAACTCCATCCGTCCTCCACCGACCATAGAAGATATCCTAAGATTCATGACAATCACATTACAAAACCTAAATCCCTTCTCCCGTGAACACACCCTGGCGCAAATTTCAATTGCAGCAAAAGCAGTATTTGGAATACAAATAAACGCCACCTACTCTCACAATAACGCCCACTTCCAATTTCTTCCCCTAGAAACCCTTGTCTAAACCCACCAACTCCACAACTAGAACTATTCCTAATATGCCACTTTCCCACAATATACTTTTCAATAATATCCGATCACTCCCAACGAACAAAAACCTCCTCCTGCATACCCTCGCTACACACGACATCCATTGCTTTATGCTAAATGAAACCTTCCTCCAACCCCACCATCACATCCGTATGTCACCCTACCAGCTCACCCGAACCGACAACCCAGCGCCTATAGCACGCGGGGGAGTGGCCATTGGCTATAAGCATCATATCCCCATCAAAATACACCCACCACTCAACCATCCATCTGAACATATCATTGCCACAGTATTTCTCAAATCCCTCACAGTCACCCTTGTCACCATATACATTCGACCCGGTGTTCCCCTCCCTTTAAATTTTATATCATATATAGATAAACATTACAGCTCATACATCATCATGGCAGATATCAATATCCATAGCCGCACCCAGCAAGAACTTCATCAATTTCATAACATCCTAACCGCCATGAGAGGTGACATCATTAACATCCCATTACCCACACGTCCCGAATCAAACACAATAAAACCAACTGGAAAGACTACAGGAAATACATAGACGACCAGATAGCGACAGACAACCCAAATATCATAGACGCAGACAGCCTACTTAGAACCGCCGAATACCTCCAACGTACAATCACAGACGCTACTGCCGCTCATATCCCCTTGACTCCTATCACCCCTCACAAACCATCACTATCCAGACGAGCCCTTCAACTTCTTCATATCTCACGTCGCCTCTTCCGCACCTACCTAAGAACCCATGACCGTCAGCTACTCACCCTCCACCGACAACTCCAGCGAACAGTCCGCAACTGTATCGCCGCTCAGAAAAGACGCACATGGAGGGACACCTGCAACCAACTAAGCCAAAAATATTCGCAAAACTCCTCCCAATACTGGTCCACCATCCGCCGCTTAACTGGTCTCAAACCTGCCCCCAACTACCCCCTCCTCCACAACAACCTTCCTGTCCCCGACAACACTCAAAAAGCCATCCTCTTCGCCAACCTACTTGAAACCATCCACACTGTCCCAAACGACCCCAAATTCGACTACACAGACTCCCATATCATCGAACAGCGTGCCAACCCTACATCACCTCCCCTCCTACCCGACTTCAACTACATTCAAACCGTCAGCCGTACTGGACTTAACACCCCTATCACAGCTAATGACATCCTATCCGTCCTCTGCACGAAGAAAAATACTGCCCCGGGCCCAGATTCAATCACTTATCGCCACATTAAAGAAGCACCCCGCTCTTTCCATCAACTTCTAGCTCATCTATATACAAACGTACTATACTCTGGCATCTATCCCCCAAAATGGAAATCTTCAAAAATCCTTATGTTCCCCAAACCTAACAAACCCACATCAGATCCGAACTCATACCGCCCCATCAGCCTCACCTCCGTCTTCAGCAAAACATTTGAAACCATACTATCACGACGTATCCACAAACATCTATCACAACACTCTCTCCTATCCCCCGCCCAGTGTGGCTTCCGTCCAAACCTATCGACCCAAGATCAACTCCTCAGACTTATACACCTTCTGACCACCCACATCAACACCCACAGATCAGCAATACTTATACTATTAGATATTGAAAAGGCTTTTGATCGAGTATGGCACGCTGGCCTCATTTTCAAATTGCAAACCTTCGCCCTTCCTATCACCTACATTAGCACAATAGCTTCCTTCCTCACCAACCGTACCTCTTTCGTTTCCATAAACAACATTCTCTCCCGCATCTTCACCATGACCGCAGGTGTCCCCCAAGGGTCTGTCCTGTCGCCCCTCTTATACATCATGTACATAACCGATATACCCATTCCCGCACCACCTACATATATCCTTAAGTACGCCGATGACACCGCCTACCTCGCCGTTCATAAAACCCTTCAACAGTCGGAGAAAGCCCTACAGATCATACTAGACTGCTTTGTCAAATGGTGCAACCGCTGGCGACTAATAATTAATCCCAATAAAACACAAGCCATTATTTTTGGAAAAACTAGTAAAAGATACAGGCTCGCTGATTTTAACATAACCATATACAATCATCCCATCCAGCTACAACCCACAGTTACATACCTAGGAATCACCCTCGACCGACATCTTACATGGACACCTCATCTTAGAACCATCAACTCCAAAGCCCAAACCCGCCTAAACCTTTTAAAATTACTTACTGGAACATCCTGGGGACTACATAGCCAGGTCATCATAAATACATACAAAGCATTTCTTCGCCCCATCTTAACTTATGGTCACCTCTCATGGCTCTCCGCCCCTGATCACTTCTACAATAGACTCCAAATAATAGAACGCCACGCCCTCCGAATCGCCTACCGAATAAGACTACCTTCTCCTACCCAACAGCTTTATACCAGAATGCGTTTTCCTCACATACTGATCCACAAAGAATCCCTCCGGCTAAAATATGCTATCAATAGCCTTCTAAACAAAAATCCTATAACTCACCGCCTACTTAAAGAACCACTTCATCTCCCCTCCTGTTACAAACAGATCCCACCAACACTGCACCTCCAAAATATCCTTTATATAACCCAGCACAGAGACCGACCACCTACAATACCTCAACAAGAGAAGAGAACAAAAATTTACCCCACTCTGTGAATGACATCAAAATCGCCTACTACTAGCCACAAATCTGCAAGATAAGCAAACAAAATATTGTACAAAACTACAACTTTGATCATGTAAGAACTTAATGCAAATCAACTGTATAATTTTTGTAAAAGTGTAAACATTCCTTTACGAAAATCTATTGTAAACTGTATTATCATTTGGCTGAAGAGCACGACATGTGTGCTGCCAGCCCGCTTCTCCCATTAAGGGGGATGAATGAAATGACAATAAATATATATATATATATATTGATTTAGGCTGGGAAAGATCCAATCTTTCCCCAGCATTACCGGCCAATCAGCCTGCTACCCGCGCTCAGCAAAGTGTTCGAGCGAATTCTGCTGAAGCGTATTGACACCTACATCCAGGCTGCAGGCGTCATACCCGATCATCAATTTGGGTTCCGTAGAGGGCACTCCACAACGCAGCAGTTGATGCGTGTTATAGAGGCAGCCACAAGGACCTTCAACGAGAGAAGCTATTGTGGTTTGGTGTTGCTCGATGTCGCCCGTGCATTCGACTCAGTGTGGCATACGGGTCTGCTCTGCAAGTTGTACGAATGGGGCTTGCCTGGACCCTACGTAAAATTGATCCGCAGCTATCTGTCAAGGCGCACATTCTGCGTCAGGGTTGGTGATGCCATGTCAACACGACGGCGCATTCGTGCAGGTGTACCACAGGGTTCAGTGCTGGGACCAGTTCTTTATAACCTGTACACAGCCGACATTCCAGCACCTGTGAATGTGAAAACAGCCACGTACGCCGACGATACGGCATTCTTTACATCCAGCCGTAGCAGAGCCATCGCGACGAGACGATTGCAGGAAGCTCTTCAGCAGACGATAGCCTGGGCCAGAAGGTGGCGGATAAGTATAAACCCTGTCAAAACGCAAGCGATAATGCTCACGCGACGCCTAGGACGCCGTAGTGAGCAACTACCTCACCCGCAACTTCAGCTCAGAGGTAAAACCATTCCCTGGGCACCAACTGCTCGTTACCTTGGTGTAACACTTGACTGTAAGCTGACATGGCGAGCTCACATCAAGGACATCAGGCAAAGGGTAAGTGCTCGGCTCCATTCTCTTTACCCTATACTTAACCGGGAAAGTTCGTTGGTACCTCACCAAGGAGTTGCCATTTATTGCTCCTTGATTAGGCCGGTAATTGAATATGCTTGCCCCGTCTGGGGGTACGCTGCTAATTGCCACCTGAGAAAGTTGCAGGTGCTGCAAAACAGAACACTGAAGCGGGCACTACATCTGCCCAACCGTTTCCCCACCGTCGCAGTCCATGAGGCGTCGGGAACAGAGAAGCTCATTGACAGGTTCCGGCAACATGCCTATAAATTCTACAGAGCAGCACATCACTCTGCCAATCCACTGGTCAGTTGTCTCGGCGAATATGAAACTGCCGCTGACAAACATAGCAGGCCATTGGTGCTGACGGAGCGCTAAGGACCAACTAATAATACGCCACCAAGACGACCAATCAGAAGTGAAGAGAAGACCACTCAAGAGAAGACTGAGGGAGGAAATGTCTCAGGACAACAACCCCCAACCGACCAGCTTTAATGCTGAGACTGGCGAAGATGGAATATGATTTAACTATCCACAAATCTGCAAGATAAGCAAACAAAATATTGTACAAAACTACAACTTTGATCATGTAACAACTTAATGCAAATCAACTGTATAATTTTTGTAAAAGTGTAAACATTCCTTTACGAAAATCTATTGTAAACTGTATTATCATTTGGCTGAAGAGCACGACATGTGTGCTGCCAGCCCGCTTCCCCCATTAAGGGGGATGAATGAAATGACAATAAATATATATATATATATATATATTGATTTAATGTTGGATATGTTAAAATACCAGAGATGATGTGTCATGATTATTATGTGTGCTCATTTTGATTGAGTGTTTGATTGTTATGGATAGTTATTACTTATACTTACGAAAATGACAAGAAATTACGTGTTGTTTGTCGAAGTTGAATAACTCGGTAGTATTCGCGACTGCTTGCAGCGAATTAATCTAGGTCACCCGTCAGTACGTGGCCAGAAGAGTTGCACGGATAGGTGACGAGAAAAAGCAGCCCTGCATTTCCGCGCCAGGCGCGTCGAGCGTCTCAATGCCGGCGAACGTTGTGACAAATTAACGACGGAAATGGATTAAGACGCTACACCAGCCGCTGTAATTACACATTGGTGACGTGACTTGGTTAAGTAAAGATTTATCACCGAGAAAGTGTCCCACTACTCCAGAAAGGACATATAATAAACAGCCACGTGCCGTCAACTACAGAAAGAATGAGGCGCGCAAATCTACTGGAGTCAGTCTAGTAGTGACGAAACTAGGAACAGTTAAGAAAGCTCAGGCACAAAATAAGAAGACCATGGAAGCCACTGACAATACTGCAGCCTCGGTCTCCGGGCAGAATGAAGTAAGAGGGCGTCGTTACCAGCATACCAAGAGCAATGAGAATAACCACACTTACCAGAAAAAGTGTGCAACCAGACGATGAGGGCTTTGTCTTCCCTCGCCGTACAGCGAAGCTATCACGAACGCTCGACCCGGGAAGAATGGAGACAACCAATCCTGTTCAGGCAACACAGGACACCGCACCAGAGATTACGAGAAATGCGCATATTCCACCAATTGTTGTGCAGATCGAAGAGAATTATAAAACTTTGCACGACAAAGTGGGTGACGTCGTAAAGAACCCTTTCTCAGCCAAGTTGGCTGGGGGAGACAAAATAAAGTTTACATTCGCAACCGTTGAAGACTTTACAGCAGCCACCGAGATGTTTCAAGCTAGCAACATTCCTTACTATACTTTCCCGATTGGAGCAGTGCCACTTCTAAAGGTTGTACTCCGTAGGATTCCCCGGACTATGGCCACTGACGACATCAAGCTGGAATTAAAAGATATGGGCTTCAATATCCAGACAGTGGTTCAGCAGCGCCGCGCCTGGGAAGCAATGAGGTCACGCCTCTCTTCCTTGTTGATCTTCTTGACATCCCTGAGAATAGGCTCCTCTTTAGGGTGGATAGCATCTGCCACCTCAAGATTCAAACGGAAAAACTGAAAGCTACAACCGGACCCCCTCAGTGTTTTAAATTTCAACGTTTTTGTCATGTAGCCAAGCACTGTAAAATGCCTCCCGCTTGCGTAAAGTGTGCCGGCCCACATGATTCAAAACAGTGCACGTCGAGAAAAGAGCAAGACGCAGCTAAGTGCTAGAACTGTGGAGGTGGCCATGATGCGTCCTATAGAGATTGTACTGTGTACAAAAAGGCACGACATTGCCATAGAGGCATCCCAGTCAATAGTGACACCGCCAAACAACAGCGCCGGATGGATCTGCAGCCACCGGCAGAGAACGCCAGAAGAATGGAAAATATCAACGCCACAAAAACCCAATCCATAATAATCAGTAAGAGACGCACCCTAAACATTCCTCACCTTCGACTTCACAACGAGACGATCCCGTGGGTAAACGAAGTCAAGTATCTTGGAGTCACTCTTGACCGGCTATTGACTTAGCGAGCCCATATTCAAGACATCAGGAGTTGGGCAAGTGCTAGATTGCACACTCTTTACCCCGTGCTAAATAGGAACAGCCTTTTGAAGCCCGCCACGGGAGTAAACATCTATATCTCCCTGGTAATACCAATTATGGAATACGCTTGTCCCGTATGGGGCTATGCGGCTGCTTCGCACCTTCGGCGCCTTCAGGTGATACAGAACAGGGCACTAAAACGGGCCCTCCACTTACCGAGCAGATTCCCGACTGCAGTTCTGCACGAGACTACTAACATCCCGCTGCTGACGGATCGCTTCAGACAGCTGTCTGCAACGTTCTACGAGCGCGCCCAGAAACCAGGAACCCGGAAGTCAACTCGCTCGGGCAATACGTTACAGGTATTGACCGTCATAAAAGACCACTCGCTATTCTAAACTAAGAACGCCAACGATAAGCCATACCAAAAGCAAAGTGTTGCTCCTTCTAGATTATGTTGAAGTAAATGTCGAAAGACAACACACTTCAAAATACTCTGCCTGTGATTAACTGGCAGTAAATGGCGTTGCTGTGTGTAAGTTTTGATTTTATCCTGCAATTAAATCGTCATATCCTGGTGCCACTTAAAGTTCACTCTAAATATGGGCAAGTTGTTTTCTGCACTGTTCAAAACTTCAAAATATTACATCCTTTTATTGTGAAATTCTGCATTAGTCGATTTCGTTTTTCAGAATTGGTTACTGCATTTTGTAGTTATATGCCCTATAAGATTAACCAGCTACCATAAGTTATTACTTAGGTGAACCCGAGAGTGTAGCTGGGCTATGGGTGGATTTTTGGAAGCTCGGCTTTTACCGTAGAATATCTTCGTAGTCGTTGAAAATCTATCCTTGAGTCGTGAAAGTCTACTGAATTGATGCAGGCAGTGCAGTCCGTTCCACGGTTGTATACGAATTTTATTGCATGGTTTGGTAACGTCTAGAGTCAATCGTTCACTCAAACCGATGCCAACTATTGCAGAACAGACCTTATTAGGGTAACGTACAATCAGTTGCTTATCGGGCTGTAGCACTGACATCGAGTTAAAAATTTGGTAGATATAATTCATTCTGCCCGTAGTCTTATGTCTAACTATATTGATGTGTTTCTTCCACATCAGCTTTTCATCTACTCTGTCTCCTAGTCCAGTTTCAGTTGTTATTACGTTATCTCATTGTGACTTCCGATCACGTTGAGAACTTAAATGTGACGTTATTTATCTGCCATTTCCAGTAAAAACCCAACGTAATTCTGTCCCTTGTAAACAAAAGTGAAGTACCATTGACAAACAGAAGACAATGTCTAGGAATCTACTTTCACGATAACAACACTCAAAGTTAGTTAGTAGTAGTAATATATCTTCCCAGATGGCACTGTCTGTGGTTACTAATATTGCATGTATTATATTTTATTAAAATTTGAACATTTTTAATTAGTAGTTTCGCAGTAAAAAATAAATTTGTTGCTAATAATTGTTATACCACGTTTATGCTTGCCGAACATGCAACGGTACAATGCCCTTGGTTATTCGACTGTGTCCTGTGATCAGATATCATTCATTTGTAAGGAAGTCTTGACGGCTGAGCGGCCGGGTAGTGTAAAAACACAGAATTTCATTAGCTTGATCTGCCGTCATCTGCATGTGTGTATCTATTTGTAGGTTTTTTTAGCCAGTGCACAATGGATTCATTCTTGAAGAAGACATCAGAGTTAGACGTCCACATATTGTATTTTTACAACACAGTCCGGCGGTATATTCGTGAAGTTTTAATTGCAATAATACGCCGTGAAATTCTCCATTCTTACATCATTCCTTTTATGAATAAAAACAAAACGTTTGATAAATTAACAAACTGTTTGTTCCATACATTTCGTAATTAAAAAAGTATGTTAATATACTGCTAAATATGTTTAAATAAAAGAATTTTACATTAATTACAGATCATGAAATTTGAAAAATTCTGAATCGACTAACAGAATGTAGAATGAGGTGGTGCTGGTGAAATCATCTTGATAACATAATGCGTTTAAATCGTCTACAAAGGAGAATCATGGAGCGAAAAAGATGATGTGGAAGAAGAAGGTTTGCGACGTTAACGGACATCAAGGAAAGGAGAACCTATGAACAAATGAAGAAAGATGCTCAGGTCATAAGAAATGGAAAATGTCCAGACAGGTTCATCAAAGAAAGACGGAACATTTGTGTCGTGTTGAAAAAAGTGAGAAATTCTTTCAGCCTAGTGGAATTATTGTCGTCGTAATGCTTAAATGGTTTAGTTTGGTGTGGTAACCTCAAAAACAAAAGTTAATATATAATTGTTAGATTATTATTTTTTCTCATTTTTAATGACTGTGCAATTACAACTAGAGTTCGAATACAGTATTGGTGCTGATGTGGGCCTACTTACCTGAAGTTTGTGATTATTGAAATTCGTAAATGAATGTTCTTAATCATGCATATATGCAACTTCTGTGGCACTTCGTTCTGCGCTAAAAAATCATTGTCAGTTATGCTCATCATTTACAGCTTTCGAACTAAACGTCATATTATTTGACTTTCAATCAGTAACATCTCTGTTTCGGTCATAGCCATTTCTTAACATTAACATGACAAAATCTTTTCATAACTCGTTTTTCAAAACGTAAATAAGTAAAAATTATGCAGTAGTGTCTGCATCCATTATTTTCGGTCAATATAACAGTGATGTGATTTCTTGACCGTTACTACAGCGTATAAAACAAAATATTATCGAAAAATAAAATCAAGGACTAAGCTCTTTTTCTACTAACACACCAAATACGCTGCGTCCCGTCAGTAAAACTTTATTGCAATTATGCAGCCTGTAGTGTAAAAACAAATGCAACAGAGCTGCACCTTGTGCGCCCAGAGAGTTCCACACTAGTGTGTGTTTTGTTCCTGGCAGAAGTTTCTCGTTGGAGATTATTGAATATGTGCGTCAAATAAACGCGTAGTAACGAGTAATCGAAAAGGGAGAGATTTTACATCTTTAACATATAAAAAATGAGGAGAGAGCATTCAAAAAAGATAGCAAAAAGGGCATAGCGAAAAAATAAAAAGGTAAATGCGCTATAAAGACGTTGAATGCAAATAAAAGTATTCAAATTCTTTCCGATGCAAATCAAGTAAAACAGACCAAACGCATCGTGCGTGAAGAAGACTGGATTCAGTGCTATGAAGCAAAGACAGGTCCTATGAAAATTGTGTTTATATAGATTCTTCAGATATCCATTATTTTTTGTGAATTTTGTAAAGCCAGAAAATTAGTAGGCCACCCTTTATTACAGTGTCCGGAACTACCCAACAACTTTTGTGTTGCCAAAAAATTAAAGTGAAAGTTTTTTCAATTTAATTCGTTGATAAAAAGTTATGATAACTAACTTCCAATTAATATTACTCCAGAAGTTCCGAGTTTAATTTTAAGATGAAAATGAAGACAGAAAATGTTTCTTTAATTTTTTATTCGCAATTAATTTTAAATGTCCGGGGCTACCGGAACTTCTGCTAATATGAGGAAGTGTAGGCGCATCATTTTTAATGCCTTGAAGGGAAAATTGTGTGAGGTTATTTAAACATTTTTTTTCAAGTAATAGAGATTTTCTAGTAACTTTTTTTTAAATATTTAATTTCGAATTATTATCCAATTACATTTCTTCTTTTCAGGTAGGAGTCCTTAGACTCATGTCACGTATATGATTCAAATATAGCATCACTTTGAAGGTAAGTAAATAAATCTTTTTCTTTGATTAAAGAAAAAATTAACACGATTCGCTTACTCTAAAGATGCATTATGTATCTATTTATGTCACTATTTATAACGATTTATACAGTTTTTAATTAAGTACAAATATTTTTCGAAAATAAACATTAGTAAGTATAATTTATAAAAGTTACTTGTAACAATAGTTTCTGTTTTTTTATTTATTTATTTATTTATTTGACCTTAGGTCTTGAATGACCATACAGTCAGCCTAATGAAATTACAAGGTAATAATATTAATAGTATGTAAAAATATGCAGATATGTATCTATTTATGTCACTATTTATAACGATTTATACAGTTTTAAATATGTAGGTCACTGTCCTTAATATAATCCTTGAAATCTATTTCGATAATAGCTAATTAACCTATGCAGATTCATTTATCATTAACTGCGCTTTCTCAAAAAAATACCGCCAAACAATTGAGTGGTTATGATTTATTACTTTGTTATTAAAACGCATCACTCAAATCTTCTTTTCTTTTAGAAAATACAGACAACAACTGAATGATTATGATTTATTACTTTGCTATTAAAACGTATCATTCAAATCATTCTTCAGAAATGCTGTTATGAAAACGTTACGTACGTAATGAAGATGAAAAATCCCTTTTTATATGCTGCACGCATCAATAACATGAGAAGTCTAATTTGAACCGATTTTTATTCTACAGACATTTTACTTTATTACCCCTGTGTGTTTAAAGACTTAAATAATTAAAATTTTAGATGAAATGTGTCAGATACTGACTAAACATTTGTATTTTTAAAGTTTGTTTTTACCATAGTCCGTTCAGTTAATAAAGGCGGCTCAAGGTCGGTCCGCTCTAATCCCACTCCTCTGCCCCTACCTCTACATGCGAGGAGGAAATTTGCCTGAGGCGTACCTGGATACAGTGATCATCTCGGAGAGGTAGGAATGGGATGGGGTAGTGAGGTGAGGAGCGGGATCAGGGAAACATGTCCTTGAGCCGCCAGGTGGGAGTGTACGCGGTATATTTTTCTGAAGATGTTAATCTTCTGACAAATTGAAAGTCTCTACAAGTTTTTATAATTAATTGCACTGAAATAGTTTAAAATAAGTAAAAAAAAACATCACAAAATGAGAATGTTGGTATGCAGTGAAATCGCAGTCGGGACAAATGTTCCATTGAAATTAAAGTCTTATTCACTGGCGCTCTCATTTAGGTTCACGAAAATTATATTTCCAAAATTTACTGGAGCGTTGTGGGTCGTGAAGCAGGGCCGGCGATAGGGGAAAAGGGGGGGGGGGGGGTAAGCGGGTCAAATGTACCAGGGCCCGCCTGGTCTGAGGGAGGGCCCTAACCGATGAATTGGCCACGGGCCCCCCAACTGGATACATGACTGCTGAGAACGCTTATCCCGGGCCCCAAAATCCTAGCGCCTGCCGTGTCTTGAAGTGAGTCCTCTGATCTAATTCTCACGTTTCAGAACCCAAGAGGAAACATAGCTCTATACCTGTCGTTAAACTGCTTGTCTGTCTGACACATTTCATACTTCACATTTAAAAGTATAAGGTGTTTCGTTGGATTTAAAGTTTTGTAAAATAATATTATAGGAGCTTAAATACGAGTAAAGGAAACCGAAAAGGTATATTACCTTCCAGCGAGTGAGCTATAGATATTTAGAGCTTGTCATGCAGAGAACTAAGATGTTTTATTCACTTGTCACTAAAGACGAAAGTGGCCATCAAAAGTGTAATTTTTATAACTTTTTTTACCAGGGCTTTTTTAAAACCGCTGTTACCTAGGAGTTCACATTGCGCACAAAATTAGAATGTTCCAGTCTTCATTAGGATCAATTTTATTTTGTTTCTGATTAGGGGTTTACAACTTGTCCACATCAAAAACATTACAGGTGAGAAGAGACTGAAGGAACGTGATGAGAAGGAATTAATTCATGGCCTTTTGAAGGAACCATCCCGGCATTCGCCTGGGATGATTTGGGGAAACCATGGAAACCCAAAATATGGATGCCCGGACGGGGATTCGAACCCACATCCTTCCTAATGCGATGTCAGAGCATTACTGCTCACTTACCACACTCTGATATCTGAATGGCTGAACAGAGATTGGAACCCGCGTCCTCCCGATTGCCAGCTAAGAGCGTCACCGCACGCCTACCGAACTCGGTAGATTCGAATTTAAATTTCGTTATGGAGTACTGAAACTCTCAAGCCATGGCCCAAAACAAAAGTTCCACAAACTGTGAAAAAGTGCTCTTACCTTGATGCGAGTTCCAAGAAAGGTATATTCAGTATAATGCCTTAAAAAATTAATCTCATTCCAGTGTCTTGTTAACAGGTGAGCTGGTAGAAATATAAGAGAACTGATTAATAGAATTTGATGAAATCAGATAATAGATTAACCGGATGCATCCTGAGGATCCTGAACTGATTAATAGTGTAATTTAGGGTGAGAATATGTCATGTTGTTTATTAAATATACTGAAGGTACTGCAGGAAGCAGTAGTTATATAACGCTGGAAAAGCTGCCATAAAATAGGTTGACGTAGAGCGTTGGATGAAAGAAGTTTAAGAAATGAGAATCCAGAAGAAGGAATATACAAAAATTGGTGTACTTTTAAAATTATGTATGGTGAGTATATTAAAAAATAGTAATCAACTTAAGGTATCAGTAGTTTTACTTATGACGATCCAACAAAATGTAAATCTACAAATCATTGTGGAACCCGTCAGTATGGCTCAGTGAAATAAGGTTGCACACACTCGATCGTCCTGACTAAGGTTTTTAAATGGTTTTCCTCAGCAATCAAGGCGAATGCCGGAAGGGTCTCCAATCTCTACCCCTACAAAAAATATACTTATCACACACATTTAACAGACGGATGGACACATTTCACTTCCCCCATTAGCACGTAGTATAGCCTGGCAGTTGGCATAAGATGCTTAGCGTCAGGTAGGAAATGCGGCCCTAAAACCAAAGCTCCAAATTTGACCATGCAACGGTAAGTTGAAACTCAACATAGGCAGCCAACCCCAAAATGATGGGAAAAGGTGGTGGAGAAGAAAAAGAAGAGGTCATTGTGACTAGTATCACAGATATTCTAATTAAGTTCTTCCATTAGCAAACTAGAATTCTCTCCGTTCATAAAATTTAAACAAAATCTGTCGATTATCGTCCCAACTACTTGATACAGCGCCCAGATAAATAGAGTTGTACGAATTTTAAAACGCAGTTAAATATCAAATACGTAAGGAATTATTCATGTTATCGTATCAGTAAAAATCTCTCATAGACAGAGGTATCCGTACATACTTCGTGCAAAAATCACTTCAGATGAAGATCGTTGCGTAGTATCCTTGATTTATGTAGAGTGTAAAACATTATAACAAATGAAACCCTTTACCACCATCGTCTTTGGGCCTACCACTATGAATATTTTTTGTATTATTGCTAAGGTAGAAAGTAAATTGGGCAATTTTTTTTATCTGCTTGGTTTAACATCAGTCTGCCTCAAGAAGAGGCGGATCGAACACTCGCTTGTTCTTTCCGTGACCGCTGTCGGAGTGGAAACTTACCAGCCGTTGTCTATTTCCGGTTCCGAATGCGTAATGGGGCAAATATCGGACTGTGCCTTCTCCTTTCAGTCCCGAAATACTTGCAGCCGCCCGCTATCGACTTCTCGTCACCGCGCTGCGCCCTCTGCGTAAGAATCCCAGAGGCCTTCGAGGAAGACGCAATAAGGGCAGGCAGGCACAGACAGGTCGAGCAAGCGCTATTTGCGTCCATTTGTCGACCTCCTGCTGCGCTCAATTGATCACTCGAGAAGACAGTGGTAGAACAGCTCCAACCGCAAGAGATAGGAACACGTTTTACGTGACCTCCATTCAATGGCCAATATCAACTAAAACATTTTATTATATCCACCAGTTACAGACTTCCGGAAATTGAGAAGGGAGAGGTTAACGGCTGTGTATCAAGATTATGTTAGCATCCCAAACACTGCTTCGCCAGAGGAAGCAACCAACCGAGGAACGGAGGTCACCCCAGATGAAAACCTCCCACCACCTACAGAACCCAAGCAGTCAACGCCATCGGAAATCAATGATGTTGAGGCAGCCAATATCCAAGTTAAGAAGCAAAACGGCCGGAGCACCAAGAAGAATCCCCGCAGGAAGAAATCATCATTGTCAACTGTTGACCAATGCTTCAGGTGCCAGGGATTCTGGCATCGATCGAAGGATTGCCGGAACCAAGTTCGGTGCGTTCGCTGCGGGGATAATCACAGCGTGTTGGTGTGCACCAGACCACGCGAAGCGACACCAACTTGCGCCAACTGCGCCATGGACCACGCGGCTAGCTACGGGGGCTGCCCACTGAGGAGGAAGCTGCAAGCGGCTATCAACAGGAGCCGCCCCCAAACCAGCACAGAGAAGATCACGACGCCACCCAGAGCGCAGAAGGATAAGACCACCCACGGCCATGTGACCAAGCATAACCACCAAACCAGACACGATGAGCATCTACACAACAACCGTTGTCAATGCCAGCAACAAGAAAATCAGCTAGGGATGGTCGTACAACTGCTCACGCAGTTGTTAACTACGCTCATCCCCACCAGGCGATAAGAATAAGCAAGGGTTTCCCTCTAAGGTCATTATATAATGGGCAAAGCCGGGTTTTTCCCTAAAGTGTATATCATGTTTCCCAAAACCAACCATTTGTTACAGTAGATAAAGCTACAGACAGTAGCGGGGCTACATAAAGCCGTTGAGGCAGCGAAAAAAAAAAAAAAAAAAAAAAAGATGAACGTAAAGGTTTCGTGATAAATTATACCTAAATTATTACCTTGCGTTTAGGGTTAAGCTAATATTTATTTATTTGTTACTGTTTTTTCATACATCCCTGCTAAGGAAGAATTTCTGGAATGTAAAAAAGAATATTGTTAATATATAAACAAACGGAATGAATAATAATGTGAAAAATGTTGTTTGTTACAAACAAAAAAATAAGCATTAATTTTTACAACTGAATTACTAGATGCAATTAATTTCTTTTTAACTAAATGTTGAATGGAACAAAAGATGGATGTAGTCTTCTCGGGAGACAAGCCGAGTAAACAAGGTGTTTCCACACGATATTTCGGCGATCTCAGGCTCCGTCTTCACCAGAAGATGGCGATGGAGCCTGAGATCGCCGAAATATCGTGTGGAAACACCTGGTTTACTCGGCTTGTCTCCCGAGAAGACTACATCCATTCTCAACGCTGAGAAAGACTTCGTTCCTATGGAACAAAAGATGTTGCCAATAAGGTAATTCCCCAGTTTTTCTTTAAATACGTCTTTAGGCACCATCCAAAAACTACGTGGCTCAGTATAGGGAGCGGAGGGGTCAGCTGTAAAGTTACAGGGGGGGGGGGGGAGGGGCGTGGTGTATTCCGAATTAAGCCACGTAGCTTTTCATTCATATCATTTGTCACAGTTAAAATAAGATTCAGAACACACAACAGCATGTGAATATTTATTTCTGCCATTTAACTATCACCGTATGAAATTTACGATAATCTGGCAAGAGAAAACAGTACAAAATGTCTTCTGGAATCAATACAGAAAAAAGGCTACGTGAAAGGTGGGGGGAAAGGGGAGAGGTTAGAGGCACAAACCACGTCAGGCTACGTGGGTGGGAGGAGAGGTTCACAGAAGGCCAAAATGGAGCTACGTAATTTATGGAGGCTCCCTTATTATCTATAAACTAATTTATACTTTTAGCAAGTGTATTAAACACATGCGTCCCAGAATAATTAACTCTTATTTGTACTAATGACAGTGATGTTTGTATTTTTTTTTCAAGTTATTTTTGTTTCTTCTATTGAAATTTTGCACCTGAGAATTTGATATAAACAAGTTAAAATCTTCTATGTCAAAGCACATGAGAGAATTTATGTACTAAGAAGACATTTTAACAACATTGAACTTTTCAAAGAGTTGTCCATAAGAAGTTCTTGATTTTACCTTGCACGGCATTCTAATAACTGTTTTCTGTGCTATGTAGACTTTTTTTATTTTGTGAAGAGTTTCCCAGGAGGGGGGGGGGGAAATCTATACGATATGATTCATTGAAAATAAGAGGACTATATTTATTTCCTTAATTCTAGATCTGCTGTTAGAGACAGCGTTCTTAATGAATCGACCAAACAAAATTACACGACCATAGGTGGGCCTATAGACACGAACGAACTTTTACTTTACTCGCCCTGACAGTAGATTCCTTATTGTTGCGAAGGCCTTTTCTGCTCATGATATAGACATCCAAGAATCGCAATTAAAACGTCGTGTGTGTTTAGTAAAATTTGACAGTACACAGGGGATGATTATTTTGTAAAAAAACTTGTAGTGATTTCAATCTGTAACACCGGTAGTATAAATATTATGGTGATGACCATAACAGACGGTTATAGACATATTTATTAAGGCGGGCTAAAAGATATTGCCTACACACGTGACCAGAAAGTGGCTTTCCGAGAAAAAACTACTTCCTCCCTTGCATTCCTGTTCAAAAATGATGAATGTTACTTTATATTAAAATATTTTTTGTATTCTCGTTTGAAAAATTTAAATCCTTGACACAGTGTCCGGCTGCTACCAAATAAAAAAATCGGTAAGGCGTGAGTAAAATCTTATAGTGACATCACTTGTGACTACAATGAATATCGTTTCTCAACCATACATCCGTGTGTTATATTGTTTTCTCCTGCGTAATGGTATCCGGCCTGTAATAAGATAATAACCGATGTTTCGTGTAGAGGCCGGTATCAAATTACAGGACCTACATGGAATCTCAGTTAATTAAAGCAATGATACTATACACTTTTTTTTTTACTTATGGCTTTATGCCTCGTCGACGTCATGGTCATTAGAGGCGGGATGGTACTGGGGACCAAGAAATGGGAAGGAAGCATCTCGGTATTCGCCTGGATTGATTTGGCGAAACCATGGAAAACCCAAACCTGGATGCCCGGGCGGGGATTCGAACCGGCGTCCTCCCGAATGCGAGGTCAGAGCCTTAACCGCTCACCCACCACGCTCGGTGATACTAAACAAAAAATTTTAACTACTGCATTATCTAAGGTACAGATAATTATTTTCAGACTGTCTCTTAAGGTCACAGTGTTTTAAAACATTACTTAGCTCTGTCACTGACGTTGAGATATGTTACAATTAAATCCTCTCTTTCTTTGACTCTCTAGTGAGGTAACTGAATTTTAGATGTAGAGGATGTACTGGAAACTGGAATGCCAGACTGTGTCCCCCAATCTGATCATCAAAGGATATTTTGAAGCGCCGGCCGATATGGAATAAAATTAAAACATGCATCCACGGTGAAAATAAAAACGAAACAGAAAAATATGTCTGTGCTAATTATGATATTTTTATGCACGCTTAAACAATAGGCTTGCTATTATAGTATCAAGATGGCTCGGCTTATTACTTTTTTCTCCTTTTTTGCTTGTGGCTTAAGGTTTCGTCGAAGTTGAGGTCATTAGAGGCAGGAAAGGACTAGGAACAAGGAAGTGGAAGAAATTCGGCAATGGCCTATAAAAGAAACCATCCCAACATTTGCTGGTGTGACTTAAGGAAACCTTTTTTTTTTTTTTTTTTTGTAACAGTTTTAACGTCCCTTTTTAACAACGTGGTCTTTAGAGACGGGAAAGGATGGGGGCAAGGAATGGGAAGGAATTCGGCCATGGCCTTTTTGAAGGAAGCATCCCGGCATTCACCTGGAGTGATTTGGGGAAACCATGGAAAACCCAAATCTGGATGCCCGGACGGGGATTCGAACCGCCGTCCTCCCGAATGCGAGGCCAGAACGCTATCCGTTACACCACCACGCTCGGTTTAAGGAAAAGGAAAACCATAAAAAACTGAAATCTGGATTGTCTGACTGGAATTCCTGTGTCGTCCCAAATGCCAGACCTTTATCACCTTATTGTATTTAGTGTCCCACACTCTGCAAACAATATTCCGAATATTGTTCTTCGTATTAAGATTGCAACACTGATATTCCCTTCACACAAATACTCCTCCTCAGTAATTTAATTGACACTGAGACTAAACACTTTGATATAGGTCTTTTTCGATTAAATAAATTGTATGTGCCAACGCAGCACATGTATTCAGTGTAAAAGTCTTGGTGCGTTACAATTGATACTCGCCCAAATCAGCATAGACATTGAGATTCATATCTGTATGAGATGCAAGGTTTGTTTATTTACATGGACTATTAATACTTTAGATTGCGTGGAAAGGTGAAAATTGAGTTTAAACACCCTAATTACAAAAACAGTTGAAAGAATTAACTTGAGTAACAGAACAAAAATCAGTTTATAGACATGTATGATTGATAAAAATTATATGTTTTAGTATTACATAAAAAAACTGAATCATGGAAAACCTCCTTTTTTATCATTACAACAATATTAACTCAGCCATAAAACAAAATTCTATCAATGCTTAAAAGTGTTCCCTGATAGAATTAGTTCAATATCGTTAAAGAGGGCGTAAAAGCTGGACGAAAAAGGCTAAAAAAAATCGTCACTTTTAACAGTTCCGTTGCGACGGTGGCTAGAGGGTGTCGTGACAATCGCGCACAGTGACAATCGCGCACAGTGACAATCGCGCACAGCGACAATCGCGCACAGTTTAAAGGTCGGGCCACACTCTCCCCTCTTCCGTGTACTTTATTATTTACGGATCGCAGTATTGACAAATCATCATCACACTAAAGCCTTGCCAGAGGTGAACGTCAATTTTAAGGCCTGTAATAATTACATACAACAGAGCCCGGGACTTGGACCGAGGACCTTCAGTACCCAAATCGTGCGCCGTAACGCTGTCAGTCACCAGACCGAATATACAGGAAATGGAAAATAAACATTCAAACACAATAAAACAAACGTACTCTTTTTCTCTACAATTTATTTTTGCTATCGTGAAACACAAATGTAATCTAAGATTTGTCTGCTTACGGGGTGAATTTCAAGAAAATCTGATGAACCTAGAAGTGAGGTTGAAGAGAAGAAAGAAACTTTTGTAAGTCAATCAGTAATACCAAAATAAAATTTTGTCGTAAAAGAATAGAAATTTCCGCAATCTACCTTGTGATATACTCCTCTGACGGTACAAGTTTCTCTTGACAGTTGACTGGGCTGGCATTTCAGTTACAAATTCGTAGTTTTTATTATGGAGATCTCCTACTTCCTAAGAGCAAATTTTTGGAATTGAACTATCTTCCGCTCGAGCTCTCTTCTTTGCCTCATGAAATTTCTGATGTTCAACGCGTGCGTTGTCATGGGGTCCACATATATGCTCTGTAACATTCAGTATAGCAGCATCCTTACTCTTTAATATTCCACGACATTGTTTTGATCTTTCTTTGAGACAGCATCACGTGATCGTTCCATCTTCTTTCTTTCTAAACTCTCGATAGCTGTACCCGTCATAATGCGCACATGGCTCTCCATGTATAGTTGAAGTAACTTCCATGATTTAAACTGTGATACACAAGGCAACAGTGAATGTGAACAGTGGTGTGCGGTCCGATTAGGAGGGGATTGGGATCGGAAGTACCAGAATCCAGCGTGGTGTTTAGCGGTGACTAATTGGTAGCAAGAGACGACCCGGTTGTGCGCGATTGTCACTGTGCGCGATTGTCGCTGTGCGCGATTGTCACATATTCGGCTAGAGTCTACACGCCCGAGTGGTCTCCTCTTGACCTTCCGTTTCCTACACAAAATATCACTGATTGTAACATTCACCAACTGACGTGTGGTCATTCGTGGAGGCACATGAAGATACCTCAAGGACAAAAAGATGCCGTGATAAAATGCGGCCTTCACGTTTCGGAACCCAGAAACATACACCAACGCGTGAACTTTCCTGGGATCAACGCAGCAGTGTCCTCCATGCAATTTGTCACCAGCCGTCCTCCCCGTACCTCTATGTCTACCCTCGTCAATGTTTACGGGGGCGCGCGGTTTACCTGCAGAAGACAAACAAAGCAAAACAGCCACTGGGCGATAACTCGGCGCCAGCTAGGAATTTCGCCACCTTCCACTGTCTCTCAACACGGCTGGGCGTGGCCTGTAATATCTCACAAATAGAATAAAAAAAGCGGTGAAATCAACGACGGCAGAATCTGGACATTACTGAGGCGTTGAACAAAGTTAACCAACAATAATTTTTTATATGAAAACTACGTATTAAATGCGTCCTGCAAGCAATTTTCCCTGTTATCTTTCTCGTCAGAACATGCGTTTTCATATTTCTCCAATAGAACATCATTTTTGTAATAGACATGGACAAGTAAGAGCAAACAGATAATAATAATAATTTTGAATAAAGCAGTTTTACTCAACCTGTGGTTCGCGGAGATGGTTCAGGTGGTTTGTTGCAGAATATTATAAATTCAGATTCCGTATTCGTACTTTAGAAGGCTGTAAGCGAGTATAAACTATAAGCCCAACTTTTTAAAAGCCTCAAATATATCAGTGAACAGGCACAAATCTGGCATTTCTAGGACGGCATTGTTCCTACCGTACAATAGTCTATTCTTTTCCAGTTGGCATTAAAAAGAACGCCGTTTGTTTAAGGATTAAGTAAAATGACCATTTTCTGAGGGTCTTATAATAGGTGTGAGGGACCATGGTAAGTGGTAGGGTGGTGAAATAAACAAAAATAAAAAGGTATAAAATCTATTGTATTTTATTTTATTTTATACATGTAGGTTGCTGGAAGAGTGTAGCTAGCATCCAGCATATAGTAACATCAGTATTCATTCGGTCTGTTCAATATGTAATCCTCGGATTGAAAAAGGCTAAGAATCGCTGAAATAATGGATATCAAGATGACGATGAAGATGACAGTTATTCATATTAGTCAGCTTCATTATAATCACAAGGAGAGTTTTCAGAATCATGTAATCAAACGATGTAACGGACGTCAAATTCCGAAAGTCGACCCTGTACATGGTGATTAGTTAAAGAACTTTATCAGAAGTCCTCCGTGTCCCGCTATTGGCTTATTCCGAAACTGAGACCAGCTTCCTACACTGGGACCAGCTTCCTAACTGATGAATTCTCGCAGTGGATTGCGACTGAAAAATAATAGAAAGGATCCATTTAAATGGTTGATATCAAGGCTCGGTTGGAAAGTAAGCACTTATGTGTTAGTCTGAAAAAAAAAAAAAAAAAAAAAAAAAAAAAAAAAAAAAAAAATTCTTGTACTAAAATAAAATATTACCACACCTTTCATGAAAATGACTGTGGATCTGGTAGTTTAGTTGTTAAGGCATTCATCTTTGAAACTATGTTCTTGCTTCGAATCACAGTCCTTCCACTAATTTCCGGGGAATCTTATCCTGATCTCCACATCTGACAGTACTATACTTCGGATTCAGTGATAACCTGTAAGTCCAGCTACAAAAGACACTTGACAGGGATGGAATCCACATAACATTAAATTCATTCACCAATTAGCAACATTACGAGAATTTACTTTTTCTGGAAAACAATAAGTAACACGTCCAGTGGTATTATAGGAAGATAATCGTGATAGTGTACCGACCAATAGAATGCAGTATCTACACGGATATGACGAGTACGGTCAGTTCGCTTTCCGACTCTATCTTTTGGACCAACTAAAGCTGGCTTCCCACGGCCCGCGTATTTAGCGGCCGGGCCGGTCCAGCTTCCAAGAGCGCGTCGTGGGACTGGTCTCGCCTGTGCTTGCAGGGATGGCGCGCCTCTATCCGTCGCCCAGTCGGTAAACATCAAACGCCCGGGTAGCTGAAACGACACAAGCAACGTGGCGGGGAGGCCTCGAGGGCTAGCCTGTGGCACGTGCTGATCCGTACACTTCGGCTGATGTGACGCGTTCTACAAAACCACGCACCGTGAGAATTCACCTTAATGACCTTAATGACCTTAATTATCTGTACTACCTCAACTCTAGTCGACGCCATAGGATCTTCACTAAATTTTACCAAAGTGTTTTAGGGTCCTGATGAGCGAGGATTTCAATTCAAATATACTCATAGAACACTCGTCTTTGCATGCTTTCCCCAAATCGCTTCAGACGATTGGCAGGATGATTGCTTGAAACATGCCATTGTTGACTGCCTTCGATTCGCCAAGAAAACTTCATACACACTTCAAAAATGTTTGATTTTTTAATCTGGATGTATGGCACACAGTATGGTGACTAGGAATTGTTTACCTTTCCATGCAGCTGGCAAAGTCCCAACTGGTGAAAATTTGAGGAATACTGAAGTATATGATAGTATGTAGGTTTAATTTAAAGGCATCATAAAGGTAACGTGTGTAGCGTTATATTATACACCAGTAAATGGAAATAGACTACAAATATATGCTTTTTCGTATACAGACTGTTACATTCTAAATATTATTGGTACATGGATCACGTCAACCTATTTATATTTCATTCAAATATTGAAGCTTTTCGTGCAAATCACTTCTTTTTATATTTGATGCAAATACCATGACGTCACCAACAACATCATCACATGCGGCGTATTGCTACAACGACCTGAGATAACGGTGAAGACCACAGTCGGAGAATACTATAACCCGTAGAGTAAATAGAGGCGGCTCAAGGTCATCTGCTTTATCCCCACTCCGCTAACATTACCCCTACATTGGAAGGGTAACGAGTCTCCTCCGCTTACGAAGTTTGCCACAGATTTGGACATATTGGTCTGCTCGGAGGGTTGGGTAATCGGATCGGGGTAAGGAGAGGAGTGGGGCAAGGGGAACATGACCTTGAGCTGCCAGTTGACGGTGAACAGGTTATAGTAAAAAAAGAGTGCATCTATCCTGACAGTGGAGGTCGACAGCTTAACGTGTGAACCGAATCGATGGTGTAGTGGATTGGTTGGTTGGGCAGATTAATTGCTTACCTTGCACGATTTATAATCTCCACCTTCCACTACTTTATGCAAAGCACATATATTAATTTCAGGAAACAGAGGTGAAACCATTACTTCTGTTATTAATATTTAAAAAGATCCAAACATATTGGTTTATTGGGTACTCATTACTGCATACAGACGGAGGTATATTTACCATTAATCTTAAACATCTGTCTATGCAAATAAAATTCAACACAATACCTCATCTTACAAGTGCAACATAGCAAACAAACAATTATCGTTAATTGAAGTTAAGAAATTGCAATACATGTACTTACATTACAAAGAGTTACAAATTCCATATGCAACTGAAGCAAAAACTCTCTTGTACATAACGTGAGCGATTCTTGTATGACAATTATAACAAGAAAACCTCAGATTTAACTGGATTACATAGGGCGCCAGGGAGTTAATTTGATCCCACAAATAATAATCATCGAAAGTTTCCAAACATGGAAGTCAGTCTTTCGATGCAAACGGGAAAAATAAAACAAAAAGCACACGGCTTTTGGACACAACTAGCTCAGGAATTAATGTCCGGCGGCATAGGAACTCTCACTCATAAGACCGTTAATGGGCTGTCTCAATGATTTGTCAGAGTACACACTGTTTCTGGAGGTATAATTACCGTGTCTGTCTGGCTGCACTAATCGTCGTAACAAGAGCGCTATCGTCTCTCAAACAGCGCACCTGTCCTGGTATGGTAAGGCACTGGTCACGTCAAACAGCACAAATGACAACCTCGACGGGACTTGGCACTCAATCACCCAAGCTTCCAGAATGGAACCATCAATACTGCTCTGGCAAGCAGTAGCCAGGGCGATCGTTCCAGCACAAGTCACTTCTTCTCGCCTCTCCGAGCTCGTCTCTCCTTCCCCTCGGCGAGTATCATGAAAAACACAAATTTTTTAATATTTCCAACCACGTGAGGAAATAAACACATCGTATTGGCTCCACAAAAGTATCCTCTCTCACCGGCTAATACATTGCCTCTTATTTGCTAAGAGTCTTCGGGTTTTGTCGGGATTGTTCGGGAGGCTATGCAGAAATCAATTTTCTCACGACACCAAGCGAACGCCCATTGAAGGATTCCACCCGCAAAATTCCCAGCGTCCAGACTTTCTCACAGGTATCAGTGCCAGAGATAATCCCCTCATTGTCTCGAACCACGGGACACTTCCGGCTGAGTCAGACTGTCTCCCACGCTAACACAACCCTTAGCTCCAACTCAAGAAAAGAATATCTATTTATTTCCGATGTTTCTTATATCAAACAATAATTAATTTAAATTGTACGAGATGACCCATCTAGTCATCTTGCTACAATGGTAATAGTGTCTTCTTCGTACAGGAATGGGGTTCGCACCTGCGTGTCCTCCGTTTGTGGGCACATTAGCCAAAGAGACACTCGAGTAACGTGTGGTAAGGTGAAGAGATGATCGTAGTAAACGAGGGTTACGTGGCCACGCACGGCGGGGTACGGTAGCCTCTTGCGGCCGGCCAGCTGTAGGGCGGCTGGCTATCGATCCATTACCATAGAAACAATGCAGTATGCAGGCGGCCCACCTGTCCCGAGCTCAGTGCGAGGCGCCCCGCCTGCTGGCAGGCCACCTTTAGCAGGTAGGAACCGACTGCAACGCTCCATCCTTCCTGCAGGTGGCAATCAAAACACTACGTTAAATCATTACATATCCTTTACCGCAAGATCTGCTGTCCATTGTCTTCCTGTTTTGTATGGATGACCTATAATGAATGTGTGGTTTCAGTATATTGTGTTGTAGGTGCTGATTCATTCATTACCATAAGAGCGTGCAAAGTTTAACATCTCTAACCAACAAACGCTTCACCGTCAATAGTGTCGTACGCCCTCCCTCCATTGTAGTGATGGGCAAACCGATTCTTTTTGATGAATCGTTTGGAATCGATTCACTCCTCGCTGAGAATCGATTCTTTTAAACGACTCTTCGATTCTTTTCACATGATATTTTGAATGACGAAAATAGATAACGAGTTATTAACCAACAAGAAGGAAATGATTAACAAATTCTAACTAAAATAATAAAATTTGTTTTTGATAGTTAAATTGTAAGTTATTTATTGCAAAAAACAATTTATTTTATTATTTAAACAAATGAAAACACTAATTTTACAATAAAAATGATTCAATTTACTTATGAAAACTACACAAGTTTTTTTATTGCTATTTACAAAAGCATTTTCGTTAGTTTTTGTGATGTGAGCCGACTTCTCTTTTCAGTCATTAACTGTCCAGCTTTCGAGCAGGCTCTCCACTAACTATTTGAGCGCCCTTGCGCAATACCGATTACGCCGCCCCCTGTCTAACTACAACCAGTGGTGGATCTGGGAATTTTCCGAACCGGGTCAACAAAATGTGAGATTGCCACACTGTGAAATTTTCAAGGCTTCCAGCTAAATGTTGTCAAACCTCATTACTGATTCTAAGCCTTGTTGCATATTGTAATTGTCGATTGAGATTGTTGATTTAGATTGTTGATTTTGTAGGTGGCATGTTTGTTACACGTCTCGCTAGAGGGCGTCCATAAACCACGTAGATCGGTCTTGAGAGGTGGGTGGAGGGGGTTGGAAGGTGGGATTCCGAGCCAGGCCAAATAGCTTTTCATTCATATTATTTGTCACACTTAAAATGAGATACAGAACACTCAACACCATGTAAATATTTATTTCCGTCATGGAATAAACTACGTGGGGAGAGGGGGGTTAGGGACATAAGCCACGTCGAGTTACTTGGGTGGACGGAGGGTTCACAAGAAGCCAAAATGGAGCTACATGGTTTATGGTATATGCTCCAATTTTACTCCATAAATTTGGCAACTTTTTGAATTTGCCGGATGGTGCTTTTCTTAAGTTAAACAGCGTATCTCTAGCATTTTACCTACAAACCAATAAATCAGTGTTTGTTTAAATGGCATAATTTAAATTTTATATTTATTTTCATGGTTTCAGTATTAGTATTTTGGGGGACATCCAGAAATTACGTGAGGCTATTTTCCGGAAATCTAGACCCCCTCCCCCCCCTCCGTGAGACTTGGTGAGATTTTGCCGCCCCCCCCCCTCCCCGTTGGTGATATTTCATGAGATTTTCACGGAACCCCCTCCCCCCAGTTGTTCGACCAGGGGAAGTTTCGAGACTTTTTTTAGCTGTCGTGCTCCCCGAAAGAATGATACCCCCTCAAAAGCCGGTTTTTGGCCCTGTAAACTGGTATTTTTTACGCTTTTTTTAGTTCTACACTCGTTCAAGTTCAAAATTTCACGTGAGATATCCGTCGACCCCCCCCCCCCCTTGGTGAGATTTCGTGAGATTTTCCGGACCCCTTCCCCCCCTAGAAAGTCTCACGTAATTTCTGAACGCTCCCCTATATTCATCGACGGCATTGTTCCCCAACGTCTTTTCGTTTAACCTTTTCCTCGTAGAAACCTCACCAGCTGGAACAGTATATATGCCGCTTCAGCACCTGCTAATTTTGGTAATGGTCCAATTCATAAACTTCGTTTATTTCTATTGCAAAATGTTTGCATTATCCACAAAATTAAGAACTGAAGAACAACTAAAACACTGATGAAGTTCGTATGATAATAACCGGACGCGCTCCATCGCAATTAAATTCAGTACTTGATGCATTCGCAATTTGAAAAACCCACGCAACATGGGAATAGCAGATGGCTCTGAAATCGGTATACTTTTCCCTGTCCTCAAATAATCGGGAAACACTTTATTTGTGGTAAAATATAAAAGTTATAGGACGTATAATTCATTGATAATTTATTTGTAAATCTAAATCTGTGTTGTGGTAGCATCTATAACAGTCTGGAAGGAAACCAAAAACTTATAACTAGTTCCAAAAACACTAGAAAAATGTGTATTTAAGAAAGTAAATTCCTAAATTTAAAAATACTTTTTATTTCTGTAATATATTTTTAATTTTCCTGTTCCAAAGATAAATATTCTTTATTTCCTTACAAATAAGTAGCCAAACCAAGAAACACGCCGTGGGAACTAAGATTGTGAATCGAAAGGAATCACGAGTTACGCAGATATCAAGAGTTAAAAAGAGCCGAATCCATGGAAGAGTCATTAAGACAGAAGTGAGCCGAGAGCGAGTGAGCCGAGAGTCGTAAACATTATCGAGTTAACGACTCGGAGTCGACTCAGAACCTGGACGAGTCGGTGAGCGATTGCGCAACAACGGCTCAGCTCCGGAGCTCCCTCTTAACAACTCTTGAGTGAACCGTGACTCTTCCAAGTGAGTCGATTCCGCAAACGATTCTTTTAGACGAGTCGACTCTTTGAATCGATTCACGATTCTTTTACCCACCTCTACTCCATTGCACTGCAATTTAAGTCAGTACTTCTGTATTCGATCTGGTGAACAGGAATTGTAACCGAACCTTGTGGGTGAGCGCTAACGCTCGGGCCTGGCATCCGGGAGGACACGGGTTCGAATCCCTGTCTCACCATTCTGATTTCGGTTTTCTAGAGTTTCTTAAAATGACGCCAGGCATACGCAGGGATGGTTCTTTCAAAAGGCTATTGCTAAATACCTTCCCGTTCATTTCCTCTAGTCCTGTCTCTCGTCTAATGACCACTGCGTCTACAAGGCGTAAAACTATAAGAAAAAATATCGACTCACCTAAGTTTCCTTCTTGGTTTTCATTTGAGAGGCTAAGATACCCTGACGGTATTTAAATGGTTTAAATCCGAATGATGAATAAACACTCAACATTCGATACTTCGCCAAAAGGTTAGGAGAGGTGACGGTGAAAGATTTTTTTATCACCATTTAGTGTACCAGAACACCTGTAATAAACCGCCATACCTCTCTAGTCCTTATGGTGTGAGGGCATATGAAATTGTTTACTTACTCGTTGGAGGAGAATGTTAAGTTTTAAGGCACATTGTGAAGTAATCCCTACGTTATTTGCTAGTAGAAACAGTAGAAATATGATTAATATATATTTAAAATAGCTTCAGTAAATTATTTATTTAATGAGTGAATGGAATAATTTTTAAAAATTTTCAGACTGAATGTCATAATTTATTTCTTGCGCATGGCAAAGAAATGAATTATGTCACATTTATAAAAATCATTAATATTAAAAAATTTAATGTTTATAATCATTTTAAATAATTTTTGCGGGCACCTTGGTTTTCGTCATGAACAATTTATTTATGCTAAATATGTATACAACAGCGACTTATTACCGCTTTCTCGCCTCATTGAAATTAGACACTGAAATTAATTATCAAATATCTTACACAACTAAAAACAAATCATAATTTAAACTTGCAAACAAAATTACATTTATTAAAATCCCTTCTAACTAAATAGTTGAAAGTTATGACTTGGTTTTTCATAATCATTCAGACTTTAATTGAACCTTATGAGCTTTTAAAGGCCGTAAACAGCTCGCGTGATAATTATTCTTTGTAGACGTTACCAGTTACCTGCATGTTGTCTTGTAATCACTCCAGCAGTTACCCGCGCTCATTACCCGGCCTTATCTTGTTCATTGACAACGAGAGCAGGTGTGCAGCCTTATTTTCAATAGCACAGAACAATTTACATAAAGCTAGCTACCCACGGCCCACGATTTTGCAGGCCGCGCCATGCAGCTGAATTGTACGTATCAGCACGCGGCACCGGCTATCCCTCGCCACCTGACAGCCACCTCCCCACAACGTTACCTAGTGCCGATTCAGTTAGCCGGGCCTTTGATCTTTACTGACTGGGTGACATCCAGCACAGGGAACATCCATAAATTACGTGAAGTGTTGTTCCGGATTTCCGGACCCTCCCCCCTCTGGTGAAATCTGGTCCGTGAGAACCCCCCCCCCCCCTAGAAATCGCCCTCGCAACTTTTTGAGACCCAAAACATCACGTGAGATTTCTGTAGATCCTCCTCCCTTTGGTGAGATTTGGACGGACCCCTCCTTTTTCACCTCACGTAATTTATGGATGCCCCCACAGGCGAGACCCTTCCCGCGGCCCGCTGTTGATTGCTGGGCCGGCGCGACCGGCAATGCACGCGTCGTGGGCACCTTTAGCAGCAGGTATATAGCCCTTTACCACATCCCTCCTCTCGCTGAATGCACACAGAATATCCTTTTACACGACATCTGCTCTATCTGCCTAGTGTACACTAAGTCAAGCCTCTTTTTTTTAACGCCTCGTCGACGTCTAGGTCATTAGATGCGGGAAAAGACTGTGTGCAAGGAACGGGAATGAATTCGATTGTGGCCTTTTGAAGGAAGCATTCCGACATTCGCCTGGGGTGAATTGGGAAAACCATGGAAAACCTAAATCTGGATGCCCGGACGTGTCCCCCGCCAATCGTCTGCTTTTGGCCAGTGGGGTCGGCAGTCTAGAAATCTCACCCAACATCCGCTCACCAATACCACGAGGCCGGATCGGTGAGGGGGCTCAGCAGAATATTTTCTCGTACAAGTTTGAAATTATTGTAGCCCTAAATTATTTATTGTCTTTACTGCACTTAATTTTTTTACAACAATACGAGAGAAAGAAACGTTGAAGGGACGTCGTTTGCAAGCACACATGAGATTAAATCGCTGTAAAAGCTCAAATCGAATTCCAGTGTTTTGTGGATTGGAAGAAATGCTGGCAAAAGTATGTAACATCTAATGGGGACTATTTTGATGGGGATAGCATCGATGTAGACGGATAAATAATATTCTTTCCAAAAAAATCCCTTTATTATTTGAACACATCTCGTATGTGTAAATTTGTCCATTTATTAAATAATTTGTTGAAACATTTATTTCAATTGAGGGTCAACTATGGAACCACTGCAGTTGGTATACATTGTTAGAAACTATCAGAATGGGCCAGCACTTGTCGTTTTTTCCTCTCTTTCATTTTATCTCTCATCCAAAACTCGAACAACTTACCTTACAAACCATCAGTCATTCACAAGTTCCACGAAATATATTCGCTCTGAAAAGAAATGGGTAACACATCGCAGATGAATATCTACCAGAAGTTGTGCAGTGGTAAAAGGGTCCATGATAATCACCTAGAACCGGACATCGCACATTCTTTGACTGTTGACTCATTTGAGTGATCTTTTGGAGACGTCCGACACTTTTACTTATATTTATACACAGGACGCTTTAAAAAGCTTTGAAATGATAAATAATTTCTTCAAAGGTTTTTAAAATCGACTTAAGTATCAATCGCAAAAGATCTTAAGTTTTTCTAACGTAGCGAATTAGTATCATATTCAGACACGTTAATTTCCAGCGGCATGAGAGGTTAAAATGGCTGCTTTCACTGGAGCTGAGGGCTATCGCTTTGTGTGTCAGTTCTCCGGAAAAAGTATCGTAAAGAACCTCATAGTACGACTAAAATTTACTCCTGAAATCAGGACGTTGTTTGGTTCGAGAAATCACCGGGCCAAACAAGATTGACCTACCCCTGCTGACATGGCACCCCCGATTTTTTTAATGCGTTTTCTTTGAAGATAGAATGTACGTTCCACTTTTACCTGGAAATCTCGCTGCCCCTAGAAATCGAATCTTCTCTAAACTTGCAAATGTGTCACCTGCAGCATTTATCTTACACTGCAGAGAAAGTGAAGACCCGTGTGAACCTTGTAAAGAAACTGGCTGGTACGTCATGGGGTGCAGGTACCTATGTACTTCGTGGAACAGTCTTTGGCTTGGCATTCTCCGCAGCAGAATACTGTTACTCTAAATGGTATGGTATTGCTCATACTGCCTAAGTTGAGACCCAGCTCAACACTGTTAGGGGAACAGTGAGTGATATCATTAGGTCTACCTCAGTATCCTGGCTGTCTGTACTTTCCAACATTCCTCCACCACATTTGAGGAGGAAATCGATATTGCTTAGAGAATTGGAAGGAGTGGATGAAAACAACATGATTCCTCTGTATCGTGACCTTCTTCACCCACCTCGCACACGGTTAAAATCGAGGATACTTTCCTACATGGAAGCAGCCAAGCTCACAAATAACAACTTTAACTTGTATGAAGAGTGGAGAAAGGAATGGGAAGCTAACAGCCTATACAATTGTGGGCTTATAAAAGATTCGACAACCTGTGTTCCAGGTTTTGACTTTCCTAGACGTCTTTGGTGTTAACTGAATAGATTACGCACAGGTCACGGAGTGTGCAATCCAACCACACATAAGTAGAGTCTCCGTGAAGATGCATTGTGTGATCCAAATTGCTCACCACATTGTGGTGGATTGTCCAGCAAGAAGACTATCTGGAGTCGTTCTCTCATTACATCAAGCTGGACCAGCTGCCATAAGATGACTTGAATCCCTAGATATAGTTATCTGATTAACATGTGATTTGTTGTACTAGGCATACGATAATAATATTAACCTGATATACTGGATCCAGTTTGGTAAGAAACAGACATTCGATGAGATTTCTGTCGAATCACCAGAGGCAGTTAGACAAAATCAAAATATCATTTCTATGTAAAATTAGATGCGTTTTGCTACAAAATGACACCTTAATCGAATCTGTAAGTTTTATGAATAAACTTTGATACCCCTTCAAAGTTGTAATACTTAACTAGTGGGCTAATGCGGGAAGTGCGTAATTCGGAGAAAGGGTGTATGTAAATGCAAATGATATAAAATGATATTTGATGCTGCGTAATCCTTGTGAATAAAATACCATGAAGCCTTAAAATTTAATAGCGAGCTTGGTAGTTTTAAGTAGGTTTTAACCAAGCGTATTACTGTGTGTATAGATAGCTCGATAAAGTGAGGTTTTTTGCTGTCCTGCACTGTAGTTAGCAGTAAAAAAACACAGCCACTAAGATGGAGCCACAGGCACAATAAAGAATAGCTGCCTGTAGGAGATTCTCTCAACTAATAGTACCTTAATAGAAAAATGGGAGAAAACTTTGAATTATAAGCCAAAAATACAATGTGCAATTCCGAATTAACAATTCATTTGAAATCAAGTTCTTTAAAATGATACCTCATTTATAAATGGGAAAGGAAGAGAAGTCACCAAAACATACCTTGTAGAAATTATATGTAGCATTTATTATGAGGCTGCTCTTGAGATTAATAAATATTTCTTTTTTTCTTTTCGCCTTCGATTCGGCCGCCAATGCCCACTGACCACATCAGGTAACCAGTATTAATCATGAAAGGGGAGGAGGGAGGAATTCAGTCTAACCGTGCCTGTTAGGTCCAGCGTACTTGATCTATTGGAGGAAAATCTATGTTTCCATCTGTCTGCAAAACGTGTAACTTTGTTGTTCTGTGTGATAAGTGTTTTTGTTTGTTTGTGAAATGTGTAGATTACATGTCGGAGATTGATGACCGTCCCAGCGTTTGCCTAGATGTTTGCTGGAAACCGTCTGAAAACCACAGTCGTATCCTGTACCCATGTACCCTCCAGATTCAGTGAGTGACGCCTCAACGTGCTGAGCCATACTGGCGTGTGATAATAATATTTTTTAATAGCTCTGAAAATTATTCTACACCTCGTCCCGCGCATCGGTGGTTTGTGATCACGGTTAGATTCATACTCCGCATTATCCACCAACATAACTAGCGTTTTAACACGACTTAAGCAGTCCGCAAGGCGGAAAATGTTGCGCAAGACCAAAATAGATGCATAACGGCTTGCCATATTTACTAAGTGGACGTTTTCAAGTGCTTTGCTGCGGACCCTAGCACTGCAAGTTACATTTTGCGTGCGACACGCAAACGGCCGCTCGCGCACTTTCGGCTTTGCAGTGACGTGCACAGATAATTACCACGCTCCTTTCTTTTTTCGTTGCATTGCAGTTGCAGTCATGCAAGCTGTTAGTTCACACGGTACATAGATTATTCATGTTACTGCCACAGTAATGATCCAGTCAGATCTATATAAAGCGCGTAATGCTAATTTTAGCGACCTCATGCATAAGATTGAAATTTCTTTGTTGTCCTTCAGTCGCTGATAGTTCCTGTTGCAACATGCTATGAATTATCCTTTACGGTTGATTGTATCTATTTTCGTCGCTATGTACGTTATCAACGTGACTGGTGGTTATGCTATTAACGAACAATAATTTTAGAAAATTACTGGAATTGGTACCAAAGGATAAAAAAATAAAGAGGTAAAAACAATTTTTTTCTCAGAGGAGTTTTTTATTTTACTACTACAAAATACGATGGGGGAACCTTCATCAGAATTCTAGTATCAGAAAACTTTATGTTCAACCTTTGTTAAGAAGGCTTGAACAGACTTTTTACAAATACGATTTTAATATATTTTCTGTGTTTCATGAATGTAATTTGATTGTGAAGGATATGTGAAAAATTCATTCGGGCTCTTCTGTTTTCTGTCGTTGAGGAACATTAACTTAAATGCGGGTGCTGTGACATAATCAGAGCATCTAAATCTAATTCATTTTTTTTACACCCTCTAATAAATTAATAATAAGTTTTTTTCAGAGTCATATAATCTTAATTCTTAAATCTGTTGCATTTTCCTTGCTCCATTTCCCATCGTAATACTATAAATTCAATATTTATGTCGGTAAACTCGTCCATGTCCTTGTTAAAATGTTAAATTTTGGGATGAAAAATTGCCTCTGCGATTTAGTAAAATACAAAACAATAGAAATCGCGGACGATGGCTTGAAGCTTTTAATCTCTTTTCAGTTAAAATATATTAGACAATTAGGAGAATCACAAAACTTTTTGTTATAATGTTACTTGAAATTTGTTAAGCGTTCATATCGTTCTAACCTGGGTCAACAAGTGATGTGCACTGAGATTTTATATGCTCGAAAATTGCAGATTGAGTCTATCGCCGAGTTGAAAATTATTAACTTTCTTCGCTGTTGTGAAAAGGTTATTTTAAATAAGAAAAAACTATATTTTACTTCACTTTTATTCCAGAAATACTTTCAAAATTATGTATTGGGAAGGTAATGAATGGGAACAATGTTGCAGTTACGTCACATAACAGAGGCTGAGAAGAAATCTGAAACGGTACAGTAACAAAAGAGGACAATGACCGTTAATTAATATCATTACAAAAGCAACACACTACTTAGATTCAAATGAGATAACAACTAACATGCGGTTTCCTTTTCGGTTAAGTTTTACGTTCACATTTGTTCTCAAATGACAGGTGCAATCGTCGAAATCATGTATCCCCCGGATGCAAGGAGCAGATTAAAAACGTCCCACAAATTTCGCTCGTATTTTGGTTCCCCTTTTACAGTAGTGTTCAGTGGCAGATAACTGTGGCAGGTGCAGAGCTGTCCACATGGCTATTTAAGTACAAAATACGTTACGCATTACAATTCCTTCAAGATACTGAAGTTACCAAGTAATACACATATACTTCTTTGGAAAATTAGTGTTTTTTAAAAAATTTCAATAAAAACACTCACGGGTATTTGGAATGATTGTGAATAATACAATCATTGTCCATTTCATTAATTAATTAACGTCCTTCCTTTTATGATAGCAGAAAACGCATTGTTAATTTGCTTTTTAACAATCCAGTGACTGCGAATCTTAATTAATACAACACTGAAATGATTTTAAATAGTGACTCAAATTAATTAAAAACTGTAGAACTTTGAATGTAGTAAACAACTGGAATGTGTTAAAAACGGTGGTATATATGCTTGTGTTCTACCGTCGCATAGTAACTGTTAAAATGAATCCAACATAAATATTAAAGCACTAGAAAATGTCAGTATCTTCTTGTGAAATCGCTACGAGAAACACAATAATTGCATCAATCAATTACAGAGCAAGCGAACTGAACTGCTTTATGTCAATATTTGTTACTAGTTTAAACGTGCGTCCAAAATTACGGCTATCACCTATGGTGGTAGTTGGAATTTATTCTGGAAAAGCTTCTAAGGAAAAACGATTGACTATCTTTTTTACTGATATTTTTCTCCCATTAGATTCTGGGAGTATGTGGCTACAATGTTTTTAAGTACAGGTAACTGTAGTAGACTTTAAATCACGGAATTTTTTTTATTATTATGAAAATATTTTTAAGCAAAGTATAACTTTAAAAACGAATAACAATTATTTATTTGATTGATATATTTTGCGATTATCTACGTTCCATTTAAAATTTCGTGGGACTATTTAATAAACTTCCTTTTTTCTTATCTTATGTCAAAAAAATTGTTAGGTTATGTTGTAACCTGGTTTTAATAATTGCTACAAAGAATACAGCGCTAACATCGAATGCTCTGAACTTCTGCATCTAACCGTCGCAAATAAACAAAAAGCAACTGTAAATTTAACGAAAGACGCACTACGTTACTTTAATATTTGCCTATATTTTCTATCTCTGTCCATTGTAGTTTTCTGTAATTGCTTCTACAATAAACAATTACCTTGTAGTTTGCATTGCAGTCACAATTCATTTCAACAATGTAAATGCAAAAAAAATCAGTTATTTATTTGAATTTTACAGTTCTTTTTAACAGTATAAGCACATATAAAGTCAATATAGTTATTCAACTGAAATTTTCTGGCTACCCAAGCAGCGCCGGGTGGCGGCCAGTGCAACTAACAGTTCGGGTATCATCGGACTCGACGAAAGTTTCCGAGTTATCGAGTTTACCTCCAGCCTTCTGGTCCAACCCATTTTATTAAAGTGGATACGGGAAACTTACGTCTTCGTTCATTCCGGTATACAGTGATACTGGAAGTCCGGACCAGAATTGGAACACGGATACTTTCGAATTCCAGGTTCAAATGCCACCGTTCACTCAACAGAGCTTGTAGCGCTATTAAAAAATAAAACATAACTTTGAGAGAAGTCTGGGGGCTCAGATAAGGCGTTAGTTTTCAATAGTTCTTGGTACGGTCCCGGGTTTAAAACCCCGTGAGACTATGAATTTTTAAGATTAGTGTTTGATCATATGAGCTACGCCAGGCCGTTCCTTAGATCGTAAACTGTAGATCCGGCCCCGACAGATGCGGAATGCGCGACAAATCGAAATTCTGTCATCAAGTCACAATACTACACGAATTTACTCTTACTAATGAAATATGAGATCTTGTTAGCCTCCCAACCATCTCAAAGCTATATGAGTCTTCCCGCAACATCCAGACGTGGCACTGCATACTGGGTGCTGTCGTGACCGACTGGTTACGTATTCTGCTGGCGATGACCCCGCGACCCGAGGTCAGCTGGTCGGTATCGATTGCCAGTTAGGACCCAGTGTCCACCCGCCATGATGAGCGTCAGCTGACCCGAGTCGGATGCCACGCCCACGCTGACAAATTAGGGGTGCGACATCTGTCCGTCACAGCAACCACAGGCAGGGGATCGGCCTGGGTGGCTAATATGTAGTCCCACCAGACCCCGCGGGGGGGGTACTTTTTTTTTGGCAGTGTGTCTCACGGTGACAGTATTCATATCCTGTGGTGTTACACTACACGATAGTCAGAAACGTCAGCAATGCTATTTTGATACCAAAGTCATTTTTAATATGGCTGCTGGTATAGCAGCCAATGTTGCCACCTCAGAGATTTTGTCGCTACATTCAGTGAATTTTAAAGTTCGACAGCGATATTCTTAAATATGTCATCGTTAAAAAAATATTTGGTGATTTTTAGTGATAATCAAACTTGCAGAGTTTCGAAAAATATACTCGCTTCCTATCAACTACATTACTTGGGGGGAAATGTGTCTTTTGAGTGTGCAAAATACTCTTAGCCAGGGACAAGACAACAAAATAGAAGATCTTGCCTCAGAACTCAGCTTTGATGACAAAAATATTGACAAACGCCTACAGCAATGGCATGGTATTAAATATTATGTTCAATGGGATGCTACAAACAATGTAATTGAATTTTGGGCTGAAATTCAAAAATACAAGAATGCTGCTGGAATAAATACATTTGTGTAGTTGACACATTTAGCCATATCCGCTTTATAACTTCCTCACTTGAATGATGCAATAGAGAGGATTTTCAGTAAAATCAACATTGTGTAAAAAAAAAATTAAAAAAAAAATTGAGAAATAAGATGGCTGTAAATACTGTTAACAACATTCTTTTTATAACAAATCAGTTAAAAAATGTGAAAAAACTGCAGTAGTTAGAGCTTCCGGCTGATGTGATTGGTAAAGATGCTGAATACTCTTTTAACACTAAGACTGGCGATTTATCTCATCCTTCCACATCTCTAAGTTCTACAACTCCAACGATAGACCAAGATGATGAAGAACAAATACCGATTGAAGAATTTGATGTAGATTTTTAATACAATGTTATGTTGAATTTAATGAAAATACTAATTATTAAAATATTTTTATATTACTTTACCATTTACCTTTATTTTATTTAGCGATTTATAGCGAATGTTTTTTTTTCTAAATATCCAGTAGTCTAGCGAGTTTTTAGACCAGGTCGCACTCTAGCGACATTTGTTTTTGTAGGGTGACAACACTGATAGCAGTATCATTGTCCACCAAGTATATCATTACGGATCATGTTCGGCGTGTGGTAACACTCGCATTCGGGAGAACATTGGTCCAAGTCCTAGTCAGGCTACTCAAATATCGGTTTGTCGCGATCACTCCAGGCGAATACCTTGAAAAGATAAGAACCGAATTCCTTCCCGTTCCTTGTCTTCCATTTTAACCGGCTTTAATGATCTCCGACGTTGAGACGTTGCAAAGCCCGATGCAAAAAAAAAAGAGAAATAGAACACATGATTCCTGCTTTTCCATATATCTGAGTGGAATAATTTAGAACCTGGATAAAGACGAATGTGTGCCGTTTAATTCCCTCCGTGGATCTAACTTAATGTTGCTGTACGTAGTATGTAGATGATAGATTTATAATTGTACAGTAATTAATTAATATAATGTTCTCGGGTGACTAGGAAATCTAACAAGGCTAGTAAACGAGAACATTGTATTAATTCTCAACGCCAGATAAACTTCGTTCTTATGTACAATCAAAAATTACAAACACAACTCATGCTCAAGACTGAATTAACGGCGAAACTGAGTTAGCAGGCCTGCCTGTTTCATTACGGAAACTTAAGTATCTCATCATTGTGCCCTACGACATCCGCTATCAAATAATCCCCAAAGTCTTATTTTCCAAACAGAATTCCTACGACCCAAACTGAACCTCCAACTGACTCATGGCCGTCCGCACCTGTCGACATAAGATTGTATTAGGACGTTAATTCCCACGCCGTGAGCTGCCAACAACAACGACATTAAGATCTGATTTTATTTTATTACAGATCTCTTATCTCGAGGAGAGGTCCCATTCTTTTAATATCTTCGATAGTCACAGCGGTGTTACTCATGGCGTCATGATGTGGGAGCTCTGACGACACAGTGACACGTCACGGACATCCTACGTCTTCATGTGTTACCTCTCATGCGACAGTATCGTGGTGACGTTTCTTAACAGGACAATGCTTGTCCACACACGGCACATGTCTCTATGAATTGTCTGCGTGATGTTGGGGTACTCCCATGGCCAGCAAGATCCCCAGATCTGTCCCCGATGGAACATGTGGGGAACCAGAAGTCAACTCCGTCCCAGCGCCAGTATCCAGGATCTCAAGGACCAATTATAACAGTTGTGGGTCAGCTTGCCTCAGGAGAGGATACAATGACTTTATGACACCCTTCCCAACCGAATAAATGTACGCATCCAGGCCGTCATACTCATAAATGGGTTTAAACTGACAAGTTCATTGTAAACTTGACTAGATTTTGTAATCACTGAAATAACATCACATACCCCTCTCAATATACTTCCTCCTCATTTTCGCTATTTTTTTTTTTTTCGATCAGTGTATTTTAATACAACACGCTGTTCGTATAAAAAAAAATTTCAACTTTTTTTTTTTTAAATCAATTTTTTGGGTATCACTCCTAGTGAATACGTCAGACGATTCTGACGGAGCTGAATTTAGAATAAATCCGTTAAAGTTGGTTGTTTCTGCTAATTTCTTCCTGTTGTACCCAAAGTATCCACCTTGGTTTTATCGTTCTGAAAAACTATTTAAATTCAGCGCGCTTATTTTATTAACCAAAAATTAATTCAGACTTACAAGCGAGTGCTTCAAAGTAAAATCGTAATATGAATCGAAATCGTTTAGGAACAACTTTAGTTTCCAAAAGCTCCCATCCACAATCACGATAAAAGTTGGCAATTTGAATTCCTCTGGAATTAAATAGTAAGTAAAGAATGATAATATATTTGACACAACACCAAATAAATCTTAAGCGTGTCAATATTTATTATGTAAGCAAAATTGTAGACATACCTACGTCTTCTGCAATTTGCATTATTCAGAGAGGGAAGACCTCTGCTATATCTTCACTAACCGAATGCCATAAAAGTATAAAAATAATTACCGAATTAACAAATACTAACAATTAATTGATTGCCTGTCATTTATCCTTCATGGATATTCTAAGTCATGTGTAGGATCAACATTTTTCCAGTTCTAAAAATGTTAGAAGCTTTTACTTTCAGACTAATGTGTATATTTTAGTTCAAACCTTTAGGACTGTGACTATCAGATACTGTTTCTGAAGCGAGGGCTAATTTACGACCCAGCAAAACAGCAACAGTTAGTTCAAAATGCTTAGGCTCACGGATGAGCTGCAATAGATAATTCGCATAGTAGAAGCTGAAATGCTGTGTACTTCTTTTTTTAAAAAAAAGGCGCTTAATAACAAACACAGAGCTGTTACCATACACGCCTGTTTTATTTTTTTAAATAATATTTTAGACTGTTACATGTGTATTTTACATTTCAGCAAATTGCTACACAAACCGTTTGCTATAATCAGAAGAATCAGGCAACGATCTCATTTCATAGAAAATGACGAACGGGAATTAAAATCCATATGTCAGGCATGCTGTGCATTTTGGTGGCATTTCTTTAATTACATCGCATCCGGAACCTCTGTAGGCACTGCTCCATAAATCATCAAAACTCAGGGAAGACGTAAATAACATAACATTCCTGTCAACTATTATTAAATAAAAAATTAAATATGAATGTCGTCAAGCGGCCGGAAATTATAAATACAATTTAAAATTCTGTTGCCAACTTATTTAGTATCATACTTGAAGCAATATTTTTCAGTATATTGCTGCTTTATCTGAAGCTTTGACTTGGCTGAATTCGAAGGCAGTGAGAGAAATCAACTTCCCACTCAACGAGACTGACAAACTTTGCTCCGAAGATGGAAACAGATCGATCGTTTCCGAAGCTCGCTGATAGATGGCAGCACAAGCCTATGACTGCGGCTCTTTACGACACTCTTGAAAGCCACCAATTTGATTAAACTCCTCTGCCAGTCTTTCGTTGTTTTGACGATCTCAAGCCTCTTTAGTACCATTCGGTTTGATGATATTATTTTATCTCGTTAACTGATTTTGTATAGTGATCTCAAGTTGATACGTCTTCTAATACTACCAGTTAGTTTACCGAACATAATGTGTGTCTACACTTATTCAGAAATTGTGGTCGGCAACTTACCTACCAGGAATCACGTGACGGAAATTTGTGCACACAGTTACGGCAATAGGTCTGTTTCAACATGTTTACCAATATGCACCAGCGTCGCAATTGAATAAAACAAAAAATTCTTGTATTGTTCGCTATTGCTTAAATCTCGCTGTAATAGTAAAACAGCAGTATTGAAAATCCAAGCGTCTGTATTAATCCCGGTACAACTGTCGATGTGACAGTGAAACTAAAATTAAAAGATCAAACACACATTTGCTTGAATTTTGCGAATAAGAAGGCTACCAGAAACTTGGAAGTCAAAGTATTTTATCTGCCAATGTTAAATGGAGTTTACGTAAGGTTATGAACTTGTCTGATTGTGGTGATATTGAAAAAAGTAGACTAGGTTACCCGTCTGAAAATTTCTTGAAAGATATACGATGAATAGGTTGGTGATTGTAGTAGGATTGAAGAAGAACCGACTAATTTGAAATAATTGTTAATGTGTCAACTGGAACAATCGTGTTCCTAAACACTTACAACGTCTTACGAAGCAATTTTTTTTTAGTGGCATTTGGCTTCCTTAGGACATACAGCCAGCTCAAGTATGTGTTTATTTTCATCCAGTGTATATATATCTTTCAAGTAATTGTAGACACACCACAGGACGGACAGGACAAGCACACTAACACACAACACTTAAACACCCATGCCCTCGGCCGGACTCGAACCGGCGACCTTCGGTTCGTGGGGCCAGTACTCTAGCCCCTACGCTACCGAGGCAGGCTTACGAAGCAATTAGAAATGATGAAATGTTTCCCGAACAGAAACAAAAATTTCCTAAAAGCTGCTTACTGTAGAAGACAACACAATTTATCCATATCTCTGTCATATGTCGTGGTGCTATATAGTGGTAGTGTAACGACTCCTTATCGACGCCAGCTCTGAACTATCTCATTTTGAGGCAACAATTGTTTATTTGCCAACTGAAATATCTAGCGGTAATAAGATCATGGCCCGTTCGAAATGTTCGTGATATGGTGCTGCTATCTAGTGGCATGCGATCACTCCTTATCGACGCCAGTGAAGCCTAGCGGCTTGGCTCTGAACTATGGCAAACCCGTGACCTTGATTGTTCATCATTTTACAATTTACGGGTTAAATTTCGTAAAATTCCTTTCTAAATTAATGATGTTGCGAAGGCGGAGAACGTTACCTTTAAAAAATGATGCCTCATTTATTGATTTTGGTTAAGTACGGAGGGAGAAAGATGGTTCATCACAAAAAAAGTTTAGAAATAATATACGCAATATACTTCTATTGGTTGCTCTGTACTTATAAATTACAGCTTATAAAGTTGCAACAGGGAATTCAGGAGGAGTCTCATGTTTTGAAATCCTTTTAGTTTGCGACCTTATTTTGAATGATAAAAAGCAAATGGCTGGGGAAGAATTCCATTGTAGTTAACGTTTTCTGAATCACTCAGAACAATACACATAATGGAAGCATTTTTCTCATGTCATTGTGGCTTATTTTGTATTATCCTAGTGCAGTTTTCGAGCTTTTTGTTTTCCTTGGCGACGACCGAATTCCTTCCTCTTTTGCCTGTCCTCTTTCGGCCCTAACGACTTCGATGTCAATGAGGCGGAGAGCAATAGCCAAGAGTAAAAGTTACGCTGCTTCTTGGAGGCATATTTACATCGTGAATCTGATTGATTATTTTGGCAAGCGTGAAAAAATAGTTATTACCATCTATCGAAACACATAAGGAGTGAGTGGTACGTAGGCCATAATCGTAGCTACTTGTGCGTAGTCTTTTCCATCGCGTCTTTACTGGTAGCCATTTCTCTAATTGTTCTTTTAAAGCTTCGGTATAATTGCTTATCTCCACAGTTATTTATTTAGTATTACGAGTATTCCCCACTGTGCATAAAGTTAATCTATTTAAATATTGAAATTTTCGACCTGCACATCAGTATTATAAGACTGCTTCTTAAAACCGAGAGAGAGAGAGAGAGAAACGGTTATTGCGTTCTTTTGCGACCAACAAATAACTCCTCAAATTAAAGTGAAAATGGTCATACAAATCACTGGTAGCAAGAAGAAAACGTATTTCATCATTTCGTTGGTTTCTAAGGTCCATCGCACACGGAGTGACTGTTTTTTGACAACAGTTGCAATCCAGTTGAGCTCGCAACTAGTTCGCAACCTAAACGCAACTTCTGTCCACACACGGATAGTCTGGTTTTGGATCGGTTTCGTTCAATTTCAAAGAAACAGTGCGGACTTTGTAGAATTTTAGCTATGTCATATTCAGACGAAAATGACATTGTTAATTATTACCAATACCGCAGAATAGGCACGATACAGAGGAAGCATTGGGTCCATCCATATTAAAGTAAATTTTTGTCTTGATTATAGTTGTAAATATCATGTTGTCTTTGGGAAAAATGAGTCCTAAACACCTCGTCGTTTTGTTCGACTAAATTCTGCAACCTCTGATACTGGTCTAAAACCGATCGCCTCGTGTGCGGTTCCACACTACCCTGCAATACCAAGGTTACATAACAGTTGCGAGCGCAACCGCTTTGCAACTTTTGTCACAAAACAGTCGCGTCGTGTGCACTGGGCCTAAAGGAAAATATTATTGTAAAACATCTAACACTGTGCCGTGTTTGCTGTAATATAACAACTCGATCTACCAGTTCCACAAATTTATACAGTAACGATTGGTTTTATTATCATTTTAACGTAAGACGCCTAATTTTCTTTACATAATGAAGTTTGCGGAGTATTCCGTTCGTTACATTAGTGTACAATGCAACGATATTTAAGTTGGCAACTCATTTTTTGTTACTACGTTACGCCTAGTCGACGTCGAGGTTATTAGAGACGGGAAAGGACTGGGGACAATGAACGGGAACGAATTCGGCCATTTCATTTTCAAGGAATCATCCTGGCATTCACCTGATTTGGGGAAACCATGTAAAACCGATATTTGGATGCTCGGACGAGGATTCGAACCCGCTTCCTCCCGTTTTTTTTTTTATCTGCTTAACGTCTCTTAACAGCGAGGTCTTTAGAGACGGAAAAGGATGGGGGGGGGGCAAGAAATGGGAAGGAATTCGGCCATAGCCTCTTGAAGGAAGCATCCCGGCATTTGCCTGGAGTGATTTGGGAAACCATGGAAAACCCAAACCTGGATGCCCGGACGGGGATTCGAACCGCCGTCCTCCCGAATGCGAGGCCAGAACGCTAACCGTTACACCACCACTCTCGGTGCATCCTCCCGGATGTGACGCCAGAGCGTTACTGCTCACCCACCTCCCTCGGTGGCAACTACTGGTAAATATCTGAGTCGGCCCCAATAGCACAGTCCCATATAGAATAATGTTAACTACACAATCCTTCTCGAAGCACAAGCAATAAATCAGCACGATTCAGTCGTAGCAATAAAAACGAATAATGGCCTAATGTGGTGTTTCGGTGGAAAACAATCAATAATAGCTTTTCCATGTATTTTCTGTGATTTTTCGTGGATAAAACATGTATATGTCTTTGGGGGAATTACTGTGTTGAAATATTGTTGCATACATTATTCCAGTTCGCATCTATGTATTTTGATCCTATTTTATTACCTTGAAAGTTAATTGTAACCTCTTTTCTTGTATTCAGGCGTTTTACCATTGGTGCAGAATCCTAAAAAGGTAAAACAAAATTTTTAGGTTTAAGTTGCTGATTATTTGATTTACTGACTAATTCTCTTTCTTTCAGCTTTTTGAAACCATTGGCATGGGTAAACAATCTTAGTACTGAGCCTCTCTGAGTGTTGAACGATCAGCCGCGTAACGAAGGTATGAGGTAATAAATATGAGTGTCATGTACGGCAAACGAGTGAATGTTACCTTTTCCCACATTCAGAAACGAACAAGTAAAAAAAAAAAAAAATAATAAAAAAAAAAAAAAAAATAGGAGACTGCAGCTAAATTGTGGCTCATTACTACCATTATGTTCGTCTGAGTGGGGCGTCTGCTTAGTTTGCTTAATTATGCGGAACCACCTTTACCGTTTCTGTATTATGAAAACGTAATTTCTGACAATCCTACAACTGTAAATATGTTCATTGACATCAAGTTATATGTATACGTCTGTACAGCTGTTTATATTGTAATTATTTTTTTTATTTCTTTTCACTTTTTTCCTTTTAAAGCTTCTTCAATAAGATCCTTTAAACTTTTTTCTTTTAACGTAAACATATTTGAACTGTGAACTTTATCAAGTAGGCCAAAGTTGTACAGACAAAATTGAAGTGCACGACAATATTAACTTTTTGAACATTCTCGAACTTTGCCATAGACGGCGATGCTACTGACAAACTACAAAACATGGGTATTCTAGAAAAATATGGAACAGTGTACGAATAATAAGTTTTCCTAGACAATTGGGAATTTACTTGCCACGACAATCGGTATCCGAAACTATGGCTGAGGCCGCGAACTTTTCGAACAGCGCAGTAAACTACATATTTCATGTTAATAACACGACTATCTATGTGGCTGACCCTATATGTATTTATATAGGATCGTGCTATGCCTATTGAAAGAGTGTGCCAGGATGACTGACACGTGGGTTGTAAATAGTTAATCTACGATGCCCTATGACTTGCGCCGACTTTCTTCGTATCTTCTGCTCTTGACTTCTTCTCTCTTGAGCCTATCCTCTTCTTCTCTTGCGCTAGCAAATAAGCATGAGCATCGGGGATAACTTGTAAATAGGAGAGGGAGCGGGCAGCTACGAGCTACTTGAAATAAAACAATGTCTCTGGAAACCCCATTTAATTGCACTGGACCATAAATCAACTACAGTCGATGTTGTACAAATTAAGAGGTATCCCGTAACCCGTAATACTGACCCTAGGGATGAAACTTAGCCCTACAGTTCACAACTAACAGAGAATGGTGAGGTTGGTGCAGCGAATATCTATCTCCGAGGCCTAGGTGTTATCTTGTAGATCGTCATTCAAGAAGTGAGAGTGATCAATGTGTTCTAGCTTGCATGCTCAGCACTGCACGTGTAGCTTGTAATACGAACTGTCGATCGGCAGAAAGTCGAACAACAGGACGTGCTTACTCGACGTCTGGTTGCATTGAAACTTCGAAAACTTACATGATTTCTGTATTAAAATATTATAATAAATGACGTCCCGTCACATCTAAATTTCGGAGAGGTTCACATTAAATTTAGCTAATAATAATTCCAAAGTTGGTAGCACTGCCTGATACATGCAAACAAATGCCGTCCAAATCAGTTGCACAGTAACCAACGTGCATTGTTATTTCGCTGACAGAAATTAATGAATTATAAATGCATCGAAATCTGCAACGAAGCGTTTCCGAAACATTTCTTACAAAAGAAAGCGTTAAAACGACTGAAATATATAAAAGGCAGTTCAGTGAAGAAAGTATATTAGACATAAGCGTCTACGAAAGTAGTAAGTGTGGAGAATGAACCTTTCTATGTACATCCGAAATTAAAATAAAATGGCAAGGAAATTATAATCTATCGGAAAGATAGCGCCAATGCATATAAAATGAGAGAAGACAACCAAAAAATAACAGTAAGTAAAATTTATTGCTTCATATTTTAATTTGTACGCCCCACACATACGAGGGAGTAACCAAAATGTATTAGTTGTATTGGAGACTGTTTTAAAGGGAATAAGGTTGTTTTGTAAAAAAAAAAAAAAAAAAAAAAATTGAAAATATGTAGCTTTTAAAAAATTATTCCGTGTTTTTTAGGTTGCCGCTCGTATATAGTCAAAATAATACGAACGTAATTCTGAATCCAAACACGAAGCTAGATAGATGTTTTCGTGCTGCCCTTTCGTTTCATTAATTCCGTGAGTATTACCAATCATCTCGTGCTTCGAATTAAATCCCAGCCGTTGATTGATCGCATTGAGTACTATGTGTCTTGACCGAACAGAAATCATTTAGGACGCTTTTATTTCTTTTCAGGGCAATTCGCTTTTCAGCCGCTATATCGATGGAAATTTCATTGTCTATTAATCTCTTTTTCCTGTCCATTTCGAGTTTCTATTATCTGCTGGTAATTATGAAATCCGATTTTATATGCTCTGGACGTTCCGGAAATTAATGGTTAATAGCATCGCCCGCCTGGCTGCCGCCTTTAATGAATCAATTAAATATCTCTGCCGAGCCCATTGTTATTTTTCTAAGATTATGTCAGCTATGACTAATTAAGGGCGTCACCGCACTCTGGTGTACGATTTACTACCACAGTCCAGCAGAGCTCTTGGCAAACAGCTCTAACGTTATTAAACATTCAAAAGTTTCCTCTCGAGAATCCAAGCCCGCATTGACGTACTCCGACACATTCTAAATAATCTATTTTGTGATACATTACGTATGTTTCGTTTTATCAAGAGGAGTAATCGTAGTTAAAAAAAAAAACTGGTTCGTGTATTAGTATTTCTGTGTATTTTTTCCGTGTATTGGTTTTCGGTGTATTTTTTGATGAGTCTGACATTTCTTTCGCAATCGAGGGGATGAAAAATATTACCTTTAGTGTATTTGTGCAGTAAATGACAACATTCTCAAAGTTATTTTCGTAAACAAATGAAATGAATATAAATAAACAAAAAAGCAACTAAAAATATTTGTGCGTGTATTAGTGTGTAATAATGACGTCATCACGTAATTTTCAGTGAGTTTAATAGCAATTTAACCTTTAACATTTTTAATACAGAATTTAATGCGTAACGTGAATTAACTCAAAACGATGTAGCAAATAGTCACTGTTTAGCATGATCTTAAGTGGCACTCACTATCGTAGCTGTTTGCATCAAAGTATCGTTCAGTGTGCATGCGCAGAACGTTACGGCGCATGCGCACTTAATACGAAACGCTAACAAATTTTTCCCTACCGTAACCAAACAAGTTTCACTTCAATAAGCATGAAAGCCAACTTGAAATACATTTGGTAAGAGTTTTTTTTTGCTATCACAATTCCTAATCTGCAAAACGTGGATCCCTCCGCAGTTTTACACTGTTAAAGTGAAACAGATACGAGTGGGAACACAAAGAATGCTAACTTTTTAAGAAATAATAATTGTGTGTGTCCTTATGGCGCTACTGGAGTTGTTAAAGAGATGTTTTGTAGCTATTATTAACCAAATTCTCGCTGACTGCGAAGAAGTTTATTGGCAATACGTTCGTTAAGTTGTCAACAACCACATCCCTACACGTGTTGCAATATCGAGCTATTTGTGGCAATACGTGTTCTTCCTTATATCAGTTTTTCCATTTGGTATGCGGATTACATAATATTATGTAATATGATTAAATAGAAGATTTTTATGAGCCGCGGAGATACCTGGACGTAATTTTTACTGGGTAGTTCAATGGATAATGAAGATAAATGCCAAAGAATAATCAACTTATTAGGTATCCAAATAGCGAAATAAAGGTTTTAACTTGTAGTAAAGTGACGGAGAAGTTTCTTGTTTGTGGCATAAAATGTAAATATTTTGTGATTTCATTTGATAGTAGTCTCAGCTGGGCGGGATATTGCGGAAGTGAAATCGAGGGATAAGAAACTTCGGCACGTTTTCGAGAAGATAATCATGGAATGCTCCAAGAAGTTACGAAACTGGGAAAGAAAACTTGGACATCTTGGTCAGATATAATTTTTTTAGTATTATTGGATAGTTTGAGACTCTTTATAATGGGTATCAAATACAGGAATTTGAGATGGTGCAGTGACAAAGGCGTTGTCCTGGGAGTCATTAGATGACAGGAGACTAGTAAAGAGAGTGTTGGATCGCTGAACTAAATTGAATGATTAAATACGATGGAGCTCATGCTCCGGCGGCAATTTTCCCAATCTAATTACCGCTTTCTTCATATTTTTCAATTATTGTATTAAGTGTATTGAGCGTTAAAATTCCTCCCCCATCTACTTTTGCAATTTACGAATTTTAATTTTAAATTTCGTCAGCGTTTTTGGTAAATTATTCATCACCTTGATAATTTATTAAAATTATTGACACCCTTATACGCAAAGAAAATTTATCTTACGCATTAAATCGAGTACTGCACCATCTTGTGCCCACGATCATCGTTTCCGTTTCATGCACTCATTATTTCTAATTCTTCGACCAGTATCCAAGCCCCATAACCGTATATGCCTTGTTCACTCCCAGCACTCTATTCACCCTCCTCGTGTTTTCCAATGACTTCCAATCCAGTTCCTTTATCATATTAGTTACTGACTGTGACCTGCGGTAATTTCCACAAACACATCTACCTGCTCTCCTTTGGGGGCGTCCATTAATGACGTGAGGTGAAGTAGGGTGGGGGGGTCCGGTGAAATTTCACGAAACCTCACCCAGGGCGAAGGGGGGATTTGAAATTCTTGTAGGACTGTAGATCTAAAATAAAAAAGTTACGAGGTCAATTAGTAGGAAGGGGGATCTCCGATCTCACGAAGTCTAACCAGAGAGAGAGGGGGGAGGGGGCGGGGGTTCTGGGATTCCGGAGAAACACCTCACGTTTGCACGTCCTCCAACAGGGGCAAATTAAAATACAATTGTGAGATAAGTTATGGGTGCTTGGCGTTTCAGCCTACAGCAAACCAAGTGAAATTAAAAAGTTCTGTGTTACCTCATAGTTAACTGTGAGTATGAAATCGCAACATTGTAGCGAATTGAGCGGCAAATCCGCTACATACCGTGGGTTCTATCAACGAGGACTGCCGTCGGTTCAGTTTCAACCGGCGTATGCATCATTATGTTGATAGACAACTAGCGGTTTAATTTACTCCTACAGTTAGCTAGACTGATCGAAGCAGGTAATGCACCTGTTACTTGCTGCCTGAGACAAGAAACAAGGTTACTGCTAAGCAACTGTCCGTTCGCTAGTGCGGCTTAACTAGACAAGTTACTTACTGGAGGAAACGACTCACTATTGAATGCTAATACTTTAATTCTTAACTAATGACAAGGTATTCTTGAAGGAAAACACACCTATCCAGTAAACTCTATAATTTATTCTATCACTTGATGAAACATACGACATTACATAGATCACACAATAAGACTGAAATCATGATGGCACAAAACATTTAATTATACTCCGTTGTAGGCACATATAACCTTTTACGATGATCTAACAGTTACACAAGACCTATCCCTTGAAATGAGTGACTTGAATGACTGACTATAAATCTTTAAGCAACAAGCGTAGGAATATCAGATGGTTCGGTGTTACCTTAAATCTTGTAGATCTTTCTTGAGTCGAAGATGGTGGTAGACTCTCTGTTCAACTAGGTACAGAGTGTCGTCTGCTAGCATTAGCGGTGGAGGGGGCATCTCGCCCTATAATTGGCTAGACCATTCACGTGGTTACTCTTAAGGTTCGTAAGTGGCTTTCAGCGGTTCAACCCGTACCACAGGGTGGGGACGGTAAATCTCACGCACTCAGTGCTTACGAAAGGGAAACTCGCCACCCACGCATTTCTCATGCTACGCGAGTGAAACTTTCAGCTCTCAACCTTGAATCTCGGGTGATGTTACAACTCGACTCTGATAACAAAGCTTGCTTCCTGTCCGGCGACTGGGAACCTAGCTCGCTCGCCGAGGCCCACAGCTCAATAAAGACGAATGAAATCTAATAAATATTCCTGTCCTCTCTGATTGATATTCCAAATTTAGCGCCATCGCTACACCTCCCCCCCTTTATTTAGAAATTTTCTGGGGCTTCAGTCACAGAAAATTTCGTTAACCCTAATATAAATCTTGAATTCAAAATTCCATACTTGAATTCCCTAATTAAAGTCCATAATTAAATTCAACTTCCCATTTAAGTACTCCAAGTGACGACTCTTAATTTCTCAATTAAATCCTTTAAAATTCCTCTACTGGTCTGATATTCCATGCTTCAATCTGATATGAACACTTTAAAATAATTCAAATGAATGAAATTCATTTATACAGAAGAAATCGCTAACTGTTATTTCTTTCAAGCTTTAGCAAAATACTGTCACTCATCTCAGTACAATATTCAGATTCAAATTCAAAAACATCAATGCTCTTAACTTCCACTGCAAGTCCAGTAGAATTTCTAAGTGCTGTAACAGATTACTTTCAAATTCATAAAAAGATTCTACTGACTCGACAATTTAACTGACTCATTAGTATTTTACTCAAACAATTCAACTGGTTGATACTCAAGATTTTAAATCAAACAATTCCTTGCAAATTCTACATTAAAAAGGTCTCAAGATCACAATGTTTACATCAAGGACCAACTGAATTCTAAACCAAAATGATCTTTAAACATTTTAAACTCTGATTGCAATCTCTCTCTGAAATTAATTATTAAATTCCAAGGAATCATAATAATGGTTACTTTAAGTAATCTCAATCTTTCTAAGATATAAACCCTTCAGCGTAAGAGGTCATCTCAATTCAACTCATTAATTCTCAAAGTTTACAAAACAAATACAAAATCTGGTACATGTGTATAAACATGTGGAAATAAAAACAAACATGTGTCTTTGTACATGTGTAAACAAATGAAATCAAAAATATCGTGTAAAATAAAATCTTGCGTGTAATCAAAATATATACCAAATCACAACACATAAAACTCCAAAATATCAAAATCCATTGTCTACAATTCTAATCATTCAAATCAAAACATGTGCCCTTAAACTTGTAAATTAAAATAAATGCAAATGAATCAAATCAAACAAAATATGTTGACTAACAAATCTACGACATTCATGACATCGTGTAACACTTGGTTTAATTCAATCTCTGTGTCACTGTTCCAAAAATTCAATCAGCTCAAATGAATTAAAAATGTTTTGTTTACATACGCTTGAATTAAAATTTCAGATTTCAAGACCTTTCAAAATCAATTTCTGCATAATTTACAAACAATACAACAAATAAATTCAATTCGTTCCATTCCATAGTTACATTCGGTTTAGACATTCTGATGTCTTCCGAGAATTCCTGATATGGACCAGTGCTGTCCTATTGGGTTGAACAGAGCAGGTAACATTCTGCCTGTCCGTTGAACGAATCTCGACCTGACTCGCTTGGGTCAAGCTGGAATGGCTCTGGGCAACTCCTCGTTCTCCCATAACACCAATGATAAAGCTGCAACAGTTCAGTACACAGCAGTATTCTATTCTTTGGCAATCTTAAATCTAAAATTAATTCATGCATTAATTGCTATGGAACATCCTTGAATTAATTTGAACAATTCTCTTTCAGTTACATTTCAAATCACAATAAATTCTTTACAATTCTTAATAAAATTTGATATTTACTTATTTGAACTGAGTGTATGTCAGATATTAGCACAAAAAAATTTTCTCATTAAATTATTTGAATATATTAATTATCAGAATTTACTAATTTCCAATCAATAAATCTATTGGCTGATCAATAGATTACTCAATTACTATTACCAATCAATTATTGGTGATTGATCACTGATTCTCATGATTTATAGGTGATCATCAATCATTGTTACTTCAATCAGTCATGAATGCAAATCAAAGCTACGTTACTGATCTGTGTGAATCATTCCTTTACAAAAATTATTCTACAAGCAAATTCGATAAGCATCTACAGACATTTAACAAATGCATAATTAATTCATATAGGCAAATTTAATTCAGTACACATACATAATCTTACACTCTAGCATAATTCTTAGTTTGCAAAACAATTTTGAATCTATTCTCTTCAATAAATCACTTACTTTCAACACTAAGTCAAAATTATTTCAAACTGAAGTGAATCAAAATTCAAGTTCAATGTATTCTCTCAAAATCATAAATTCACTGGAAAATTTCTATATGCATTCTAAATAAAGTCACATCATTGCTATATTTACATAATACTCCAAAATATTTTTTACTCTCACAGCATCACTTGCTTGTAAACTGACATTACAAAATTCCTATAATTACTTATCTCTTTTTTTTATCACTACAAGTTTTTTCCTCTTAGCATCCACTAGTTTCTTTCTAAAAGCTTTGATAAATTCTACTGTACCTTTCCCTTTAAACTGTTTCATTACAATTGCCATTTTCATTCATACTCATACTTTCACTTTCATTCAAAGGACTCTCCCAATGACTCTTAAAACAAAATTTGGATGTCTGCATAATCATTCATCACTTTCTCATGTTATTATTCACTTTACAATTCTTATTCAATCACTCTTACTTGACTTCATACTCTCATTACATCACCTACTATAAAACATCTGATTGCTATGATTACACCTGATCATGCAATTTCAACTCCAACTCTAGTCGTAGCTAATTTTAGTGAAATCTTATCCACTATTACTTATCGGTTTACCCAATTTAACACTCTCGTTAACCCTGAGATTGTTTATCTATTCGCTTAGGAACCTACTGAGGCCATCTCATGGGCGGGTTGTGAACGTTTCTGACCATTCACACCGACATCCTGCCATTAAGACTTACCCAACTCCATCATTTCATAAATGGAACCCTGTGAGTAGCAACATGATTTACTCACTCCACGGTTACAGAATAACGTACATAAGTCTTGGCTAACACTAACAATTCTCTAGCTTCAATTCCATCTACTATTCTTAAACTGCACAATTCCAACATAAATTCAACAAACAATATTCCATTCTCCTATTTAACTGCTAATAAACTTTTCTTCAATTTTCTGCAAACCTCTTGACTGTTCCAAACACATTCATAAAGTTTTTCCAATCATACATACATGCATCGTATCAGCCATACAAAATACATAGTTGCACTTCTCAGATATACTTAGCATACTCTCATGCATTCATCCAATCCTAGTTAGTATTCTGACAAAACCTATTCCCAAAATGATTGTTTACTTAAAACTGTCCTTTTAACCAAAATCAATCAATTCATTCTACTCAATTGTTGACAATTACCTTCTAAAGGCCATTTAACTGTTTGCTCTACATGTACTGAGTTAAATCACATGCTATCATTTATATCAGGTTCCTCCTATATATATATTCTTTCATTCCTATTATTGTTTACAATATTCTATATTTACCCACAGACTTCAATTCATATTCTTAACTACCACAGTTTAACATGATCCTCTATCTCTCAAGACTTCAATTCACAATTCATTATACTTGTACTTCCTCATTTAACATATTCCATTTCTTAACCTACTCTGGTATTAATATATTCCATTCAACCTTGTTGTTAATAAACATGCATATATTTCGCTCATTGAATGTGTGTGTGTGTGTCTCCCATCATACATAATTCCCATTATTCTGTTTCCTAACAATTCTCTCTCTACATCTGATTTATTCTGAACTTGTTTACCAAACTGAATTTCCTCAAAATGTTTTTACTGCTTATAACTGTCTCCATTAATCTGACTTTTCCTAGGGCATTTGAATATTACTCTAATTTTTCAAAAACATTTCAATATTACACTTGTTGCTATCTCGTTGCATCTCACTGGGCATAATTTGACTTAGTATACAAAGTCACACTGAATGCGGTTACTAATCAATTCTAATTATGCAAGTTATCACCCAAAATAAATATTTATAATTTAAATCAATATGGGGGTATCAAATGACTATGAAATCACATGTAAATTCGTAACACAAGGGAGGATAAAAACTACAGGTCAAATCAATTTGCATATCTTACAACCACATACTAAATCAGCTCATTAATTCAATTCTTTGGTTTATTTATGAAATTTATCACTTAATCTCGTTGACTGTTTTACCATCTTGGTTGTGGTACCTTTCAACCAAAATGATAACTGAATTCAACTCTACTGCACCAATCTAACTTGTTGACTTCTGACTTACTGTTTGTTAGTTAAATTCCTTGTTACTATATTGTGAGACTATTTTTGGATACTTAAGTGTGTTTATCCTTTCTAACTATCAGCTGATTGCTATGAATTCACTCTGAGCCTGTATCAATACCTTCTGAACTCATTTGAATATCTTTAAATATACTACTCCCACTAATGCAAATTATTTCCTATTATGCATCATAACTGGACCTTGTGCCATTAGATTGACTTTATAAACTCTCTTAAAGCAAACTCAATTTCTTTGGACACCCCTTGCTGGATAGTCAAATGCTGAATAAAGTGTTAACTCAATCACATGGAATTTCCTCTCTTCTCAAATTCGAATTACTACTCACTGAATTTGGAGACTACTGACCAATGAGCATGTTTACCTTCTGCTAAACTGTCATTCCACTTTGTTTACAATCCAGACTGAATTCTAACTTATCTTAAATCATCTTCATATTTATTTAAACTATACAAATTTCTGATCACTCAAAATTATTATTACTGACTTTTAGGCATACATGGAGGATAGATTGCATTCATTAACTCCCTGATAATCTGAATTCTACTTTTACTTAACTTTTAAACACATTACATGCTGTTTTCATTTACTCATAGAGACTAGTTAACTTGTTCTAACATTTTCTGAATTACCTGTTACCATTCTTTCTTAACTAGTGAAAGTCTAATTCTTTAGCATATGATTTTGATTTCACCTGGCAATTTTTCGAAATCACACTTTCTGCTATTCTGAACACACACATATGACTCTTTACTAAAGATTGACTTCACTCATAACGTAATAAATTGCTTACCTTAATTCTAATTCACAAAATGCTTTCGTTATTACAACTCCTTGCATGGTAATTACACACACTGCACCTTTGAATTCAACAGGTTGCTTTTAAATTCCAATACACACATCGGTTTTAAACACATTCACAGCTTCCGTTTAGACAACATTATTCTAATCAAAATAACTTTTTAAATACTTATAGGAAGGATTCACTTTTTCTATAACTGAAATGCACTCAATTGTATACACATTACAATTAATTTGAACACTGCGATACCCTACGTAAACAAGGCGGTTGCTATTTTGACTGCGTGCATTAACATATGGGCCGTGCCTACAGCAGCGCCGTGTGGTGGCAATCACTGAACTACACATCAACCCAATAGCCAGTATCGCGTGATGCACTTTAACTAAATCCTTTCTCATGACTTAAAATTCATATAAATACAATTCCTAACTTCCTACAGTAGGCATTTTTCAATCTCATATCATGATTCTAAGCTTTAATTCCTTACTTAATTTACCAAAAGTTGTTACAATAAGCTTACGAATGTTTCTGGCTTGCTAAAATCACTGATTTTACTAACTTTACTTCCTACTCGTAATTATAATTCTTAATTGATCTACACACTGCATACTTTAATTCTCCTTACATTTATATTCTAATTCAAAACAATCCGTCACTCAATACTTCATTTTCTGTACTTTTACTTACTTATTGTGCCTTTAGTCACTCTGTAATCTAATTTATAACACTATCATCCCCTGAACAGCAATTCTAATTTACTTCATAATACTGTGCTCCCCAACACAATTCTAACGTAATTCATTCCCTAATTTAATTCACAACTGTTTACTGGTGTGTTCCCTTCAAACAACATAATCAATTCTAGCTTTATTCTTTCATTCCTTACTTATTCCATTTAATCATGCGCATTTCACATCAAACTATTCTCATATTAACTCTCTTACTTTAATACACTCTTACAGATTCGTCAAATCAATTCTTTCTGCTCTTTAGCACCTAATTCTTATTTAATAATTCATTCCTTAAAGACTTTAATTCGTAGTTAACTCCATTTGCTTTCCTCAGCAACTAATTAATTCTTACTTAACACTTCATCCCTTCAAGACTTAAAATCTTAATTAACTCCTTATGATAGCGCAGGGCATAACACTATCATTTACATTTCAAGTTTTTCTCCTAATCAATTCCTTTACACCAACATTACTTTAATTAATTACAGAGTCGTGATCGACTTCTAAGCTTTAGAACTTTTACACAGACTGTTTCGATGATCGCATATTCCAATGTTACAAATCTCCTTACTGGCAACATTTCATTAGACTTAAAATTCTATTTACCACGTTCGTCACCACTTAACCACATTAATTCCTAATAAATTCACATTTCATGAGCCTAGTTTACTCAAATGCATATAATTACATTCACCTGACTTAAAATTCTTAATTTTACCGTACAATTATCACATTCGCAACCATTAACTGAATTTTAACGTACTTTTCTCTCTTTGAAATCTTATTATCTGTCCAAAACTGAATTCTTACGATTTATTACATCTTTAGAAATACTTAACTCGACGAAATGTTTCAATTTCCGACACTTCGCGAATGTTTACATATTAATTTCGTTACAGTTAGGTATATTTACTGAACTGATTCTTAAATTTTTCAACTGCAGCATAATTCATTTTTACAAATTTTACAGAGCATTAGGGTGACTTGCCGTATAACTATTATTAATACCACAACATTAATTTTTCCAACCTACATTTTTCACGGAAAACATGATTGAAATTCACTTTAGACTTTCTGATACAGAAATATACTTTCTCGGCATTAAACATTCTGTTGAACTTTGTTCCTAACACAATTTACATTCTTTTAAAACAATTGTCACTGTTTACTCACTTTTTGACTTCGCTGAGTAGATTCCATTTGGCTGCCTGATGTGTTGAATTTTCCGCGGCGTCCATCAGCTGGCTGCGTTAAAGGTGATGACTTTTCGCGCGCATCTGTTACGACTTCGCTGATTGGCTCCGACGTTCCAGCTTGTATCGGTTGCTCCCATTGGCTGCGACCGGCTGGCATGCTCCCGAAGGCTCCCTCTAGATGTGGCGTCTCTAACTAATTATTTCGACACGTAGAAACTTTACTTTTCACTTTCTGAATATAATTCACACTTAACGATCATCTTGCTTGGGCTTAAATTCTTTTTAAGGTAACACCATCTGATATCCTAGCTTGGCTACGGGGATTTCGGGGAAATGGCGTAGGGAAACAATTCCAGCTTCCTGCCATGTTCTAGCGAGACGTACATCTCAAACATTACCTAATTAATTTAACCACTAATTACTCCACAGCCCTGACACCATTTTCTTATTGTATGTAGCGAATTGAGCGGCAAATCCGCTACATACCGTGGGTTCTATCAACGAGGACTGCCGTCGGTTCAGTTTCAACCGGCGTATGCATCATTATGTTGATAGACAACTAGCGGTTTAATTTACTCCTACAGTTAGCTAGACTGATCGAAGCAGGTAATGCACCTGTTACTTGCTGCCTGAGACAAGAAACAAGGTTACTGCTAAGCAACTGTCCGTTCGCTAGTGCGGCTTAACTAGACAAGTTACTTACTGGAGGAAACGACTCACTATTGAATGCTAATACTTTAATTCTTAACTAATGACAAGGTATTCTTGAAGGAAAACACACCTATCCAGTAAACTCTATAATTTATTCTATCACTTGATGAAACATACGACATTACATAGATCACACAATAAGACTGAAATCATGATGGCACAAAACATTTAATTATACTCCGTTGTAGGCACATATAACCTTTTACGATGATCTAACAGTTACACAAGACCTATCCCTTGAAATGAGTGACTTGAATGACTGACTATAAATCTTTAAGCAACAAGCGTAGGAATATCAGATGGTTCGGTGTTACCTTAAATCTTGTAGATCTTTCTTGAGTCGAAGATGGTGGTAGACTCTCTGTTCAACTAGGTACAGAGTGTCGTCTGCTAGCATTAGCGGTGGAGGGGGCATCTCGCCCTATAATTGGCTAGACCATTCACGTGGTTACTCTTAAGGTTCGTAAGTGGCTTTCAGCGGTTCAACCCGTACCACAGGGTGGGGACGGTAAATCTCACGCACTCAGTGCTTACGAAAGGGAAACTCGCCACCCACGCATTTCTCATGCTACGCGAGTGAAACTTTCAGCTCTCAACCTTGAATCTCGGGTGATGTTACAACTCGACTCTGATAACAAAGCTTGCTTCCTGTCCGGCGACTGGGAACCTAGCTCGCTCGCCGAGGCCCACAGCTCAATAAAGACGAATGAAATCTAATAAATATTCCTGTCCTCTCTGATTGATATTCCAAATTTAGCGCCATCGCTACAACATATAACGTCATGGAATGTGGTGTTTGGCTCTGTTATGCATATTCAGAGCTCTCCGAATTGCTCAGGGATAATACGCAGAACCATGATGCCGCGAAATATCGAACGGGTGAGCATTACGAGGTTCGCTGCAAGTGGTCCGAACGTGATGCGAATAACTCTCCGCCGAGATTTCCGGTTCCTTAATTGCTGCGCAGGCTGTCCCCATTACTGCTTCCCCTTCCCTCTCCTCCAGTCGGGATTCAATCAATGCTAGGAAAGTTATGTACAAGTGCTCCCAAGGTGTTCCCTGAACACTTTTGTCACTCAGTGTTTGGAACGAAGAGCTCTCTGCAGGAAGACAAATTTTGAATTTAAGTATAATTAAACCAAGGGAGTGATTAAAATGTATACTTTCTCTAAATATCGACAGCTTTAACATCTGTCGCCGCCAGAATGTTAGGGCATTCACGGAAGCTGTTCGTCAGTGCAATGTGTAAAGGCAGAAGAACTACTGTATCAAGAAAAGAATACAAAGTAGGTTTAGCAGGAACGTAAGAGTCACAGTAATACCTATGTGGCCAGCATCCCTATTTTTTGACGCTTTTTTCTTTTTCCCTGATTGCCAGACACTCAGCAGTCGATCGAACCAGGAGAAGACTGACAAGATTTTGGTAATATCTTTCGTTTCAGTCATATTTCACCTCATAATGCAACTAATTTCTGAAATAAAATTTTCTTTTATTTCACAATAAATGGGAGAGGGTATTCTCTGAAAGAGAAACGGTCTTGCTGCGCAATGTGTCCCATGGTAGCTATTGTTACCCTGCAGACATACCGAGAGCCATACACTCCCTGCTTGGCTTCAGTGTCTTGATATCTGATTTTATCAGTGACATCGTAACCTGAAGGCATGCCGCGATTATCGTAAACCTTCCTTGTAATATGGCTTCTTCTTGAAGTAACTACCCACTACGGATGTCGGCAACCATCTTGGCTGTCTTGTCTCTGCTAGTTAACGTTCGGATTAGTTCCATAGTTGTTTTGGAGGTCCAGGATTTCAGATTATTTAGCCAGGAAGTTCTTCTCCCACCAGCACTTTTCATTCCTGCTATTTTCCCCCGTAGAACAGACTGTAGGAGTTGGTTGTTCCTCGTAATATGGCCAAGGTCCTGGACCTTCCTTGTTTTTACACTTTCCAATATTTCCGTTTCATTTTCCGATGCACTTCAGCATTTGTGGTGTGTTCTGTCGATGGTATCCTCAACATTCTTCTCAAGAGCCACTGGCTACTGACACATAACTCTGTAGTACTTGTATTGCAAATGACCTCGCTCCGCTAGTGACGTCATTCTTACACGCCTTCCACCCCCAAATGTTACTGATCAGGGTGAAACTTATAATAATCTCTTTTGGTGGGGGTGGCTCTACTTTGAAACTTATTAGACACACTGTATGGCGTCCGCAATTAAACCTCTTTGATCTTTCTCTATCAATATATTAATATCGAACCTCGGACATGACATGTCCCAGGGGTTACAAGACATAAAAAGATGGGTTCACAAAAGGTATGAATTTATTCTACAAATTAAAAGACATCTAATTTTACAAGTGAATAGTTTTTGCAGGTGGCTAGCTCAGTTGGCTCTCCCAAACAAGTCTCTAGCTACTCAGGGGTATTTTTCGGGCTCATGGTATGTTGCAACCATGTCGCACTGTTTGAATCACTTTACCGTGTGCACTGCTGTCGACGTGATGCGCACCTCAGACGCTCAGAGGATGGCGGTCGACCGGCCACACATCCACTCAGTTCCACACACAGTCTACCAGTGTCACGTCTCCACCCCCCCTCGGAGCAGCATTCCATGGAACAGCACAAGAACATCCGAGTGGCTAGCCCTCCCTTTATCTGTGCACACTGCGTCGCCTTGGAAACGCGACTTATTACAAACTCTCCCCCCACCCCCACACTAACAAAAAAATTATATTCACGTTTTTCCACAATCTGCTGAATTCCCGAAACGATTACCCTGAGGGATTCACTGAATCCTCGTGCAAAAACCTGCTTTTGTGTCTCACTGTACATTACATTAGATGGTAACCATCCAGATTAACAGAAAAAATACGCTTAAACGTTACAGCACTGCCTCAAAGGGATGCTGAATAATTTGCCAGTTATAATAAGGTTTCTCTAAACCAATATTTAAAACAGCAATAAAACTTTACTAGCCAAAAATGTTAATTTAAATCAGTGTCACTCAGGCAAAATCTCGAAGGATTATTCTTACTAACACACTCGTCTTTTCTAGGTAAGCCAATAGTAGTGTAGCAATTCGAGTTGAGGAACTGCGATAATAGCATTTCCTAACGTTGACTACTAGGTCATTATGGAGCGTCCATAAACCACGTCACTCCATTTTGTCATCCTGTGAACCCCACTTCCACCCATGTTATCTCTATCCCGCTTCCCCCCCCCCCATTTAAAACGCAGCTTTCTTCTCTATTGATTCCAAAAGACATTTTGTACTATTTTCTCTTGACAGACTATCGTAAATTTCATACGGAGGTTATTAAATAATGGAAATAAATATTTACGTGCTGTTGAGTGTCCTGTTCCTCATTTTAACTGTGACAAATAATATTAATGAAAAGCTACGTGGCCTGGCTCGGAACCCTTCCCCCCACGTAGCCCAGTGTAGCTTCCCAGCCAACCCCTCCCACCTATACCGAGCCACGTAGTTTATGGACGATCCCTTTGATACGGGAAAGAACTGGAAACAAAGAACGGGAAGGAATTTGGTCAGTGACTTTTTGTAGAAACTTCCTGAAATGGAGTGATTTCAGGAAACCATAGAAAACTAAAATTGGGATGGCCAGATGGGGATTCGAACCCTCATCCTCCCGAATGTGGGGCGTTAACGCTCAGACACCATGATTGCAGTCAATAACTGGGACGTGGAAAGTTTCATGTGATGGAAATTTACTCCACTCACTTCAGCGGTAGCGTGCGTAATTATAAAAAAGAGGCATCAAATTGACAAGATCCAACTAATAAGATTTCGGTTCTCATAATAACTTCTCGTGATAACTTGGGGAGTAGCCCGTTGCAAATCTCTTTTCCGTCTCTTCTTCGCACTAGAAACAGTTTTTAAACCGCTTTGATTAAGGACTGATGATTTGTTGATGGTGGTATGTCCAATTAATCCCAATGCAACATAATTACTGTAGCCAAAATAAAAATTATACCTATTACCTTAACTTTGTCCATATTACATGTATTTATGAAAGCCTGTAACTGTCTCAGTTAACCGTTAAGCAAATGATTATACTACTACATTTACATTTGCCTTTTGTTCCTATCAAATAGAACGAGGAAAACTAAGAACAATGTTTAGATATAAAAATGAAACAATTTGGCTTCGGGAAATTTTTATTTCAAATCTTACACAAAACACCTGCAAGTGAGAAGGACCAATGAATTCATTAATCAGAAATAAATTGTATTCCTATCTGAATTAATAATTATTCTTGAGTGTAACTAACAGCATTTAATGATCAACGTAAGTGAAGCACGGAAATGTCCAACGAACTTAATGCATTCGAGTAACTCCTTGTCTTCGAATAAAAAAATAAATTAAAAAATTACAACTTCACTGACACGGAACTCAAATTTCAACAGTTCGTAAATTGGCAGTTTGCTATGGAAAATACTCCTACAAATTTTCGCATGGCTTTAATGCAAGAATACGTATCTCATCATTATAATGACATACTTTAAACCTTTAAATTCTTCAAGAATTGTAGCCTGTTGGTAACCGCACAATTAATAGTCCCCAAAGCAAAAGTACGATTTCGCTGTGTTTCCTATTTTTATCATTCAAATCGAGAATTTATTGAAAAACGTGTTCTGTTGCAGACATATAACTATTTGATTCCGCTTAATGTAGTATCTTTGCTTTGTTATTTACTTTTTAAACCATAATTGCTTCAATCAAAAACTAAAAAAGTTAAGTAAACCAATCCTGTAGAGCTTTGATGGGTTAGTGACATGATGTGGTGGTTTAAGATAATCCGGTAATTCTATGGGCTAAAGATTACTACTCTCGTCAATCGGTACCTTGGAGCATAATTGAACTATATAAGTCAGTTTAAAGTCCGATAGATGTTACCATCAGAATCAGGATTAGATCTCTCGATGCCGCGATCAGATATTAAGCCCGACGCACAAGAAGAAACTTGGTTTCACGGTGACGAACAGTCTGATTGATAGGGGACCAAAATCTTCAAAAAACGACCTGTATGCGACAATATTTCAGTCAGGTTGAAAAAAAAGTTCATCATAGCCAGGGGATATTTTGATTGACTGATTTGTCGGTACAATATTTGTGTTTTTGCGAAACGAAGTGCGTGTATGACGATGAAATTTGCAGAAAGAGCTGCGTGCGTAGTGCCTGGCGTCGTGCGTAGCGCCTGGCGACTATACTCTGTTCACTCCGAACTGGCAGCTCAAGGTCATGTTCTCCAACCACCGCTCTTCACCTTGCCGCCCCTCCCTTTCTATATCTCTGAGATGAAAGCAGTGTCCAGGAAGACAAGTGACAAATTTCCCTTTCGCGTGTAGGGTTAAGGGCAGCGGAGTGGCTTTGAGCCACGTTTCTTTTCTCGTCGCACTATAGTTTCAGCAAACCGTTAAAGGTTATCGCATGCATACTTGAGCTTTAGACTGTTTATCAATGAAAATAACACTATGAATCCAATTCTCTACAACTAGTCCATTAAAATAGCCTTATGTACCTTGCTATTTTACCTTTGTTGATCGACAGCTGTTCCTTTTGGACGGTGGTATCTGAAGGCATATTATTCATCATGGACATGAACTTCTGCAGCAAGCTAACATAACTTCGTATATTTTAAGAGAACTTAAATAAATGGTTTTTTGGGAGTTTAACTAATCTTTCAACTTCACATTAAACAATGTTGCCAATGATACGTCCATAAGGAAACACAATGTGGCTAAAAGTTGTTTCTCAGCAATAACAATGACAGGATTTGTAATGAGCGGCGCCAATGAGCTTAGAATAAGGCCGCCGGCTGACAGTGTTTCGATTTGCCTCGCATGGGCCTCTGTCATGGCTGCCCTAACATAACCCGGTAATCATATCAAGTATAGGGGACCTACAGTTTTACGTACAATTCGAAACACGGCGTGTCCAAGCATCCCATGAACAAACGTTTGTCAGAGGTGAAGGTCAGTTTCCAAGGCCGTAAAAATTCCAGCCGATATAGGTACTCTAACCGAGCAGCTTTCCTTCATCAGTCAAGCGCCTTATCCAACTGACCTAAAAAATATCGTCAAATATTTTCTCATCTTCTGATGTCATTTATAGCGAGTGATATTACTATTCACATAGCTTTGTGCAAAGCGGTCTTGTGGCTTAATTGTTAAGGCATTGTATTGAAGATCGAAGGTCCCCGATTTGAATCCCTGTCTCGCTGAAGATTTTCAGAGAACCCTTAACCCGACCTCCACCTCTGGCACAGTTTACAGTGTAATTTGAAGTACGGTAGAAAGATTCCGTGGATCAGATTACACATTAAAATGTACGCCTCCTTTATCCGTAAGGATTACCGGGTTAGGTTAGGTATGGACGAAATGAACTGACCACCCTACCTCCAATAGCATGTTAAATATGCGTCCTTCGGAAGGATCCGGCCAAAATTAAAATGTACGCCTCCTTTATCCGTAAGGATTACCGGGTTAGGTTAGGTATGGACGAAATGAACTGACCACCCTACCTCCAATAGCATGTTAAATATGCGTCCTTCGGAAGGATCCGGCCAACCTTAGGGTAGAATACTAAGCTTAGCTTTACCGTTGTGCAAACCACCATTTTGACTAAAGTGTTCTCTTCATCTTCTTTGTTATTACCTGATTACACTAAATAAAAAGTATGATCGTGACAGCTGCATTTTCTTTATTTGCAATGTTTTCACTGCAAACTTATAGATACTACAGACACCCATATTCTATGGTAACCTGTTACCCAACTCGCTTCTAAATTTCTCATGGTTACTTCTACAGGGCGTTCGCCGGGAAACGCAACCCACTGTTAGCGCTACAAGGAAGAAACTGCTCCCGGCGAGCGAGCGGTCAGCTCCCGGCATTGTTCGACCGTCGGCCGCGGACTATTTCATAAACTTGTATGTGCTAAGCATTTAAATGTGACGTAATTCATTAGCTTACCTTATAAAGGATGCTGGAAGTGTTGACACTCTTGTGTAATGCACATTTCACATCTTCTGAACATATTTCGAGACACACGCTGCCCTAACTGACTCAATGATTTTTTGGGTGACTGTTCTAGTCGAAAAGCGATATCGTCAATTTTCTCCTCTGTGAGAATACGGTTGAACCCGTTTCTCTTACTTTTTTAACCAGACGCAGAATTGTTGATTTAGCTGGCAGTAAAGCGCCAGGATATTCGCGACGAAATTTACTGCGACACTTTTTAAACGACTTCTTCTTCACATATGTATCGTAGAGAAATATTCTTTGTTGCAAACTGTAACGTACCATAATTTTACTCACACTCAAACATGGTACAGATTAGTAAGAGTATGAAGCCCTAAACCAGCCAAACCGCAAAGAAACGTTTATTCACAACACTGATTAATAAGAGACTGAAGTCACAAACTAGCTACAATGCAAAGAAACCGTTCTTAACAATGTAAGGGTCACTGCACTGCACTGTTGGGGCAGCGGAGGTGTTAAACAGTGCGGTGATTCACGGTGCCGTGTGGCGGAAACTGCTGGCACCGCTGTCCGAGCAAGTTGCCGACGGCAACAGACTGGGAGGGTTGCGTTTTCCGGCGAACGCCCTGTACCAGATGCTACGAACCAAAAATTCAATTCGCTAGCATTTTGACTGTCTGTCAGTGGGATACCAGCTGTACTATTAGACACCAAATTGTACATAAAAGAGAGGTGAAGTTTAGGATATAACATTAATACGTAGTACAAATTAGATTCATTTCAAGTTTTCAGTGGTAGGCCTACTAAGGACAAAAAATCTTATTTTGACGTTCAAAGTCGATGCATCAACTGAATACAATGAGAATTGTGAATGATGATGGCATTTCTGGCTGGGTGACATTGAATGACTGTTCTTCCGCAACGTGACTGATTTTCGATTTCTCTATAATACTAATGCGTAAATTAACCTGCCTGAAACTGTATTCGAACAAAGGAGTTTCCTAGCACATTCCACATGAACAAATAAAATATTTGAAAGAGTGAAGGTCATTTTAAGCTTCCACAAGATTTCCGACCTAGGGAGTCAACTCAGGACGTCCTTATCTCTAGCCAGTCACTTTTCTGGACCTTGCACTCTCCGAAATTGGTTCCACTGGGCCACAATAATGCTAAAAGTAGGAAGTTTGTTTCAAATCAATGTTGGTGACTGTTTTCGATATTTCGTGTTACATGAAACCTTAACGAGGACTGAAACAAATACGTAATGTCCCAAGAAAGACTCATTCTTAAAACCACCCACAAACGAGGTCGTACTAAAGCTGTTAACTAGGCAAGCAGGATAATTCAATAAAGGGGATTTTCCATGGCCGGTGCACTTGCTGCCGTTCAATCTATCGACAGCGGGCCGTGGGATGGGAACCGACTCTGTTCGCAGGGATGGCGCGCCTTCATCCGTCACCCAGTCGGTAAACATCAAATGCCCGGATAGCTGAAACGACAATAGGCATCGTGGTAGGGAGGTGGCTGCGAGGTGGCGCGTGCTGATCTGTACAATTCGGCTGCATAGGGTGGCCTGCAGAGCCACGGACCATGGGAAGCCACTCCGCGTGCCGAAGGCCGCCGGTTCGAATCCGGCCGTGGGCATGGATGTTAAGTGTTGTGTGTCTGTGTGTGTGTCCTGTCCGTCCTGTGGCGTCCGCACTTTGAAGACTATATAAACACTGGATTTAACTGATTCACTGGAAGCTTTAATATAACACATTGAGCTGGCTGTATGGCCTCAGCTGCCAAAAGCCATTAAAAAAAAATTAAAAAAATTGGGAAGCCACAGTAGACGAGGCAGGTGCAGGAAGAATCAGAGTGGTAGCACATACAAGCATCATTACACCGCAATGCGGAACCAGATTCTGAGTCATTCACGTGATATGTCGAACAAAATAACGTCCCCAGTATTTATAAAATACTTACACTTTCTTTCCGGCTAATATTATGAGAGTTACTGTGTGGTTATTAATTTAAACTGATATAACGTAAATCAAGTCTAATGCTTTCGGATGTGTTACCGAGTGATTTGACCGAAAGCGTTAAACTCTCATAGTATGTTAGGATGGGGATACAAGCAGAGTTAGTTCAAATTTCATTGCATGCTTGCCGGTGATACTTTTTAATGCTAGTACAAGCGCACACTTTGAGTTTGTGATGGATGAGATAGTATTATTTATTTTTATATCAACAGCAAACAAGTTAGACAGCAACAGATACGCATTTCATCTTAATTGACAAAGTTTGTACTGTTTTCAAAATGCAATCACTGTTCTTCAATATTAAGCACAAAAGAATATGTTTCCAATACAAAGTTTATTTAGTGATGGATGGGCCGAGTTATATTTAAATTTTAAATTTTATAAAACACCTGGGAGAGAAGATGCTACGATGGTGCCGCCAAAAAAAAAATGTGACACAGTTTAGTGCTTACTGGTTGAGCACTACCTATACAAGATTACTGATCATTCTGTATACAGTTAGCTGTTTTTATAAAATGTCTGATGACTGTGTACCGTAATGTAACAGACTAACCAACTTTACAGCTCCCTTCAAGCATTTCGAACCTAAAGGGTATAAGAATGTCAGTTTTCAAATCCGAATATCAGCTAATATTAAATAAATAATTTAAATATTTATCACTGACACAAATTCTTTTTAGTAATAGGGATTTCCAGCTTGAAAAATTACATGTTTCGCAGATTATTGCCAACGGTCACTGTCCTCGCTTAAAACAGAATTATCGTTAATCGCTATACAGCCTACAAAATGTGAATTTTTTGAAAAGTTATATGTTCCTATAAATGAACAATGATTCCTGCTTCACTTAAGCATTCATTATTCAGCTTTTAATCTGTGATTTTAAACAACTAGAGGCAAAAAATATCGCCCCACGTTTTGTTTTTTACCTTCTTGTCTTTGATATGAGTTAGTTTTACTTGAATTTAATGGAATGCGTTCATTTGTATGTTTTGAAATAGGATGCATGACACAAGTTAGTATTAGCTAAAGTCGGACCCTTGATAAGAATATATACAAAATTACAAGAAAAGTCCATTAAAATTCAAAAGCATGTGAGAGGGTTATTTAAAATTTGACCATGTGGTATAATCTATTTAACTTACTCCATATTCGTAATATTTGATTATTTACTATCTAAGAAAAAAGTGATAAGTTTCTGCGCTAATAAGTTCTTTCACTATCGGTAAAAATCACCACTTTTCTCACAAAGGTTTCTATTTGTTTTGGCCATCTGAAACAGAATGCCATATCACTTTAACATATTGACTAAATAAATAATAATGTGAATTAAGGGGGTCCAACTTAGTAAACAATGAGGGGTCATACTTAGGACGTGTTTGACTTGGCAGTTTCAGGTATTAACAGGGGCGGATCCAGGATTTTGGTTTGGGAGGGGCACCTTGGGTGGACTTTGGTTTGGGGGGGAGGGGGAGAAGGCAAGGGTGTCTCTTAATAGTCTCCTCGGAGAAAATCAGGAGAGCTAGAAAAAAAGTTCCTCTTAAATTACAATGTCGGGGGTGAACTTGGATACTTTGGGCGGAGGGGCTTGAACCTCCTAGCGCCTCCCCCTGGATCCGCCCCTGGGCATTAAAATAAGGTTGAGTAGATATAAAAGTGAACAAATTGTACAGTAGCCTATGGGCGCCACCTGCCATATCCCGTATATCCCTTCCAAACCATTACCTTTCCTGATAGGTGCAATGCACCCTCCGCCAAATACTTTTAGTGAATCGCGGAGTAATAGTAATAGTAGAACAGTTTGTCAAAGTGAACAGATTTTAACTTTTTCCCTTTGGAACACTATAAAAAAATTTAATCCACCTTGCTTTCACTCTTATTGAAAGCACTGATAGCTTAACTGGTGGGATACTCGTCTCTTCCCAGCACTGTAGCCTTCAAATATATCATTTCTTTCATGTGTATACATGTTGAAATATACACTGATCAGCCAGAACATTATGTATACCTACTTACTATCGATATAAATCCGCCCAGACGATAGCGGCACCACCTGGCGAGAAATGACTGCTAGTCGGACTCATGCACGGTGCATGTAGTATCAGTGATCGTGCTATCCGTGTTTAGAATAGGGAAACCGCGCGATCTATCTGAGTTTGACCTAGGTGCAGATTGTGATGGCCCGGAGGCTAGGCACGAGAATTTCGGAAACTGCACGACTTGTCGGGTGTCCGAGGAGTGCTGTGTGCTGTGGTGAGTGTCTTCAACAAGTGGCGAAACCAAGATGAAATCACGTTCAAACATCGAGGAGTTGGGCGGCCACCCCTCATTACACATGTCTGATGTAGTAGGCTGGGCAGACTGGTAAAAAAGGACGGGCGGTGAACTGTGGCGGAACTAACATCAGACCTTAATGTTGAGTAGAGTTGAAGTGTGTCTAAACACACAATGAACCGAACACTCCTAACGATGGAACTCCACAGCCGACGACCTATGTATGTGCCAATGTTAACACCACAACATCGACAACTAAGACTGAAATCGACACGTGACCATCGTCACTGGACGTTGGCGTTGTGGCAGAGCGTTGCATGGTATGATGAATCCCGATATCTTCTTCATCATGCCGATGGGAGTGTGCGAATCCATCGTTCCAGGGGAGCAGCTTCTTAACACGGACGGAGACAAGCTGGTGACGGCTCAGTTATGCTCTCGGGAAACATTCACGAGACCATCCAAGGGTCCAGTGGTGTCCGTGCAAGGCACCATAACATCCAATCAGTATAGTACACTGGTTGCAGACCAAGTACACCCCTTCATGATGACCATGTTTCCCAACGGCAATGGAATTTTTCAACAAGATAATGAATGCGCCATGTTACAAGGCCAGGAGTGTGAGGAGTGGTTCTAGGAACACAGTGGCGAGTTTCAATTGAAGCGCTGGCCCCCCAACTCGCCCGTCGAACACATCTGGGGTGTGATTGAACGTGGCGTCAGAGCTCATCGCCCCCCTCCCCGGAATTTACGGGAATTAGGTGACTCGTGTGTGTAGATGTGGTGCCAGCTCCCTCCAGCGACCTACCAAGGCCTCATTGCTTCCATGCCAAGACGCGTCGCCGCTGTTATCCGTGATAAAGGCGGACATACCGGCTATTAGGTAGGTTGTCATAATGTTCTGGCTGTTCAGTGTATACTACCAGGATGCTGCTCCATCCAAGCAAAATAATATGGACGGCCGGTTTTGGTTAATTTCCTCTACCTTTGAGAAGATTACCTGATTTTGTGACGTGATGTTATTCCAGGTTCATCATCTTAGCAATCACTTAAAATCGGATGGTATTACAAGTAGAACTCCTCTTCGTCTATAGGTTCGAAGGTGACTATGGTCTCCAATACGGGAAGCACGCAATCTTCCAGAACGATGACAGAAATTCCGTGAGAGACAGCAAAGGTACTGCCATTTTCATTATCTCTTCATTTTATTTCCTCTGTTGCCTCTTCTCATTCGCTGATCTTCGACGATTTTCATCAAAATCGTCGTTCCAGGATGGAGAAGTGACATACAGGATTAACGGGCGAAGGCAGTCAGTATTGCACATCTTTATGTTAGCCTTGATAACATACTTAATCGCTTCGTCTCACCGCCGAAACAGCGTTTACCCACGGTTAGTTCTGAGTATAACACTTGTACAGGAATCCGGTTATTGTGCATTGGGGCCATTTAGCCGGTCCACGGTACTGGTCGTTCTACAATCATTGATAGTATGTTCGAGTACTGGGATTGTCCAAGGATATTAATGATACTGGTGTGTCTATGCTGCCATGTTAATTGAAGTAATCTTCTTAAGCATCTTAATATGTCGCTTGTAGCATGTCCAGCGTTCAGACCCGTTAAGTAAGGTGGGAATAACAACAGAATTGTACACAAGGCACTTAGTGCCGTATGAGTATCGAAGACACTTGATCTTAGCCCGGGAATTCCCATCCATCCTGTAGTTTATCAGTATTCCAGAAGAAGAGCGTATTTTGCAGCAGCAAGACAGTAGCTAAAAAAAAGGGTGAACAATGGACCACTTCCATCAAAGCTGCCTTTATTTCACACTGTAGCCTATTTAGCAGTCGCCTGGTCTCTGAATTTCTTGTGAGTTTCCATTCTTTAGCAACTCGATTTTAATGTATAATCTGGGCTAGGAGATTGGGAGGAAGCTGTTTTGAATGCTGGACTCTCGGACTAGGCGGTGTGGCAGCTTTGCTGGCATTGATAAGAATGCTTACGAAGTGCTTGAGCGCTTGGTCTGAGTTCTGTTCCCTATTAGGAGTTGCTCTTCGACTTCTTCAGTGATTTTGTCACGGTACTGATCCCAGTTCGTTTTTCTGTAATTTCGTGTCTCCAGCTCTTCAGGTTTCCAGGAACCCACGTTTACTTCAAGCATCACGGGGGAATGATGTCCAAGACATCTGCTCTGTTGCCTTTCCTCGGATGGTGAGTGGGCTCTTCAGGGCCCCAAACGTGTATGTTGTGTCTAAGAGCCAGACGATGCAGTTGTTGGCTAGCTCGGTTTGCTACACGGGAGTTCCAGTCTGGGTGCTTCGCGTTGAAGTCACTTCCAACAAGAAGTTTGCCTCGAATGCTGGCGAGCCCGACTATGTTGTTCTCAATCAGTAATTTCCTCGGTGGACGGTATGCAGCGACAATTGGAAGTGGCCCTGGTATTGTTGTCACCCGAATGGCAGTAGCTTCAAGTTGTTCAGTTGGCAGCTGCAAGACGTCATGATGGGGAATACCACGCTTGATGTATATAGCAGCCCCTCCTCCGGCTGTCAGTATGTCCTTAAGGTAGCTGCAATAATTTGGCACCGGAGCTCTCAGTCCAGGTTTAAGATGCGTTTCTGTTACTAGACAAATATCGACTTCTCCTCTCAGCGATTGCTTGAACTCAATCATCTTGGAATGAATTCCGTTGGCATTCCAAACACAGATGGATAGTTCTTCTATATATCTTCTATCCATAATGTGGTAGTGAGGATAAGACTTCTTTAGGCTTGCTCGCCTTCATTACAAAGGATCTTATGTCGGCTGACAACTGCTGAAAGTTGGTCATTAACATTGCCATTATATTGATCAGATCACCAACAACATCCATGAGTCTATCTAACTCCTCCTTGAAGTCTGATTCCGGCATACCTAGTGGGATTTCTCGTAGGACCACCTTCAGTGGCTTTTCTGCAGCTGAGGAGAAAGTGTAGTAAGGAATAGCTCTTCTCTGCAGATCTGCAGTCACTGCTAGGTAATCCTCAGTAGAGTTTAGATTGAGTTTTATCTTATCCCCTCCTGCTGATTTGGCTCGAAAGGGGCGTCCTTCCAGTAATGTCTTCACCATCTCATACACCTCTTTGTAATTGTTGGGAAATTGTATCACTATTGGTGGTAGTTGCAGCCTCTGTCCGTTCTGTTGCTGCTGCTGTTGGTCCGTTTCCACTAGCGGATTGAATGGATTTGATACCTCCATTTCGTTATTACTTGGTCCTAGCCCCGCTTGGGTAGATCGAAAAGTCCTGCGAGCTGGCAAGAATCTATCCTCTTGTTGCATCTGTACTTTGTTATATACATCAGCATTTGTTGATGCTTGTTGTTGAGTTTGCATCGCTGATGCATTAGTGAATATATCATCTACTATTGCCTTACGTGAAGAAGAAGCTGCAGTCTTTATTTTCTTCGAGGCAATTTCTGATTTCTTCTTTTTAGTGATTCCACTCGCAACAGCAGATACAGTGTCCTTGAGGAACCTCTTTTTATTTCCCTTCTTCTTGAGCAGACGTTGTCCTTCGGCGCAGTGACCCAGTGTATTTTGTATTAGGATTTGATTGTACATACCTATATGTTGCGCAGCGCTATGCTGCACTGAAAGATGCTCCGTTGCATTTCCAGAAACAGCGTCCATCTTCACACCAGAGGATGTCATCAAGTAGGTGTTTGAATTTTCGGAATTATTCAAAATGTTTAAATGGGCTGTATTATCTGTCTGGTTTTCTGATAAATGTCCTTTCATAGGCTGGGTCTTCATCTGTTCGTTCATAGTCGTCACATTTGTTTCCAATTCCCGCCAACTCTGGCTGGATCATCGTAGGCTCTCCTGCGGATTGGGGAAGTTGATTTTGCTGATACTCTGGTGGGCTGTGAGTTGCTTCCATTACTACGTTGTAACTGTCACCACTCACGCGAGTAACAGTGACAGCTGCAGCAGGCGTAGACGTCATTTTCATTGCCGATGTCGTTGACACGGACGGCACGGAACGGTGCGTCGCGGAAGCCGACGATCGCGAACGCGACGGCGCGCGGCGGACGCGGCTCGCGTTGCTGCCCGTGCAACGCGACGCGTTTTTTGGCTTCGTCTTAAAAACACGATAGAAAGCACTCGAATGGAATCACAGGCTAGTTATTTATCTACGAAATGAATGACCGATACGCGAAATTCGATGTCGTGTACTCAGAAATAGTCACAAGTCAACAATGCAAACATACACACATCGAAATTCCACGTCACAATGCATATCACGTGAATCACACAATGCATTACACTCATTAACGTAACTCTTCAATCGATCTGCTGTCTTGTAATTCTCAATTAAATCACCAACTTTTATAATGATTAAACCTCAATTATTTATCACGACGACGACCGGAGCACTTTTTCTGCTTTTTTACTTTGGAAGCAGTTGGGGAGAAGGGTTTGTCGCTTGACATTTCCTTCAGTCATTTCAAGATGTTGTTCTTTGCTTGTGGTATGTCATTTCTGTCGCTCATGTATTTTTTATTACTTGTCAATATTGACAGTGGCCTTTTATGTTTGTCAAATGTGTCGTAATATTGTCCTAGGTTGGCAATGAGAGGGTTTGTGGATTTCATTGCAGCTCTGTAGAAAGCGTTAGTTATTTGGATGATCCTATCTTTTAGATACGGGACACCTGTAGCTGCATGCAGGTCGGCTGTAGGAAATCTGTTCGGCACATGGAGTGCTCGACGGAGTGCTCTATTCTGCATTATTTACAGACGGTCCAACCCGGTCCTGGAAGCATATCCTCAAACAGGACACGCATATTCCTTCAGTGGACGGATCAGACTGCAATATACACTGACCCCGGTTTTGGCTGCCAATGAGCTGTCTCTATTGAGAATGGGGGACTGCTCACGCAGTCTCGCTGCTACTTTTAATCGAACAGCCTCGATGTGACGCCTCTATGTCAGACGGGAGGTACTTGGCAGTGGGTGACCACGCGATGATTTCACCGTTAAGATGCACATTTGGTGTTCGGTCTCGCTGTCTGTTGCGCTTCCCCAGGCGCCTCGTCAGCATGATTGCTTGGGTCTTAGCTGTGTTGAGGGTTATCCGCCAGCGTCTTGCCCATGCCTCTGTTTGCTGAAGAACTAGTGATGTTCGATATACATCGATGTATCGAAAACATCGATATTTACTATTCGATGCATCGAATCAATTCGATGCATCGCCTACGCTCGATGATTAACGATGCATCGATGTATTTCATTTGATACATCGGAATAACCCACACGTTTTTTCGAAGCGACAGAATTAGTTAAAGAAAAACAAAAACAGCTATACGTTATTTTTTCACCTACAAAACCACATTACATTTTTCTTTTAATGTTGATAAAACAGCAAAAAAACTACAATTTAATCGAAATGTCTCGCCACTGTAGGTGGACCTCATTGATATAACATTCGCATAGACTTTTCTGTATAGTGTATGACCTTTGCCTGCTCTATGAGCTCATAAAAAGTAAACAAAATAATTGCCGACAGCTGCAACTAAACAAATATCTGGGTATAAATATTAAACCAGCATTAAAATAATCCCTTTAGTGCACTGCATGCTTTCAAAACGCAGTGCAATTGTGACTGATGAACCATTACTCATGGAAGAAGATAGCTCATCCTGAAAGAAAGAAATAATGGATGGGTGCTATCGAACAAGTTTCGTCTTTAGCTATCGCGAAGTAATTGGAACCATGGCTCAAATAACTACATTTTGGATACCTATGGCTTTTGCAAATGCTATTCAAAAGATCAAAGATATGATGAAGAGGGAGCTGGAAGGAAAGCGAACAGTTCGGACAAAACACTGGAAGATTTCAGTCTTTGAACAGATCATCACAAAGTATTTCATCGAAACTAGAAATCAAACAGGACCGAAGATGTGCTGCCTGTCTTCTCGAGGACCCCGGCTGGCCGGCTTGATAAAAATCCGTTAGAAGTATGGATCGATTATAAAAATAGATTTAAAATGGTTTATAAATATTAATCTGTGTTAACCAGCTCAATACCATCAGTAAAACTTCTTTCGAAAGCTGCGCAAGCTTTAAATTAGCAATGTAACATAATACAAGGAAAGTGGGTTAATAAAATATTATTTGTACAAATTTTAGGGAAGTAATATTGGGATTTCTAAATTCGAATTAGATTGGAATCCCCAATACTGCCTCTCTTTCTGTGTTTCACTTTCGTTGTATTCTTTCTTTCTTTTCGGATTTTTAATTTAGAAATCCCAGACATTCCAAAACTTCCATTTTAAAAGACTAATTGAAAAATATAACTCAAATAAATGTCTCATCTTTCTACTTTTCTAACCTTTATTAAGTGATATATAAATATTTTTATTCGATGCGTCGAAAACATCGATGCATCACATCGAAAAAAAACATAGATGTATTTTCGCCATGCACATTCTTAGCTTGAAGTAGTCTGATGGCTTCAGTTTTGTACTTGTGGTTGAAGAAATATATTCTCAACTAATAATTAAACCTCATTCATTATTAATGGACTATCCTTTCTTGGCTTCAGTTTTGTACTTGTGGTTGAAGAAATATATTCTCAACTAATGATTAAACCTCATTCATTATTAATGACTATCCTTTCTTCTTTTGTAGTGCCTTTCTTTCTTCTCGACTGCGAGAATGGCCTGATCCTTTTGGATTTACTTCTTCCAGAAACCTCATGGTATTTTTTTCCCCAGTTATAGATTTTTCAAACTATACCTCGGTTAATCATCTTCGTGCTATTCTTATACTTGATTCGCCTGTTTCTTAGTCCTAATTTCTGTCGAAATTATTCATTTTTGATCGAGCGTTGTGGGTGAGCGGTTAACGCTCTGACATCGAATTGGGGATGACGTAGGATAGGATGCTTGTCCCGCCATACAGATTTGTGTTTTCCATGGTTTCCCCAAATCACTCCGACAAATTCTTGAATTCTTTTTTAAAAGGCCATGGCCGAATTCCTTGCCCTCAGTCCCAAATGTCCTCGACGAGGCGTAAAGGCAGAAACATTTCTGTCGTCCTACATATCTGACCTGAAGAATTTTTTTCACTCTCTTGAATCCAGTTGTTTTCTTTTCTAGTCGTATGGCAACTTCTGGTTCATACGTTAGGATGGGAAGCAGATAGATTTTATATAAAGATTGTTACGATGCGTGTGGAAAACATTGGAGCAACAGAATTTCTGAAATAGATCAATATAATGAAAGAAGGGAGGCTTTTCGATGTATCAGTTGTGTATTTACGTTCTCGAATCTCCTGAGTTTCGAAGCTGGAAGACAAGGCCGGGCCAGGGATGAACGTGTCGCATCTAACTGACGAGCTACCCCGTTGGAAGGCACGAGAAGGTTTTATACACAACTTCAGGAATGTGAAGCTATTTTTAATCCTATTTCTTATTACTAATCCTATATAATAATTTTCCTGCCTGCAATAATGTTCGTACATTCCATGTTCCAATCTCTATCATTCCTTCCTTTTTCCGTCCCTCCTCTTGTTTAAAGGTATCCCTCACAATGCATTCCCTTCCCGGAGAAGGAAGCTTGTGAGGAGTTTGGAACGAAAATCAATACAGCAAAAACTAAGAGTATGGTGTTTGGCAAATGAAGAAAAATAATAAATATTAAGATAGAACTAGCTAATATCAGCCAAGTAAGATTCTTCAAGTATCTTTGAAGCACGATCACCGAAGTCTTGATATGCCACCAAGAGGTAAAAACTCGCATTGCCGTAACAAAGGAAGCGTTTAATAAGAACGGGCAACTATTAACTGGAAAAAGTAGAGAAAGCGCTCAGGAAAAGACTTGGTACATGTTTTGTAAGGAGTGAGGATCTTTATGGGGCAGAGACGTGGATACTGAGGACTGAAGATGAAAAACCGTTAGAAGCGTCTGAGATGTGGATGTGGAGGAGAATGGAAAGGACAAGCTGGATGGAAAAAGTAAGTAATCCTTAAGTGCTGGTAGGGATTGGTGAAAAGAGAAAACTACTGCAAGCAATAAGAGAAAGAAAAAAGAACTGGTTGGGACATTTGCTGAGAGGGGAGTGCTTGATAAAGGACGCCTTGGAAGGACTAGTTTGCGGGAGGAGAATAAGAGGAAAAAGGAGGTACAGGGTAACAGATAAAATAAGAGAAAACGGCAAAGCATAAAGAGAAGGGCAGAACATAGGAGAGCATGTAGGGCAGACTTGTGAAAACCTGCCTTATTGCAGAACACCGATGATGATGATGATGATATAATAATTAACATTTCGTCGGCTGCCTCAACATTGCCTTGTAGAGGTGGCCAAGAGAATCGAGAAACGAATCAAAGAGTAGGCTCATTTAAAAGAATTATCTTCTGAATCGACTCACCTAAAAGAGCCATGGTTCACTTAGGAGTTATAAAGTGGAGGTTCAGCCGTTGCTGTTTGAGAATCACTTACTGATTCGTACAGATTCTGACTCAACTTTGAATCATCAACTCGTCAACGTTTACGACTCTGGGCTCAGTCGCCCTCTGCTCGCCTATGACTTTTTGGCTGTCCTTCGGTTTCGACTCTTCTCAACTCTTGGTCTCGTGAGTTCTTTCGACTCTTAAGCCTTGTTCCCATGCGTGTGGCGCTGGCGTGGCAAACCGCATGTCGCTTGAGGTTTGCACTTGTGGACTTGTGGTAGATTGAATTCAGAACCTTGCGCCGGTCCCTTTTGCGTTAATTTTTGTGATGTGAGCCGACTTCGTTTTTCAGTCATTAATTGTCCGGTTTTCGAAAATATCCGTTCACATGGTACAGAAGTTGCAGTCTTTTTAGCAATAATTTGTACAAATTTGGAAATATTATCTTTATTTCATCCCACCACACAAAAGGGTCCAAGTATCTCGGTAGAATAGGTTAAGCTAAATATTTACTATCTATCTCTATAATATTTGATGCCTTGGCATCTGGAACCTGAAATCAGCTGACAGACTCATCCAACTCTTTAAATACCGTGATTTTTTTTGACAACAGTGCACATTTCTTTGACAACAACACAAATTCGAAATCAGCCCCATTAGATTTGTAGTGAATTCGCGGGAAAGTATACGGCTGACAATATAGCTAGTTGTGTAAAAGGGGTATTTGATCGATACAATATAGGATTTAAAGGGTGTGCTGTGGTAACTGACTATGCGGTAAACATAAAAGCGGCAGTTACTTCTTTAAACGTGAGGCAGGTAACCTGTTTTGCTCATGGCCTTAACTTGGCCGTTCAGTCTGCAATTAGCAGTGTCTATTAAGAGGATTCGACGGTCCAGTTTTTAAGTGAAGCAGCCCTGCAACTGTATACGATGCAGGAAACTATGGATAATACTACCTTAAAATTTAAAAAGGATGTTCCCACTAGACGAAATTCCACATTTACTATGTTAGATAGTTTTTAACTCTCAAAAAAAGCCTATAATTGCAGCATTAGCAGTATCCAATTTTCATGTGACATTTACAGAGTCTGATGGGAGATTATTAACCAGGACGTAAATAATTTAGGAGTATTTTTTGAAGTGACAGATGAGGTATCGGTTTCAAAAACGGTCTACCTCCCAAAATAAGTATATTGGATCGCGGCCAATTGAAAATAAGGAAAGCTGGTTATGAAAGTAGGATTCGTAGAACTGGTTGGGCAGTCCATTTTCTTGGACCAAAGTTCAAGAAAGAACTATTTGGGTAGTCAGTCGTTTCAAGGAATCTTATAAAACCTTAAACAAGAGTAAAGGGACTAATTAAGTCATAACGTTTGAGGGATCAGTCAGACCTTCACTTTGAGAAGAAAAATCCTTGTTACCTAAAACACAATCCACAATCCAATCTGTTTAGAACGAGTTCGATTATTCTGTCAACCGACTTTAGGAACTTCAAATTCCAGATGCAAATGATTCGGTTATTACAGAAGTGGTTAGCTGAACCTTTGCTACCGAGAAACTTGGTCCTCTTGTGTTGTGGAATGAAAGAAAGATAATATTTCCATATTTGTACAAATTAGTTCTAAAAAGACTATGCATTCTAGCAACAACTGTACTGAAAAAACAAAAAATAACTCTCATGTTTTTTATAAATTCTGGTAGTAATAGTAAATTGGTGTAATCTTCTTTTATAAATTGCATCATTTAATTGTAAATTTACCCTTATGATATGTTTAAATAATAAAATAACTTGTTTTTATATTTAAAAAATTACAAAATAATCACTAAATGCAAATTTAGTTATTATAGATAGTATTAATAACTTAACGGTTAATCAACTGGTTATCAACGTTCGTCTTCAAAATAGCATGTGAAAAGAATAGGAGAGGCGTTTAAAACAAATCAGTTCGCAGCAAGGAGTGAATCGAGTATAGACTAGGGATGGCGATCTGAGATCGATTAATCGAAGAATCGATCTTTTGGACCAAAAAATCGATTTTTTTAAATCGATCTATAGAACTGAATCGATCCATTGAATCGATATTTAACCCCTGAAAATCGAATGTTAAAAAGCAGTTTCTTCAAGTAATGCACTTGCACATGAAATCTGGGTTTAAACGAAGAATCGTAACACTATTTATCGCAAGCTGTTGTGGACCTGAAGTATGATCCTATAATTTACTGGAAAGAATAATAATAATAAAAAAAAAAAAAACAATTTATCATCACGTTTACTCAACAGCCAAGAAGTATATCTGTATATTGGGATCATCAGTACCTTGCAAGCGCCTTTTTTTATTGCCGGCAACATCGCAAGTGATGAGCGGAACCGCTTGGTTCCTAGTAGACTATACAGACTGTTGTTCCTGAGAAGCTTGGACAGTAAGAACTGTGACCTGTAAACTATATCATTTCAAAACTGATTTATATAACCAACAAATTTGTGAAATAAATGTCTTATTGCCTACCTGATACTTTGATTTAGTTGTAAAAAACTTTAATTAGTTTAAAAATGATAGCTAGGTGACCGATCTTCGCTCTGCATCTTTCGATTTTTGTTCAGTAAGCAAGATTTCATCAAAATCCTTAGAGACGTTTGTGAGAAATTCATTTTATTGGGGACTGCATCATCTTCGGAACCGACGCGAAATTGGTACTAACCTGTTGAAATTTGAAATTTGTTTTAATTGCCTCGTCATTATGTCCTCTTTGCGTTTTGCGCTCTTGCTTTGCGGAAAACTTGCCAGGAATTTAAAATTCCGAAATATGACAGCGACGCACAGCCGTTGGATGCCGTCAGCGTTGAAAAATCAGTGATAGTCTCTTAAAATGTTGATTTAATCTTTTATTGAAATGTTTTCTTGCCGTTTCAGCTTTTCTCCGTTGGAAAAAGTCGCATTTAATTGACAAATATATAATTTTTTTCGAGTTGTAATACGGTGATGCCCGCCATATTATATAGAAACGAGCAGTCAGAGATTGCTTCAGTTGTAAAAAAAATACACCATTTCCTATGGACGCCGCAAAACCCAAAATTGCGTAAAATTTTTCTCTTGGTCCAGGCTATATTTCAACCTAACCACGAAATCTGTGACGAAACGGAACTTTTTAGGTTGATATGATCCTTGTACCGGTAATTTTTTTTTGTTATTTTTGCAGTGCTGATAGCATTTTGCAGTTGCTCAGCCTCATATTTCGGATTTTTATTTTTTTTTATTTTTCTAGCGACTTTTCCACAAAGCAAGAGCGCAAAATGTGAAGAGGACATGATGACGAAGCAATTAAACCAAATTTCAATAGGTTAGTATTAATTTCGCCGAGGTTCCGAAAGTGGTACAGCACCCATTTTATCTATTTTAAAAAGTTGCTCATATGGTAGTATTAGATTGGATAGAAGGAAGCATATTAAGCATATTAGAGGTAGGACAGTCAGTTCCTTTTCTCTGGGACCTACAATTTAACGCAAATCCCAACCACAGATCGCCCCACCGTAGTTCATATTGTCAAATACATATCTTAAAAATTCTTGCTCCCACCGGAATTAGAACCCGAGATAGCAGCCAGAATATTTTAAGAGCTACTGCAGTAACCACCTCCCCCCCCCCCCCCCCCCCCTAATTACATATTTGTTATACATTCGACATATTTCCTTCCTACTTACTTAAGAACTGCAGTCGGTTAAATAAATATCGTGAATAATCGTCAGGATTTTCTTCAATTGAGTCTTCACTGGGCAAAGTTCGAGTAACTTGGTTGAGACGATTTTCTATTAGGTTTTCTTTAAATGATTACAGTATAACTGAAATTAAGTATCACGTCTGACAAAGCCAAATTTTAAATATCTTCTTTTTAGATATTTTACAATACAACTGGTAGTAATTAATGATAACCACTTTTTAAATATTTTTTCAAAGAAATTATGTAAATATAAGTATAACTTCTGACAAAGCCACATTTTAAATATCTTCTTTTGAAATGTTTTACAATTAAACATTCGGCGCTAGTATCCCCCCGAGTCAGCTAGCATACAAGAAATATTCATTTAAATATATAAGTTCTTTGAAACCAAAGAGAAAAATATTAGGAGCTTCTTGGTACCTGAATCATCCACGAGATGGTGTTGGAGCCGTTTTCGAGCCATTTTCGAGATACCAGTAGCGAAAATTGTTCCTATTTATTATTTTATTTTTTTCAGGACGAACACTATTTTGATAATCTTAAAAGTCAAAACGTTATCTAAATATGAAGTTTCATCCAAATTTTTAGCGCCGTTCTCGAGATCCAATATATATATATATATATATATATATATATATATTTCCTCGTTTAAAGATATAAGATAAAAGATCGATTATTATGGTGTCCTTTTTGTTTTCCATGATTGCAATTATATTGAAAATACGAACACGAAAACCAAATGAAAAAATGTCGATTTTTAGAGAATCGATCTTTTAGTCCTCGATTTTTTTGTGAATCGATTTATCAACTTTCGATTCGAATCGATTCAAGAATCGATCTTTTTTTGAAAGAATCGCCATCCCTAGTATAGACAATTCATCAAAAAGAATCGTCTGCCTGTCACTACTGCCTTGGTATTTGAATTTTGCTTTCATTTGCCAGCACAGCACTAAGCAGTTTGATTATATGAAAAACACACGACACATATATTTTAATGTGATCAACAACGAAGCTGCTCCCATTTTATTAATTATTTCATAACACGATGAATAATCAGGAATCTATATTTTTGACATAAATTAAAACACCTGCGGGAAAGAGGTACCTATTGTCACTGCCGACAGTGTTAGCACAAACATTCATCTCTTAGTGGGAGTTAAGTAATTACGATCAAGGTTAACTCTACTTAATGACTACTGATAAATTTCATGGCCTAACGAAGTTTATGAAAATGTATGAGACATAACGACTGAAACTCTCATTTCAGTTGATGTGAAATTCAGCAGTCGGTTGCTCAAACGTACTTCAGCTGGCTCGATCACGTTTCAGAATTTAGTATTTTACTACCTACAAGATACGTAAATCATCTACCGCGTGTCTAATTAGTAAACGCTTACATGAATTGACAATTTTTCTTTATTATGACGCCGTAGAACTTCTTAAAGAACCCTATTACATATTTAGAATCATGTAACTTCTGCTGCGCTCAATATTTTATGTTTGTTATTAAAAGCAAAAGTTTCTCCAAAAAATTAGTCCATTACAAATGTATAGAACCATATCGTTAGAGTTCGGTTATGTTTTACCTATTGTTAAAAAAGAAAAAAACTGTGATAAAAATTCTTCTCTTCTGCTGATAACTGATATAAAAGTGAACAAAGTTTGTGTTAGTATATTAAAAAGCAAAGTAATTTTTTGATGAAAAAAAAAATAGAAATATCTTACTTTTAATCCCTTTATCTTTTAGGTCAGATGTTCCCACTTAGATTTTCCTGCGTACCATTTCTTGGAAGGGTTGAACCTTGCGTATCCTTTATGCCTGTGCAGTTGCGTTCTTCCCAGTCGAGTGCTTCGCACAACCGCAGCATTACAGTAATATAATTCACACACACACGCAAACACACTTTGTCTGTCTTAACATATGTTTTGCCGATAGTAATGAATGCGTCATTTTTTAACTACCTTAGTGATTACCTTAGCCAATAGATTGCCGCACGTACCCGTTGAAGCAACCTCACGTATCCCAGGGGGAAAGCGTACCACTAATTGGGAAACATTATTGTAGATTATTTTATGTTTGTTTTATCATACTAAGAATAAGTGGTAATTTATTTCCAGAAGACTTGCCAATGGTAATAAGAAATGAAAATATGGCCAACAGCAGGCAAAGAAGGAAGTTTTGGAGAGAGCTACAGGACGCTATAAGGGGACGATGAATGAAAAGGAATAAGGAATTGATTAAGATGATTGTCTGGAGATTGAAACGTTGCTAATTCGAATTACGGTGTTGCCCGAAATTTTTACTATCTCTTCAAGTGATAATTATCACCTCTGTTAACCAAAAGAAGTTTCACTTCAATAAAAGAAATAAGTAATTTACAAAAAGCAGTAGGGGCTATATCTACAACAAGAATTTCTTCTTTATTCAACTTGCAGTTATCGAATTCTAAGACAAAACTAAATATCGAATTTTAAGGGGAAAAATACATCAAAAATTGTAGTAAATGAAAAAGTATTTGATTAGCTGAGAAATATTTAATGTTGGGACAAATTTTATATAATTAAACGCAGTGAAATGCAGAAAGTATGAAACGTGAAATATTAACATTTTACTAAGAATTAGCAATGCCACAAATGCCATATGGAAGTGTGACATGAATAATAACAGAAAACAATACTTGAAGTTTGTGGCTTCACGCCTCGTCGAGATCAATAGAGGCAGGAAACGACGGGATGCAAGGAACGGAAAGGAATTCTGCCATAGCCGTTTTAAGGAACCATCGCGGCATTTGCCTGGAGTGATTTGGGGAAGCCATGGAAATCACAAATCTAGATGGCCGGACGGGGATTCGAACCTTCGTCGTCCCGAATGCGAGGCCAGAGCATTACCGTTCACCCACCACGCTCGGTGGTACTGGAAGAAATCAAATATTGGAGATGAGATTTTAAACACATGTGACAAGATATGCCAAACAAGGTAAAAATGCAACAAAGACTAAGGAAGAAATTAGTAATAGCAACTCTAAATAAAAAAAAAAGTATAGGAAAACATCGGAAGAGCATCTCAATAAGAGGAATAGATACAAGAAAATTCTGAATAAGAATAGGCCATCAGGACGAAGAACTATAGGACGACCTACGATCGGCTGGAAGTACCTAGAAAATATCTCAACCCAAGTGTAAGAGGCAGGAGCTTAAAATGTGACGGTGATGATATATATATATATATATAAAAATAACGGACGGTTATATTTCAAGTTCGCAGTCGGCTGTAAAGAATGAAATTCATACCTCGCATCATTCACTCGCAAGGAATCAAGGCAGAACGCATGTATTCAGTTAGGAGTTCCTTTACAGTACATCAATTTCACAACTACTCGAGGCAACTAAAGGATCGTCTCCATCAAAGACGAGATATGATTGGACTTTATAAGAGATTCTCTTTCCCGTCGCTTCCTTTGGTGAAACTCATGGCTCGATTACGACTCTAGTCCACACACTGAATGCTTATTCTTGGCTTTTGAGACTGCTGTATTAAACCTCACCCTCCACTCTGAAGTAGCCGGGTACTGAAGCCAACAAGCGGATACCGCGCGCCCTGTTTTTATTTTCCACCGCGTCTGACGTAAGCGCGTGTTGCTAGGATACCGCCACGGCGCCACTCCATTACACGATGCCCCGCTATTGGCGTCCCGCAAGGTAAGAACACACAAGCAATGTTATTTCAGGCTTCATAAAGTTTAATCAGAACTTGTAAGTAGACTACGTTCTTCCTTCTCAGATATCAGGTTTCTGAGAGCTAAGAAGGCAAACAAGACACTTGAAAGGTTGTTTTATAATCAAAATGTGGCCGGCACATTGGCTTCGCGTGTCGAGGATTGCCAGTTCGAATACGGGCTCAGGCCTGGGTGATTTTAACTGAATGTTGTGTTCGTTAGGGACCGTGCATAAACTACGTGGTTCCGTCCAGGGGGTGGAGGGGTTGGCTGGAAGGCTACGCTGGGCTACGTGGGGGGAGGGGAGGTTTCTGAGCCAGGCCACGTAGCTTTCCTTTCATAACATTTTTCACAGTTAAAATGAGGAACAGAACTCACAAAAGCATTTGAACATTTATTTCCCTCAGTTAATTGTCTCCGTATGTAATGTACTATAGTCTGACAAGAGAAAACAGTACAAAATGTCTTCTGGAATCAAAAGGGAAAAGCTACGTGGTACGGGGGGGGGGGGGTTAGAGGAAAGGCCACGTAGGGCTACGTGGGGGGGAGGGGGAGTTCACAGGAGGCCAAAATGGAGCTACGTGGTTTATGCACGCTCCCTTATGTGTTGTACTGGCCGCAGTGTCCCACTATTACATCAGCAAAACCTGATAGAAAGTTAGTACTATGCAATACTTGGAGCTGTCACAAATTTATTACATTGACACACGCACAAGAAAGCAATGTTGATCAGGGGTTCGGTAGACCTTGCATTAGCTGACGGAAGTTTACTAATAGTCGTGTATTACGAGAAGTGATAACTTGTCGCCTTCCTGTGTTTTACAGGTTGTCCGAGTTTGCAGTATTTACCTATACTGGGTGTTTATGTTAGTAATTTTAGGGAACTTTGCTTAGCAAACTAGGAGAATTCTATGATATACACCAATTCCGGAGACTAAGAACTGAGAAATAAACATGTTGGAAGCTTATAAATGTGGCAGACACGCGAAAACACTACTTTCATCCGTTAGGTTAGAACACTATTTATTTGGGAACTTTGATTAGCAAACTAGGAGAATTCTGCGATGTACACCAATCCCGGAGACTAAGAACTCAGAAATAAACATGTTGAAAGCTTATAAATGTGGCAGACACGCGAAAACACTACTTTCATCCGTTAGGTTAGAACACTATTTATTTAAACAGAGAATTAATTTAGACCGCAGTCCGGAAAAGAACTTTCTTACACCTTAATGAGCGGTCTTGGCTCAGTGGTTAAGGCTTTTTTTTAACTGCTTTACGTCTCTTTTTAACATCGAGGTCTTTAGAGACGGGAAAGGATGGGGGGCAAGGATGGGGGCAAGGAATGGGAAGGAATTCGGCCATGGCCTTTTGAAGGAAGCATCCCGGCATTTGCCTGGAGTGATTTGGGGAAACCATGGAAAACCCAAATCTGGATGCCCGGACGGGGATTCGAACCGCCGTCCTCCCGAATGCGAGGCGAGAACGCTAACCGTTACACCGCCCTGCTCGGTGTTGTTAAGGCGTCTGAATGGAGATCAAAAGATCCCTGGTTGGAATCCCGGTATCTGCTAGGATTTTCAAAGACCCCTAGTCCGACCACCACCTCTGGCATAGCTTGCTGTGTAATGTGAGGTACGCCAGAACACTTCCGTGTTTCGGATTCCATTTCAGCTTTAGATCCCCTATATCTGGTAGGATTACGGGGTTAGGTTAATTAGCCACGACAACTGGCGAATTTCGCGGCAAACCGGGAACATTGTCACCTGGCGGCCGAACAATCATTCGGGATTTTTCGGCCAACAGTGCTATACGATAATTTGATTCCTGGGTAGCTCCTGTCTTCGGTCATATTAGATCGTGAATCTAAAAATATTAAATAAAAAAGTCTTTAATGATGCAGAATCGTAAACAGATAGTCAATTTTCAGTTATGTTCAATGTCTTTTATACTGCGCATCTTTGAAGCAAAAACTAGTAGTTTATTAAGTAACCATAGAAGGTTATTCACTAATATGTTCCAGCGTGGAATTTGAGTGAAGATGGATTCGATACCCTCTCCTGCCACACTGATTTCAGTTTTCACCGATTTCCTGACATGACTGCGGTTGAATGTCGGAAAATTTCCTTTACGAGGCCGTTTCGTTTTCATCCATTGCCCCTTCTCTAATGACGAGTATAAAAGCCCTGAAAGAGGAAAAGTTTTATGTTAACGCAACTAATAAACATGTTAGTCCCCTAGCGGACTCAACCAAAATAAGGACTTCCAGTCCACAGATCACCCATTGCCCCATAAGCAAACAGAATTGTTATTAACCCCCAAATACAAAATAATGTATCAAACGTGTCAAATAAAGTTGTTAAAAAAATTATTTACCCGTATGGCTGAAAAGAGCTAAACGCTCTTCAGCCAGTGGAATGAAACATAAAAAGTTTTACTGTATAGCCAGAACGTCACTGCCCAACTTTAATATTTCTAAATCCCTTTAAACTCCGCAGAACTTCTTAAAATTTTGCAGAGTAAATTTTTAAAGTCGAACACACGCGATGTTCTTATTTCAGCCCACTCAGGTCACATGGTCATGACGTTTGACCCAAAAATTATATTTTTGCCCCTAAAAACTAATTTTGTACCACATTTAGACTCTACACAACGCAGTTTTGGTTAAAATCTACCTCAAGAGGTCTAACAATCATCGTACCCAAATATTAGATCAGTTCAGTTCATACGGCTATGACCTAAGACCCTGGAAACTTAACCCCGGAAAAACAAGTTACTTACCTACTTGAACCTGTCTGCTAACTGGGAACTATTCCATATCCGTGAAAATACCAAAAACACTGATTTAAGCCTAGTATATCAATATACGTATGTATCCTTGATGACCTGGTTGCAGATAGTCCACTTACCACTTATTTCGCTTGTACTGCTGCTTTAGCGTTACTTAGTTGTTGCTCTTGGTGGCGAATATCTAAAATCTCAGTTCGGAATTCGAAACATATATTGTTTTTACTGTTGGTCGAATACACAAACAACGTGTTTCAAGACATAGGATCTGGTTAAGGTGAATGCAAATCCTAGAAGCTCTTAGTATTAGAGCATACAGCTGCTATACTAGTTGAAATGAAACAAAACATGCAAAGAAGACAAAACTGCTGAGTCGAGAATTTCCTATCATATATTATAAAAAACAACTTTTCTTGATTATAAACAGTTCTAATGAAACGATCCACACTACATTTGAAATCATTAAGATTCTGTACCTTTCCCTCCGATCATTTGTATTTTATTTCTCTGGCCAATCGTCATTACGAATAATTTAACTCGATTTAAAAATAACTTATTATTGATTTCTTAAAAAATTGATAAAATAATTTGTCAGTTCAGTTTATTATACTGTACAATGTGGCTTGAAGATTCTTCTAACGTCCTTTTTTCTTTCTTACTCTGATAAATAGTTCAGTCGTCGCCCTTCACTCATTTTCATTAGTATTTGTACCACTTTTAATATAAATTAACAATTTAACCAACTGACTTCTAAAAGAAAGTTACTAACATATTTTAATTGCGGACAAAATCATTATTATTAAGTTTCTTGCATAATAATAAATTACACTACCAACAATAAATATATGAAATTTTAAAGACGATTTGTGTGGCACTTTTTACCATACACATGTATCTATAAATGAAACGTTGCTGACAACGTGTTACCACGTCATTAAAAATCTTAGAAACAATAGTGTCTTAATTACTTATTTAATGCTACTTGTTGAATAAACTATAACTTATCTCTGAAATCTGGTGTTATGTGAGAATATACCGTAGTAAACAAAAGATTTTTATAATTTTTTTGGTGCTGTTGTTATAAACCAAAGCATAGATCTTCAGTAATATATAGAGCTACTCATCAAAGTGTTCACAAAATATCTATGGCATATTTTGTATCCGAGAGGAAAACACGGAGATCTCCAGCCAGCGTCTTTTAGGAAGTAAGCTACAAAGTAGTTCCGGCCGGCCTCGGTAGCGTAGGGGCTAGAGCACTAGCTCCACCTGCCGAAGGTCGCCGGTTCGAACCCGGCCGCGGGCGCGGATGTTTAAGTGTTGTGTGTCTGTGTGAATGTCCTGTCCGTCCTGTGGTGTCTATACATAGAAAGCATAAACGCACAGGAGAAACTAAAAAATTCACATGAAGATATATCATAAATACATTGAGCTGGCTGAAAGGCTTAGTCGCCGAAACCCATTTAAAAAAAAAAAAAGTAGTGCAAAACATGTTTTTCCTTCATCACTCCAGGTATTTGTACATCAGGAAGTATCCCATCGCCGCCATAAGCAGAACTATGTTGTCGAGACATTTCTATATTCCGGATGTATAATTTCTAGTTCCGAAGTACTACCTACAACAACGCTGCCGTAAAACTTTTTCAGGCAATTCTGATGGAGCAGTGGCTATCATACTACGTTGTCTCTATTCTGTTTGGCTCGAATTTGGTTTAGGCTTTGGCGAAATATATCGATGTATCGAAATATCGATATCTTTTCATAAAATAATAAATATTTATCTTCGATATTTTTATTCACGATATATCAAAAATTGATGTTTTAATAAGGTTTCTGTGAACAGAAACCTTATTAATAAAGCAGCTAAGGAAAAAGGTCTGAATCTCAACATGATTCATGTTTTATTTGGAGTATCAATTTAAGCACCAATTTGATATTTTTGTATGAACGCAAGTCGGTATCCAATTTAATGTGTTGCACATATATTAAATAAATATAACGCATCTTAAAAAAGTGAATACGTCTTAATTTAACAGTTTTTCATCAAAGGTTAACAGGTTAAAAAATATGTTAAATTTGAACTGCTTTATGTTAACGTCAATTTTGTGTCAATATATTTGAATGTTAACGTTTAGATTATTTTTAATCAAGTTAATATTGATATTAAACATCCGTTTTCCAAAATTGAGCATTGACGTTGACTCTTTTTTCATTGATGAATTGAATTCGATGCCTTCATGAACTATCTGGTATGCCAAACCTCGTCTATGTCCTCCGAAAGAGTGGTTTCTGCAGTTAACTTGGTGGTACCGGACAACAGCAGTAGATTGTTCGATGAAAATATAAAACACAGTTATTATCATGTCTACATCAGATGATTACTGCTTTGATTGATAGTATAAATAGATAAATTAATAGATGTTTCTATAATTCCACATGCGTTTTTAATATTCCCAATTTTCTTAAATATTTCCATAAAATTAGAAAATATGTCTTTAGAAAATTACTGGCTTTAGGTAAAAATATCGATATATCGATATTTTTCTCTCGATACGATATTTATCGATATATTTTCTGAAAATTATTTTCCTATCCCTAATTTGGTTAGTTTTAATTAAGTGCTTGTATAACCACTGGATTTACATCGAATAATAAATTCATTCACTGTAGAAAGCAGTAGCCGTGTGAAACTTCTGTCTTTATAAGTTATTATTAACAATTAGTCCTTTTACGGCTTGAGCCATGTTAAACAGTACTTTTACTTGGTTTATAAAATGATAATAAATGCGTTCATCACTATACTGTATTTCGACCCACCTAATGGATGCATCGAGACTTCGTAAATTATTATTTCTTAAAGCGGTCACCACGATTGGATGGTGAACGTATTAGTATGCATTTACAGTCCTCTGTGACTTTAGGGATTCTTAAGTTCACTGGGAAATGCTCCATAAAACACACAGACATATAGGGTATGTGGCGAACACTTTTATTCTAACAGTTTATGGTTAACATTAATACGCCGACCACCAAACAAAATTAAATATCCTTTATCCGAAGATTACAAGTCGTTCCGAGTGGAAAGTTTAATACAGAATACGTAGTACAGTTTAATACCTGCACAACAATCACTAGTTCACTGCCACACATTATACGCTCCCTATGAACGTATTTATACAGTTTTATAACAACTGGCTTGTCTGACGTTGCGGAAGCAAAAGCCAATATTTCTTTCCCGACGCGGAAGAGCGTATTACTTATCCAAATGTGCCCGGATAAATCTTCATAGCACAACACTTAGACACGGAGCCACCATCACAAAATTCTCGCGTTACTTCTGCGAGAACTTAGCCGTGACTTACTAAAAGCGAGTCTGGCACAATGAAGCGCTTCTCGATCTGTCGACTATCGATACATGCACAGATACTCTTTAATAGTGTATTGTTAGCTCATTGTAATGTCACATGCTGTACTGATCTTAGGTGATACGACCCACCAGTGCGGCTGAGGCCACCGCACTGTATCTGGGAGGTACAACTGGACCATCTTCGAGTCGTGGTCCCCCGTACAGGCAGTCCTGATTGCGGTTTATAGGTGTCTTCCCGAAATAAACGCCCACCAATTTCAGGCTCAGTGACAAGCCGGCCAAATCCAAACCACGTCGTATTCCGAAAAATACCGACCCTGCAACAGCGTGATATGTGCAACAATGAAGAAAAAATTGTTGCTATGGGATACATCTACATGTAAACTCTGCAATTCACACAACTGTGGGTGACAGAGGGTGCTCAGCACCAAACCTAATCTCTTTGTTGTGCATTCCAATCCCTAATGGTACGAGAAAAAAAGCATTCATATAAGAATCAGTGCGGCACCTTATTTCTCTAATTTTATGTTTCCTGTCATTCCGACCCAAATTGGTTGGCGGACGAAGTATTTAACTACACTCGTAAATGAAAGTGGGAGTACGCATGTTTACCAATAAGTTTAAATGAAACGTGCGTCGTCTATCTACCAGAGACTCCCAGCCTAATCAGTTCTGTGACGCTTTCATAAGGACTGTAGCAAGTGGTCATGAATCGAGCGGCTCTTCTCTGTACTTTCTGTATACTCTCAATCAACCACTTACGAAACGGATGCCAGATGGCACAACAGTAGTCCAAATGTGGACGCACAAGAGATTTGTACGCTATCTCCTTTGTTTGTTCATTACAATTTTTCAAGATTCGACCTAGGAACCGCAGCCTAGAATTAGCTCTGCCTACTAACGTATTAATATGTAAGTCCCATTTCATGTTCCTTTGTACTGTTACTCCCAAATATTTCATAGAATCGACCATATCAATAACTGAACTGTTTACCTCATATTTCCGAACAATCGGATTCTTTTTGTTAGTTATGCTCATTGTCTTGCACTTTTTACAATTTAGCGTAAGTTGCCACTCAGCGCACCAAGCCAAAATAACATCTAGATCACGCTGAACTTCTAAGCAATCGGCCAAATTCCTTACTTCCCTATAAATAACGCATCATCAGCAAACAATCTAAAAATGCTTTTCACTTTGTCACCGAGATCGTTTATAAAAATTAAGAAAAGAAGTGGTCCTATTACACTTCCTTGAGGTACGCCCGATTTAACATCTAGATTAGAAGAACTTTCTCCTTCAACGACAACATACTGCGACCTACCAGTTAGAAAATCCTTTATCCATTCACAAAGCTGATCCGATATACCGTACGCCCGTAGCTTCGCTAAAAGGCGGTTGTGTGGCACAGAGTCAAAGTCTTTCTGAAAATCTAAAAAAAATTGCATCTACTTGTGAACCTGCATCAATAACTTTCATTACGTCGTGTGTAAATAGGTCCAGCTGTGTTTCACATGATATTTTCTTCCGAAATCCGTGCTGATTTGTTGTAATAAAATTATATTAATCTAGAAAATTCATAATGTTCGAGCATATAATATGCTCCATAACTCTACTACAAACAGATGTATAGAATATCTCTGAAAATTCAGCAAATACAATGATTATAGTGTAAATGCAGACTGCATTTTACACTGTTGTCGAATAGCACAACAACGTCTTCCAACTGAAACATATTGCACCAGCAAACAAAATGTATATTTACCGGAGGGATATAGTTCATCGTATTTTCTCTTGTGGCACAGCGTATAAATGGTTTCACTAACTTGCTTCTTTCTTTTGAGATATTTACTCCGATATAATTGCTTTATGCATCGGTATGAACAGAACCCTCTGAATAGTACGATGTTTAACACGTTTGTTCCTTGTAGAGGAGAGTAAATTTTTTAGTCTCAGTGATCTAGTTAAACGAGAAAAGGATGACTGTGCTCCATAAAACTTTCGAACATGCATAATAGTGAAAGACAAATTATTCTAAAGTGTAAAAATTCACAGAAACTTACCGCAATGATCTCATGACAGTAGAAGTAGTGTACATTTAGTTTCCAACGTGCGTAACATATATTTCGTAGAGATTATTTCAATGACGTTTGGCATTATAACCATCCTACTAGATTATAGTGATCTTTTTCCTTGTTTTGTATTCTGTATTAAGGGTTCATAATGTGGGAGACATTCTTCAAAGTAACGACTACCAAGGTCTAATATAACAATTAAAACCGCTCACGTCAATGATCGTACGCGAATCGATCACCCCTGCACCGTCAGGCAAGCATCGTATCCCCGACGCTGCACGGGCGGGTATACCACGTAGAGTTATAAGGAGCGATGCTTCGGTGTATTGCATAGCCTTTATATTTTTGAGACACTTTTCACCGCACGCCGAAAACTAAAAGCGTTAGCTGTATACATTAACGACTGAAGATTTGTATCTCCAGTTCCTGGAGTAACCAATGCAGCATGTAGTATTAATAATCCTTAATACGAGGTGTGTACAAAAAGAAACCGAACTTCTGCTATAATTGCTTTATTGCTCATCATACTAACTTTTACACACTGTCCCCTTCAAAGAACTATCCTTCACTATCAAAACACCGTTGCCATTGTTTTTTCAAGTTTTGGAACGCCTCCTGGAATGCAATTTCTCCGATGACGCGCAGTTCTCTAGTCGTATTGTCTTGAATTTCTTCTATGGTCTGGAAACGACGTCCTTTCAAAGTGTTTTTCAGTTTTGGGAAGAGAAAAAAGTCTGCTGGAGCCAAGTCTGGAGAATAGGGTGGCTGAGGCACAACGGGAGTGCGATGTTTTGCCAGATAATTCGTGACAAACAACGATGCGTGAGCGAGTGCGTTGTCATGGTGCAACATCCACGACTGATTCTCCCTAAGTTCAGGTCTTTTCCTACGCACAGCATCTCTCAATCGTGTCAGAATTTTCTGGTAGACTTCCTTGTTTACCGCTTGACCACGTGGTACAAATTCATGGAGCACAGCTCCTTTGCAATCAAAAAACACGACCATCATCACCTTCATGTTCGATCGACTCATCCGCGCTTTCTTTGGTCGAGGAGATCCTTTCCCCACCCATTCTGAAGACTGCCTCTTCGTTTCCACATCGTACCCATAAACCCATGTTTCATCGCCTGTAATGATGTTCTTGAGGAAGTTTTCGTCCTCATTTGCTTTTTCAAGCAACTCCTTAGAGATCCTAGCTCGATTCTACTTCTGCTTGTCCGTCAACAAGCGCGGCACCAGTTTTACACTGACTCTCAGGATGTGATTGCAAGAGCCTATACTTGTGCCAACCTCTTCAGCAACCTCACGGTCAGTCAAACGGCGATTTTCACGAATCACAGTGCGAACCCTCTCAATCGACCAGATTTTGGATCGTCGGTAACCGAACTCCTGCCCTCCTTTAAGCGCTTAAACCATTCATAGCACTGTGTTCGGCTCATGCAGTCATCCCCGTATGCTTGTTTAAGCATTTGAAGTGTCTCGGTAAAAGTTTTCCCAAGTTTAACACAAAATTTCACACAGACGCGTTGCTCCTCCAATTCCTTCATTCTCGCTTTCTCACAAATCCGACGAGCACTCTGCGCACGACCTCACTCTACCGGCTGTCACTCGTAAACTAATGCAGCGACCGTAGTGCGACAAGAGGCAATCTCTTGCCCAGAGATGTCACTAGTGTGCACGGAAGTCAGAGAATTTTATCTGCAGCCGTTGGGGCGCTATTTAATTAGTTCGGTTTCTTTTTGTACACACCTCGTATATATTTACTAATGTAAGCCCGTGACCGTATCGTCATGGGTCTAGAATACTTCCAGTTTTTAGGGTCAAAGATTAAAAAAGGTTGACCTGATCTGACAAAATATGAACTTGACCTGTGTTTCGCCCGTAGGGTGAATCATATCTCTTGACCTTGAAGAACTCAGAAGTATTAATAATAGAATTGTGTATTAAATACGGACAGTTAAGATCGCGCTATCGTGTAATTGTTTCAAAGGTCGTAGACTAGAACTTACTTAAATACAAACTTGACTTGTATTTGACCCTTAAGGTTCACCCTACAAAAATTTAAAAATGTTTGCTTCGAAAGCATCACGTTGTTTTTTACTGAGACAGGGCAAACACTCATAATGTAATCATTGGTCACAGTATCTGTAACGGCCAGAGAACTTAATACACATTCCAAATTATCAAACAGTTGAGCAGCTCCGAAGAAATTAATTGCCAGAATAGTTGATTAGGTAACATATTTAGTCTGATGTCCACTTAATCTGCCCTAATAACTTACGTACAGCGAACATGAATAAAGACTATTAACGAAAGTTGTCAGTAAAATACCTAAAAAGCAAATAAACCGTAATGCATAACATTAGTGAATGCTTTAATTAAATTGTAATTTATCCTAATCCGTAATGACAATTGACATTCGTGGTTACAGCAGAGACCGTGAGTAATTTAATTTTTTTAATTCTTTTTTATTTGCTTTCATTAGCAAACATGTTACTCAAAAGCAGATCCACGTTTTTTCAGAAGTATAGTTTATCAATATTTTTTAAATATGAAACGCTACGAAACGCAAACTTAATGTAACTATTATGGCAATTAATTTGGTAGCAGTTGCTTAGCTATTGAATTTTGAAAATAACCACGAATTTCTTCTAATGGTATCTCTGGTCGCTTTTTCGCGAGCGAAGGCTGACACGTGACACCGTTCTCCAGCCAATAGCTATCGAGGTGAGCGAATGAGTGACTTTACGAAATTATATAGTAGATAAACAATTTCTGTTGCCAACATCCCTTTTACTCAATTAATACAGAGCCTATAGTGATTGATAAGGAATCAATGGATAGGATTTTATTTAGCAACTTTTGATGAGACACAACGTGGCGTGAACTACAGTCGCTTTGCTAGCCGCAGCTTCAGAGGGAAAGCAGGAGTTTACTCTAATACTTGCCTTTGTCATTACAGTCAATAAATCTCAGGAACAAACGCTTCAGAGGACTCGATTACACTTACCAAATTCGGTATTCTCTCATGGACAACTCTGTTTAGCCTTTTCAAACAATATTTTTGGAATCAATTCCCAAAAATGACTAACAAAAATTCAAGATGAATGCTTTATGGTGCCAAATATTGCATACAAACAGGTATTGTGAATACAAATCTCGTTTCTATTTTGCTGAGTATTTAATTTCAACAACACAATAAAAGACTGATTTGTGTTTATTATTTGAGAGGGAGGAAGAGAGGTGAAGGTTGAATGAACTGAAGTTTCACACCTGTTTTCTGTTTTTTTTTTTTTTTTTTTTTTTTTTTTTTTTTTTTTTTTTTTTTTATAAATTAGTTTAGTAGCAGTTGGAAAGACCTTCAATATATTTATCTATATACCGATAGATGGGCAGAAAGATGTTCTTAGGTGTACTGTTTTTCTTTTTCGCTTCGGGCTCAATGGGTTTTCGATGCCCAAGTCATTAGAGCCGAGAGATGATGGGGACAAATAAAGATGAAGGCACTTGGCCATGGTCTTTTGAAGGAACCATCCCGGCATTCGCCTGCAGAGATTTCGGGAAACCATGGAAAACCGAAATCTGATGGCCGGACAGGTTTTTAAACACGTCCTCCCGAAAGTCAGTGCCAAGCTTTACCACTCATCAACCGTATAGAGAAGCAGCTTAGAATTTACGCTGACTTCTAACTTGCAGTTCTAATCTTTTACTCAGAAAATGTTCACTTTTCCGTCGATTGAACGACTGCGGAATGAAATTTATCCAAAACTCGAGGAAAGAAGAGTTTGCGCAAAGTATGGTATTTATGGTTTTAGACGTCAGTTTTGCCATCTGATGGAAAATAAATGTTTTGCTTTGAAAATGCTTGAAAGTATCTTAGTATGTGTTAATTATTATGGCTGATAATAATCTCTGTCTTATTATTCTGAGAAGCCCTAAGCTATTTGATTATGCAAATTTCCAGTCTCCTTCGGTGACCTGATTTCCATTTTAAGCTTCTCCTGTGTATCAACCGGTGGCATTATTACATACTGTTGTTTTTGCGGATTCATTGAGGGGGTGGGATTTACATTCTGGGGAAGTTATGTGATTAAGTTAAAACAAGGTAGGAACGGAATGAATTACAACTTCAAACTCTCCTGTACGAAAATTTGGTTATTATATTCAATGTTATTTATTTAGAGTAAAGCAAAAATACAAATTATATTACTATAAATTATAATTTACTATGTGGTTTGGCCATTCATTAAGTAACTAATTAGAATCCATTGCCATATTGCCCTTAAACAGAAATTTCACTTGTCATATATTTTGATTCCAGATTCATTTCACCGACTCGCTGATTGTCAAAGAATGGGCTAATCAATAGTGACAACTCTTCGAATTTCAAATTCAATTTCCATTACCGTAAGCTAAAGTAACTGCATTTCAGGTTTACTTAGAATACTTCTTTGACTAGAATTTATTTTCGTTGTCCAATTCATCTCCATGGAAACCATCTTCATGATTACCTTGCTTTCGCTTGAATATGGCATAAAAAATATATTTCTGCTTAAACTGCCTTTAAGAAGAGACAGTAGATTCGAAGTAATAATTGATTTTCTTAGTATACGGTTCAGGAACCGCGATTACCAGGCTAGGTTTTTGCTTCGAGTTATTGCTTTATAATGATAAACAGGCCTATAAAATGTCGTAAATGATTTAGATTTCATTTTTTATAGGATCATGATCAACTGTATCATCAAATTTTATATTTAGTTGTTTGCTGGACGGGCACCACAGTAATGTACTATCGAGGAGCGTGGTGGGTGAACTGCTAACGTTCAGGCGTGGTATTCAAGGGGGTACTCTTTCGATACCTGATCCATCCATCCAAATTTCGGATGGCTGGATTATTCCAGAAATAACTCTAGTCGGACACAGGGATGACTGGTTCAAAGTCCAATAGCCGAATGCTTTAGTGTTCCTTACCTCCATTCCTATCCTCGTGCTAGTAATCTCAAAACGCTTACTTTTTCTATATAAAAAATCCATAATTGAGACAAACCATTTTTTCCTTCACATAGCTTTTGGCAGTGTCTTATATACCGCGTGAAACTTTAATAACTATAGCGCTTTCTGAGAAATACAATTTTTGTTACTTTCTTCGCAATCTTGTTTCGTCTCATATAACTCATAACCTACGTATATAAAAACAAAAAAATTAAAAAATACAGTATTTTCTATTATGTTTGTTGAGATTTACTTCATATGCTTTTGAACCTGACTGATCCCTACAAATGCGATATGTCTATTGCCTACAATAATAAATCGAAATGTTTTTTTCAATACGTTCTACTTCTTTTAATAACTTCCGTTGGCGTGGGTCATTCATGCTATACTTTAACCGTTCACTCACTAAGTAGCCTATAGTTTTTTGGTATATCTGATCTTTCTTCGCAGTACTTCAAAACGTGATGTACATGTTTTAACATACAACTACTATTTTTATTCCCAAAGCAGGAATAAAACCAGTCTAGTAATCATTGTTTTTTACTTTCATCATCCAGTTTATTATAATAAAAGCGTAAGCCAACATAATAAATTCTTAAAACTACCTAGAATCAAGTCAGCGATTTTATTTTATTTCTTCTACACCAGCATCATTACGAACGATGTATTAGAATGACAGATAATGCTCTTGTTATCCCTCTGCGAAGTATATGAACTTTGAGTAAATGTGTATTGTGTTATGCTGCTGTTTCTTACTTTAAATTTTTTGTAACATTATATCCGTTCATTAGGTCTGGTGGTCTTGTTATCTCTGTCGTTTGATTCGGTTAGGAGGTAACGAGGCTATGATCTTCCTTGAAAATCTTCACTGGAATTCTTTCTAGATTCTATAATTCGTCCCTTACTACGCAAGTGTTACCATGTTGTGTGGTTTTGGGATCACCAATAAAAAACACCGTATCCACCAGTGTAAAGCCGCGTTCCCACGGCGTCTTGTAACGAAGTCGGGCGGGACGGGACGGGACCTCATTAGCCGAAGTGTAGGGACGAGCGCGCGCCGCAGGTTAGCCCTCGCTTACCTCGCCGCCACCCCCACCACGTTGCCTAGTGTCGTTTGGCACAGAGCACTTTACAGCAACAGAAGGGGTGCGCACCGCTGCTGCAAACCGATGGCAACAACACTCCACTTCGCACGCCTGTGATGTTTACCGACACAGAGTGGGTAGCTGCGTCTCGTCCCCGCTAGCAGAGGCGGCCCTGTTCCCATGGCATGTTGTTGAGTATTCGTCCCGTCCCGTCCCGTCTTCGTTACAAGACGTCGTGGGAACACGGCTTTACGCAGTGCACTGAGGCGACGGACACTGGCTCGGGGAGCCCGGGATTCCGCCTACCTGCCGTCCTGAGTGTGGTTTTCCGCAACCATCAAGGCGAATGCCGCGACTGTCCCCAACCTACGCCTCATAAAGTACACATTTCACAAACATAAATTATACTTATGACAAGCAGAACATACATCTTTCACAGACAAACGGGAACTTTTCATTTCCCCCATTAATACTTAGTACGACCTGGCAATATGTAAAAAATGCTTGGCATCAGCAATGACATGCGGCCGTTAAACAAAATCTCTATATTTAACCATGCCAATGATGAGTAAAACTCCTCGAAGACAGCCTACCCCAAAATGTTGGGAAAAGGTGGTGAAGGAAAAGAAGTAAGAAATCAGAATGGGACAGAAACAACATTCCGACATTACTGAAAGATCCTAATCGGTCCTCCCGTTTGCGTTCATTTAATTATGATTAATTGCGGTCCCTCTGCACTAAGGATCCCGTATTTTGTTCGTTTTTTATAATTCAAAATGAAGTATACGGATAACCGCCAAAAACCGCAATCAGCATCGTTGGGTCGTAGGAACATAGACTTGAGCCCGGGAACGTTGTTTCTCCTATTGTCCAGAATTGTGATCTTTTAACATGCTAAGTAAAATTGCCTTTTCTTTTTATTATTGACTTTTTGGCTTGCATCCATACAGCCACTTTCAATTACAGATTAATATCTCTGGTATAACGATACTAATATCATGCAATTAGCAATTTGATTTTGTAGAGTAACATCAGTAATATACCGGTAATAATACCATACAATTACATACATGTTATTTACAATTAATTTAGATTGTGGCGTTAATATTTCCCATGTGGTGGTACAAAATCTTATAAATAGCATTATCTTCAAATGCAAGGAGTCAGGTAGTGCAAGTGGGCAACGGAATACCTTCTTTCATGAGCGATTCTAGGAAGTGGTCAATCTCCATCTTCTTCCGTCGGCAGCCAAATAACAGATGGTTTATGTCTTCAATTTCTCCGCAAGGACAGTCGATAACGTGTAGTCTATGAAGGTGTTGCTTGAAGCAACCGTGGTTCAATTTTAGTCTAGCAATACAGGTGCTGAGTCTCCGAGAACATTAGTGTACCTCATACCATGGATGTGAGGGTATCTCTAGGTGAATGCGCCCGTAGTGTTGGCCTTTAGTCAAAAGTGAGCTTTCCATTTTATTTTTATGGAGTATTTGATCTGACCAACTGTGTGCCTTGCTCTACACAAGTTGGCAAAACGCTTAAAGTAATTGCACTCCATCAGACTCAAATACAGCTAGACCGCAAATCGGCTTCTCAGATTCTTTATCGTGTGGTAAGCTGTAATTTCATGGGTTGTCGGTAGCTGCTGAGCAATCCCCAGAAACGTCGATTTGTTTGTAAGTACGTGCCCGCCGCAGGAATGCGCTATCCCGCGGTGAACAGCTGTTGACGCCGCTAGTGCCAGGAGCGGTCGAGTGGCGGCGCTGGCGCTCACCACGCCCCCGTCGGCGGCCCTGGAGACGGAGCGCGGGCGCGTCAGTCTGCCGCGAACCGGCGTGGCGTGCAGTTGTGAGTGTGTGTGTCGCCACTGTGCGTGTCGAGACGAGTTACAGTGTAGTGCAGTGTGGTGTGTTGTTGACTGGCGATGTTGCGCGGGGAGAGGGAGAGCATTCCGCGGCGGCTGCTGGGCCAGGAGCCCGCCACCTGGAGACACAGCTGGCATTTCAGCGGTAACCAGGAGGGTGGACAATCCTGTTGCAGGCGGTCACCCTCCCTCAATGGCAGCCACGCAGACCTGCACAGGCACGCAAAGTGAGTCAGTGAACCGTGCAGATCACAAAGCAGTGCACACAAGCTTCACTCATCCAAGTTCATGCGACACTCTAAAGGCATTTGGGTTTGAGTAATCCACTCAGGGGTGTGTCCAGCTTTTATTCCTTTAGTCTTATTGTTTCTAACTTAGCGAACCAGCTTGGCGAGATAAATTTTGTGTATTCGGTACAGTTTCTACTTTGTCAACTATCATTACAGTACTACACACTTTTATAATAGTAATAAGGAAGACTACAAGCGAAATCTTTACTTGGTAATCTCATTGTATGATTACTACATTTATTTCATACAAAATATGGAATTTGTATGAATTGTACTACATCATACTCTCAACCTTATTTTAGTTAATGCTATTAACAACAACTCCAATTTTTGATAATACCTTTGGGGACATCCATAAATTACATGAGGTGTTTTTCCGGATTTTCGGACTGCTGCCCCTCCCCTCTGGTGAGATCTGGCCCGACCCCCCCCCCCCCCCCCCCTGTGGTGAGATCTGGTCCCGTGAGACCCCCCCTCCTACAGATCGTCTTTGCAACATTTTGAGACTTTTTTTTTAAGGTCTCACCCACACTTTTCAGCCAAATACCCCCCTATAATCGACTTTCGCGTCAATTGTAGACCCTTTTTTTAGCTCTACAGTCCTGCCCAATTTTGGAAAATCTCACGTGAGATTTCCGTTGACCCCCCCCCCCCCTTGGTAAGATCTGGTGAGATTTCGCCGGCCCCCCCCTATTTCACCTGACGTAATTTAGTTTATGGATGCCACCTTTCCTTACCTTATGGATTTACACCTCGTCGACGTCAAGGTTATTAAAAGCGAAAAAGGACTGGGGGCAAGGAATGGGAAGGAATCCAGCCATGACCTTTTGAACAAACCATCCCGGCATCCTCTTGGGGTGATATCGGGATCTGAATGTCCGGATGGGGATTCGAACCTTCGTCCTCCCGAATGCGAAGCCAGAGCCCTACCCGTTAGGTTTGATAACACGAATGGATCATATAAACCATCGAGTTTTCGTTGATGTAGAACATTTTTTTCGTATAACAACTCAATTTATAGTTAATTCGAACAACAAATCTGAGGCAAACAATATACGCTTCAAACCAATCATGTCGATTGCACAGTCATGAGTATACTTTGCTTTCGTCCATTCTTTTAGGCTTCTATCCATCAAAAATAATAATAACAAGAGATTGCTTTGGGCAGTGCTGGCGGGACTCAGGTTGTTGTTGTCGCCTATAGTCTAACCACTGACGACCAATTCAGAGATTCATGTGTCCACGGTTCTCAAATCAAATCATCGTATGGCACAGTTGGCCGGAAGATCCCAAAGGATTGTTCGGCCGCCAATTGACGAAGTTTTCAATACGTGTTTTGTGGTGGCTAACCCAACCCGGTAATCCTACCGGCTGTAGGGAACCTAGTTTAAAGTGTAATCCGAAACACACAAGTATTTTAGCGCACCTCACATTAGACAGCAAGCTGTGAAGAGACTTGAGAATCCCAGCCCAGACAAGGATTCGAATCGTCGTTCTTTCGATCTTTAGTCAGACTCTTTAGCTACTGAGCTACCAGACCACTTTCACAGGGTTCTAATAAACACCAATAACTATATGGCTGAAGTGATGCATCTTGTCCGGTCCCTTCCGCATAGTACTTAGTATCTCTGTATCGCCTGGCTCTATATAATCACTCTGTTATGTTCCACTACGTGCTAAAACCCTAAGCCAGAAAAAAAAAAAAATTTCTAAATCACTCTTATTTCATACCGTGATGTTTGGGGATACAAATGTGTCAAGCAGCATTATATTTTAGCAATACCCATTGAACATTTTTGTTATAAACTTCATAAACGGCCTGAACATTGAACTGTTCTTCCAAAAAAGTTTGCATTACAATTGGGGCTTCGAATCTGGTCCTTACCTATTTAAGTTACCAGCTATCAAAACGATTTCAATGTTTAAATCAAGAAAGGTATCAATTACGGACCTAACATTGTAACATAGTTTCTGTGTAAATAGGCATTGAATACCATTTTCAGAATATGAAAGCTTGTCTCATTTCCTAAGGTAGCGTTTGTTGGTTTAATGATTTTAATGTGTAACACTCAATCATTTAAATTGATGGTAAATCGACTATTTGAATATAATCTTTCGGTCTGGCTCTTCGTATCACAATACGGATTTTTGTTGTCCAGTAAGAAATTCATATTTTCATTTACATTTGCGTCAACGTTCCAGTTTCATTTCACCCTACTGTGTTACATATATTTTCGTCCCCAAAATTCTGTTTTTTTTTATGGCAAGATTCATAATATGAGAAGCGCAAACAATTATATCCTATCATAATTGAGTTGCACACGGGAGAAAGTATTTATGCCGAGAAACATTTCTAAATCACATTTCTTTTTATTAAAAATAGGCAACCATCTTTTCTATCTTACGTCTTTTCCACCGTGTCTAGCATTACATTTAAACAACATTCAATTAAGCTGTTTTGCTTGTCTCGCCACACGTAGGTAACACTAATAAATTTGCGGCAGTAATTACTAAACGTTTGTAACTAATTTGTTACCCTACAGTTTCGTATGTGCTGAAGTATGAGACAAAAAATATATGCAGAAATTTCATTGAAACATACTGTAAACAATTGCATTTTCTGGATTTCAGACTGAAGATAAAAACAATACTTCGTAGCTAAATACTACGTATGTATAGTTAATTACTGATCTATGATAATGGTGGCAAACAAGTCTTTCTCCATCTACTCGCGAACTGTGTGAGCTCTTCGCTGATATGAATTTATCATTTCATTTTACAACAATATTTCGAGGTAAAATTCTGTGAGTTGCGTATAGAAACGGTCTGAAAATAATAAATGATATGAATGAAATATGAGCGAAACGATCTGAACTCTCATCATTCTTATTCGGATATGGCTGCACTACATTGCCCTTGGCAAAAACGTGTAGCCAAAGTCAGTAATCTGAAGTGCAAATGAGAGAATTAAACATGATTTTGGTATGTGCAGCAATCTTGCATATTCCAATTTTTTTTAATAAAATTTTGTTTACATTTTGCGGTTAAGGTAGTTACTGGAGGCTAGACAACTTCATAACCTCGTCTTGCAAGCGAAATCTCAACCGGAAATGTGAAGATTACTGTGAATAACTGTTGGAGTTTCCCGGCGGTTACTCCCAAGACGTTTTAGTTGACTATTATCAGGTCAGTGACGTCGTATCACCAAAATGTCTGTATCTCTTTTTATTGTATCACTTAACCTCAACAGAAACTGGTAGGTTGAGTTACTTTGTTACGATCCCGGCACTAACATGTGAGTGAAAATTATTGTTATTACTAATTGCGATGGAGCGAAAAATTACCTACTGTAAGTACCTAATTATAGTTCTGTACATATTTTCACCTTAAAATCTTTCACAGTCTGTGGTATATTGGTCATTGACTCTTTATGTAATTTGTTCCATTCCCTCACTACCTTACTTACAGATGAATTCTGTCCTACTTCCCTATGTCTGAAATCTATTGATAATTTATTATCATGGTCCTCCTTTCTCTTCTACATGATGTTTCTAAATCTTCCACCTGTAATTATCCTGGTCCCATCATCAGTATGTGGCTTGTACAATTCTGTTCACTCGCAATTTCTCCCAACTCTATTCATTTATCATTTCTGCTGTTGAGTGCATTCTTTGGTAATTTCCGCAGTTAAATATAACTACCCTCCTTTGCACCACCTCCAACTCCCGCATCTAATACTCATAATATGGACACCATATCATCCCATAGGACTTTAGCAAAGGCCTGACTAATCTATGGACTCGTGCCTTCGTAGTTATTTAAAACAAACTACGCTGAATTTTCGTTCTGTCTTATTATCTTATACCCCTTACAATTCTAATGGCTTGAAATTATCTTAATTACAATCTCACTAATTTTCTTGCTGAAGAATTTGAGTTTTTGATAATACTGTTGACATAATTTATTTTAAAGCTATCAAAAACAACAGGAAAACGGTGAAGAATCAATTTTTTAAAAAATATTGTTTCATAGCTAATGCTTTATACGTCCAGTACGGTTGTTAATGCATTTACCGAGCGTGGTGGTGTAACGGATAGCGTTCTGGCCTCGCATTCGAGAGGACGGCGGTTCGAATCCCCGTACGGGCATCCAGATTTGGGTTTTCCATGGTTTCCCAAATCACTCCAGGCAAATGCCGGGATGCTTCCTTAAAAATGCCATGGCCGAATTCCTTCCCATTCCTTGCCCCCATCCTTTCCCGTCTCTAAAGACCTCGCTGTTGAAAGACGTAAAGCAGTTTAAAAAAAAAAAAAAAGGTTAATGCATGTTAAACGATGCGATGGGCGGAAAGGTGAATAACAGAATCTTAGTAAACGTGAGGCTACAAAGTAATTAATTGACTGTATAATGAAGTAGGAAGTTAAAATTCTGGAAATAAAGAATTAAAAAATGATAGTTTTTAGGACTCATACATACGAAAACTATGTGTCTTATTATGGAAGGTATGGTGATAGTTAATTTGCTGATTACAGAGCACAGTAAACGAAAAGAATTGGAGAGTAAGACGGAGACTGGAAATTATGATACATATAATTTGCTACGTAAATTGTAATGAGAATGTATATGGCGCAAGATAGGGAGAAGGATTGCGACAACCAGTCGAGAAACTGGAATCCCGTGAGAATTACTTAGATGTTGTGCGGTCACCATCGGCAGTTGTCAAATAAAATCATGTCTTGATACTTTACGGTACTCACTTAGACGAATATTGTGACTATCAGACTTTGACCCTTCTTAATTTTGTGAGAAACTGGAGTGAAAAGCTAAACGCATTCTCTAAGATTCATTTGTCACCCCTAATGCGGGCAATAACCAAAAATAAACCAAAATGTTTTGTTTACTGTTTTATTGAGTTGCCTAAAATTTCATGAAGCTGCTTCAACATAAAATATTAACTTTTATTACGATAAGCACTGTATCGGGCGCACCGAGCGTGGTGGATGTGCTATATCGAATACGGGAGGGCTTGGGTTCGAATCCCTATCGGGCCATATATATGGTTGAATAATGTGGTACGAATAATATGGTACGAATAATGTGGCGCGCAATTCCTACTTACCAGATTGTTTAATGAAGCCCTGAGTTAAATCCCAAATTTGTCTGCAGTGCCCCCCCCCCCCCCCCCCCCGTGCCGCAAGTAGTTTTATTCCCCGATTGATTCCAGAACATATTTTGTATAAATGACGGAAATTCTGTTGTGTTTTCTGAACCTTACTTTATTTAACTGTGAAAAATAATATAAATGAATTGTCTCGGAACTCTCCTCCACCCCACCCCTTTTCCATAGACCGAGCCCGTAGCTTATGGACGTTTCCTAGTTGGATTAGGTCTCAATGGGCAATCCTATTGTTATTTATTATATTCAACAACTGATTTTGAAAATTCACCAAAAATAAACTTCATACTTTGAAAAACTCAATTTTTGTTTTAGCATCTTTTTTTTTTTTTGTTAAACTGTTATTTCATTTACTAATTAACACTATCAAAATGAAATAAAAATTAGAAACTAATATATAGAGAAAATAATATTTTATCACAGTAAAGTAGGGGATGCCGTAGAAATTGTAGCAAAAAATCATATTTCCTAAAGAATAGAAAAAATCGCTGACCTTACTAGACTGAGCCGTCCTGTTTATTCAGTTTTGACGTCAGTTCCGGGGCCACCTGTAGACAAGGTACATATTGCTGCCGCGAAGATACGACAAAATTTCCGCTCACTATGCTGTCATACGTCGACATCACACGCTAACAAGATTTTCCGCCTTCTGCGCTGATATTGCGGTTATCGAGTTACTAACATAGTTAGCAGACATATTGTGTCCTCAATTCATGGCTACAGCAATAATGTTCATCATAAAGGTCTCCTGGAAACTTCCACTGTCCTTACGAAAAACACACATCCATCACCACGGTAGCTGACTGCTCTTTCTGCGTAGGTTACTATCAGTTTTATGTTCAGAATCCAACCTAACATTCATTTTAGACTATCTTCAAAGGCCGACAAAAATGACTGGTTGAACGGAGTATTCTCGCATGTCATTTCTTTCCAGGTGCTTAACTTAATAGAATTGTTATAAAATAACTTCGTACCTTGCGCTGCACGCTGTAACAAAAAGTTTCAGATGTCATCTTTGTCCAGTTTGTATTTTAACCTTTCCACAAGGGGGCATCCATAAATTACGTGAGGTGTTTTACCAGATTTCCGGACCCCCCCCCCTCCCCTCTGGTGAGATTTCGCCGGACCCCTCCCCTCCTCTGGTGAGATCTGGTCCGTGAGAACCCCTCCCCCCCCTAGATATAGCCCTTGAAACTTTTTGAGACCTTTTTGTTTTTAGGTCTCACCCTTCAAAATTCGTTTTTTTTCGACGAAATTTCTCCGTAAAATCGCTTTTCGCGCAATTTGTAGACTTTTTTTTAGCTCTACTATCCGAAAAGTTTTTTCAAAACCTTACGTGAGATTTCTGTAGACTCCCCCCCCCCCCCTGGGTGAGATTTGGTGAGATTTTTCCGGACCCCCCCCCTCCCCCATTTGACCTCACGTAATTTATGGATGCCCCCCAAGTTGCTCTAATACTGCCGCTAGATAATAAAAGCTTCAGTCACACTCTTACGATAATCCTAGTATTACTAGTTTAAATCGTGGTCCAGGCCGCATATATCACGTTCACTGTGGAACTACTTTCATTCAACTGAATTAATGATTTCATATTATGGCACTCATAAAAGCATTTTTTTTTTTTACAACTTGCTTTACTCATTCCAGCTGATTTATAGGCAAATTGTAATATTTCTGTTCGAAAATGAATGCTTCCATCGTACGCGCATTAATATATTCACTGGATCGCGATATAAACCTAATCCCATATTTCTTAGTTTACTAAAAACAATCAGAGAATATAACGAAAACATCTACATCGAACGATTATAAATGAAAATAATAATTAATATGTTATTTAAAAGAAATACCTATTTTTCTAGTGTTCTGGCAATTCATTTCTTCATAGTTACTTAGCTAAATAGAATTGCCCTTAATAACACTCATAACCTCGTTTTGGTATGGTATAAACATCTCTGTTAGTTCAGCAACAAAGGCCTGGAGCGTTACGTCAGTATCATGGGCTCTACGACACAGTGACTAAGCTTAACCTTTTATTAGTATTGATAATTATTATAAAGTTGTGCGTTCGAATAAATCTGTAGGTTACGAGGAACTTAATGCTTGCATTCTGTCAGCGAACAAATGAAGACTTAAATAAGACTGGAGGATTCCTCGGCGTTGAAAATATATAAAATTTTCTCGGGTAACTAGCCGAGTTAGACGATCGATCAAACACGACGTTTCGGCGGTCACAACTCTGCCGCCATTGTCACGTGAATGACTTGACAATGGCGGCAGAGTTGTGACCGCCGAAACGTCGTGTTTGATCGATGGTCTAACTCGGCTAGTTACCCGAGAAAATTTTATAAAAATGAAGACTTGTTAACATTGTGTGTGTGTGGATGTGTGTGTGTGTGTGTGTGTATGTGTGTATGTGTGTGAAGTGCAGAAAGTTTGGAACATTCAGAAACCTTATTTATAGTTTAAATTTCATCGGTTAAACAGTTTCCTTTCTTTCCTATAGCAGTAAGAGCACTTAACACAATCCGAAATACTTTTAAATTACTTTAAAATTAATGACAGGTGCAACTGAAATATTCAGGCATGGATATTAGAATTACATTTCATTTTTACGGCATGAAAAACTGTTGTTGCTATAAAAATAATTACGCCAAAGACACTTGCGTAATGACTATTCCATTCACTTCCGCGTATGACAAATATGTAGGCGTATGTAACAAATTGAAAACATATATTTACTTCTGTAGGAAATATGCTTGATGCAGATTTTCTTTAAAAAGAAAATAACCATTGAGGTACTTCTAAGAGTCGAAGTGCAATATTGGTTATCAGATATACTTCTCTTTGGATGATTTCTTTCTTTATGAATGAATAATTAAAATTTTAATGTCATCGCGTACCATTTTTATTATTATAGAGTGAATTACTGAAATTCGATGGAACACTATTGGAACGTCTTACCACTGCCCGGCAAATCTCGGTAGCTTCTGTAAACTTCCTTTGTATTCCGAGGGTAGGCAGTGTGCCAAAGTCGTTAGAGATTTTTTTTTCAGTCAAGGGCGTCAACTCCAGTAGCCGGCGTTCAACAGACTTTTATTGCAATGGTTTGCGAACCAGCCGTCCTCAAATGTCCTCCCACATATCGACCACTAATAGTGTTCATTTGGCCATAAATCACAGGAATGTTGCAGTATTACTTTCGATTTACCTTCATAGGCATCTTAATACGAAAGAAATATTGGATTAGTACCTCGTAAACCGTAACCTCTGGGTGAGCGGTAAAGTTCAGGTTTGTTTTTTGCTTTTGGCTTTACTCGTCGTCGACATCTATGTCATAAGGGGCAGGAAACGATTGGGAGAATGGAATGGGAATGACTTCTGCCATGGCCTTTTGAAGGAAACATTCTGTCATTAACCACGGATGATTTGGGGAAAACGAAGGAAAACCCTAATCTGGACGGCCGGACGGGGATTCGAACCGCGTTCTCCCAAATGTGAGGCCACAGCGTTACCGCTCAGACAACACGTTTGGTATTTGAAAAATCTGCAAGTTCGATCCGCAACCAGGCAATCCATATTTCAGTTTCCATGGTTTAAACAAAGGGTACCGGGGATAAATATGGTACCCTGAGTTTTTTAGGCGATCACCTTTCCATGGTTTCCCAATCACTCCAGGCAAATACCGGGATGCTTCCTTCATAAGGCCGTGGCCGAATTCCTTCCCATTCCTTGCCCCCATCCTTTCCCGTCTCTAAAGACTTCGCTGTTGAGAGACGTAAAGCAGTTTTTTTTTCAAAAATAGCGAGCACCTTAACCACTGTGCTATTTATTTATCCGTACATACGGATAGTTCGTTCTCTAGAATATATAACGAACCGTTAGTTCTTATTACTATAACAATATACGTATTTTAATTGACAAACTTTTACGGGTATTCTTTGTTGGTTCGTACAGAAGTCCATTAGCGATTTCCTCTCTTTTCCTCTACGAGCCGTAAGCCTAATGAATCACATCATCCAGCATCTCTGACAGTTTTCATCTTTTCTGAATCACAAGACTCTCCAATGTTTTCTGTTCTCAAAGCATCTCTCCTCTTACAGCATCGTCCGTTATAATCTGTATTCATACTTTCTTGTATCCCTTGAGCCATTTGTCATTTTGCTGCCTTTGAAGAAACTTTCCTTACAGTTTCAAATTACACTCAGAAAAATTAAAGCTAATGGAGCTCTAGAATAGGGCAAGCAAGCCATTATGTGATATGTTCAGTGCTATCAAAGGGGTACCTTGAAAATAGAACCAGACTTACGGATTTTCGATAATGTGTGAAGTCTGTATACAAATGAAATCAAGTTGTGGCTCCTTCTAGGTTGTGTCAAAAAGCTCTTTACTCCTTGTAAAAATACTCAGTAGGTATTCGAAAACGTACACAACTCCGAGACACTCTTAAATTTAGTAAAGCGTTTTTCAATATTAATGGTACACCGCAAACGCGTTACCTCATAAATATTATCCGGGAATTCGCTCATGAATAGTTCCTCTGCTTCCAATTCCTTGTTCTACGGATTGAACAGGAATCCCAGGTAACACAACACTTCATTTTAGGTAATATATATATATATATTGCTTATCATGAGAATTCTTTACATTAATCATTTTTATTTTATCAGCGATGCACAGAAAGTACGTAAGATTTTGAATCTTAAAATATCTAACAATCAGTTTAATCTAAATGCACCATACACCTCACTATATCCGTGAATTTTCTGTTCAACTTGTCACTGAAAGTTGTTTTATTTATTTTTAAATTGTATCTGCACCAGTACAGGTTAATTGTATCCGATGAATTTCTCGCGATCAATCACTTGTAGTTAATATAAACGTGACATCAGACATTCTCGTCACCATATTCAGCTGACTTAACAGCAGCAATTTTTTAATTTTTTTTTAAACTAAAATCTTCTCGGAAATGTCGTCGTTTTGAAAATATTTTATCATTGTAAAAAATCGCTATGGAACCTCATAACTCCCAAAAGGATACTTTCCAGGATGCTTTTTTAATCATGTAAAAAATAGACGATTTTTTGCAAGAAATATAAAGAAGGCTAATATTGTAATGTTCCCTCGCAATCGAAACTCAAAAAAGAAGATCAAAGAGTAGATAGCCATGCTAAAGGCAAAGTGCAAAACGAAACGTAGTTGTCATCCCGTATATCTGTTGCTTACGAGAACGCTAGGAATATATTATTGCATGCCAGTTATTTGAAACAAAGTTATAGTTGTAATTCTGCATGACAGCGAACAACGTGGATGAAAATACTCTTCAGGATACATGGCCTGTTACTCTCACCGCTGGCCACCTTATGAATATTATTGGTACACAGATCACATCATCCTGTACACCGTTGTTTTAAGCTTTACGGGTATGATACAACTTCGTTTTTAACATTATTTTTAGAACTCATCTGTAATAAGCAACCGCTCGTGGTGGTATAACGGATAGCGTTTTGGCCTCGCATTCGGGAGGACGGCGGTTCGAATCCCCGCCCGGGCATCCAGATTTGGGTTTTCTATGGTTTCCCAAATCACTCCAGGCAAATGCTGGGATGTTTCCTTAAAAATGCCATGGCCGAATTCCTTCCCATTCCTTGCCCCCATCCTTTCCCGTCTCTAAAGACCTCGCTGTTGAGAGACGTAAAGCAGTTTAAAAAAAAAGTAATAAGCGAGCGGTCTGTTCAGTGTAGGCGAATTAGGGGTAGCTGTAATAAGACGTCTGACAGGAGATCGAAAGTGCCCCGGTTCGAAACCATCTTTCGGCGCGGATTTTCATGGATCCTCAACCCGTCCTTCAACTCTTGTACATCTTGTGTAATGTCATGTACATCAAAAAGCTTCCGTGTTTCGAATTCCAACGTCAGACTGTAGGTCCCATTTACCCAGTAGGATTACCGGTTTAGTTTAGGTAATGAGGAATAGAACTGTCCGTCCTACCGCTGATACCATCCTTAGTATGTTCTGGAGAGTCGAAAGGACCACGTTAAGCTTAGCTACAATAAGCAGTGCGTCGTTGAAACATATTACGTCGCCACTACACGAAAAATTGGCCGTTGGTGTCACAAATATAAAGCAAAATACATTGAAATAATCATCACCGTTCGACCAGTATAGATGATGTCAAGGTTGAAACAATTTTTGCATACTGACCCATCTTTACAGTAGCGTAGATGCCAATGGAGTATGTTATACCGGCACAGCAGCTCTTTTGGAAATTTTTTTATTGTGCTAGTTTGCAGTTGTCGCCCTTAATATGAACTGTCATTGTGTGTGGACTGTGGATACGCCACCCACAGATTTCTGTGAACTGCAAAGTACTTATGTTTGAGTACGGTGCGGTGTCGTTTGCGTACTCAGAGGTTTAGGATTCAGACAGATTCTAGGCATATAATCCAGTGGTTTCAAGTTATTTTTTTTATTTCATTTTATACATACTCTTTTTTTTAACTTTAATTTGTTACTTAGTAGCAGCTGCTGTCAAGTTTTCTAATTACTAATATAAAAAGCTAACACCCATAAAATACATTCAATCCCATTGTTAATTCGTTAAGTAATCAAAATTCATGGATAAAGTTTTTAAAAACATGAATTAGCATTACCTCCTGAACAAAATTCAACTGGCATTGTCAAACTAGAACTTAATCATACGTTAGTTTTTTTTTTTTTTTTTTTTTTTTTTTTTTTTTTTTTTTTTTTTTTTTTTTTTACTTATGACTTTACGTCGAGGTCATTAGAAGCGGGAAGCGGGAAGAAATTCGGCCATGGCATTTTGAAGGAAGCATCCCGGCATTCGCCTGGCGTGATTTGGGGAAACCATGGAAAACCCAAATCTGGATGCCTGGACGGAGATTCGAACCGGCATCCTCCAGAATGCGAGGCCAGAGCGTTAACCGCTCACCTATCACGCTCGGTACGTGCATCTTGTAATAAACTGGAAACATGGGCCTAGAATATGCAGTAGGTGTTGGGCTATTATGTAAAATGATATAAATTTAATAAAAATAAATAGATTGGAAGTTATGAAGCTGCGTCTTTCTGACGTCAACAACCGGATGGTGATAATTTTTTCATTACCGGGATCTTATTGCTCCTCTTTTCCCAAGTGGAGAGCTAGGCACAGTTACGGTGCTTTAGCCATGTGGTGAGCAGCAGATTCTGATATCTCCGAATTGCTGCTGGAGTTACACTTTTACAATGAAAAGATCAGACATGGTGCTCCGTTTGTAAACATAGCCGCGCTTGCCGGCCAGGGACCTATTCTCGCGCTTGTCAATGAAAGCGAAAGTCTCAAGGTCGGAGACATTGCAACGTCAGAGGTAAACATTCCCCACTTGGCGCTATCTCCGCGGACACAGCAGAGGATCATTGCCAGTCGATAAGGCAGCGGGGTCGTGTGTGGGACTGTTTCTCCGGAAGATAGGTTCCGCGAACCGGAGAGCGCGTGATGGAATGACCTCTGTTTCTGCATCGCTGATGAGCTGCGTGCGTGCTCGAGCATCAACCAACACGCCGCCATGGGAAAGTTGACGACAAAGAGATTTACCAGGTTTCGGTAATAAAACCTTTATGACCCTGTCATTTTTATTCCTAGTACGGTTATTTTGATGTCGTTGCTGTGGATACATGCTTTTTGACTGCCTAATTGCTGACCACTTTACAGCTTGTATTTAAGCCATGTTCATTGTGTAGCTTGGTGTAAAGAGAAGCATTTGTAACATCTGAAATTGGCTGATATACCTGCACAAGTGTAAAATCTAGTATTATTTAGTACAAATTGATGAACTGATGAACGCTGCAATACTGTATCCTAATACAAGTCTCTAATAACAGTTTAAATGTATTTTTTTTTCATGAATATGTCGAACTTCGGAAACTCACTATCCTGGAGGTATAATATTCTTAAAAGTACATGCTTATGTTGTAAACATGAAGGATGTTTTTACTCTAAAGTTTGTTCAGTATTAACTTCTTGGTATTTATATCAACTGCTTCAATATGTCTTCATATTCTCCACTCACATTGTATGGAAACTTTACCAAAAATTATATTTAAAATGCCGAAACATGAGACTTCTGCGCAACTGCGACCAAGATCGCACAAATACTATCGGTATAGGGATCATATCAGTCTAAACTGTTCTGTTTTCTGCTAGCGATTGGGGTTAGGTTGAAATGCAGCTTGGACAAAAAAAAATCATGTAAACCATACATAAATTTAATTCTGGTGCATCCATACTGGAAATTTCGTATTTGTTTACATGGAAAGCAATCGATTTCCTCTATGGATACAATATGGGGAGCGTAGTTGATAGAAAACTCTGCCACCTACAATTTTGTGAATTGCAGAGTATATATGTAGTATGTAGTATGTATGTATGTAACACCGCCAAATATGTTTCTATTCTTAAATTTCATGTTACGTTTTACTATGGATAGAATGCGAAATGTTAAGAAGACATTAGAACGGAGGAATTGACAAACGTTACAAGAGATACGCATTACTTTTGAAGAGATGGTGGTGTCCGATAGCTGTGTGACACTCATATTTCGTAATTTTTCACTTAATTCTTGGTGTTTTTTCTGAAACATGTGTTGTGGGGCATTAAATCGGAAGAGTTAATCCTAATTCCAAGAGGTTACGACCATTTTTTGATAGATGTAGAAAAATGTTCAGTCCATTTTTTTCCTCGAATTAAGCAAAAAAGAGATGGATATCGCATGAAAAACTGCAATATTAATCGGAAAGACAATTGCTTGATATGATCCTTGGGCCAACACTTAATAAGGACAGTTCGATGTTTTGGGCGTATTTAGTCTACTACCTTGGATTTCGTGTGGAATAAATTACAGTCCTTTTCGTATAGCTTAGCCAATTGCTCAGCGACTACCAGTGTTAAATTTTAGTAAGGTAAGTTTGGATAGCATACATAACGTGTTTGCCACCATAAACAAATCCCACTCTTTCTGTTCAGCAGACCAAAAATTATTGTACCTCTAATTAAATTCTGTTAGTCATTGTGGATTGATATGTCAACGGATCTAAGCGAAACAAGTGATAATCAATAGTATATACTTTTCTAAACTACTATATAATTTCGCAGGGTCACTCATTCACTCACCTCAATAGCTATTGGCTGGAGAACGGTGTTACGTGTCTGCCAACGCTCGCAAAACGTAGTGACCAGAGATACAATTAGAAGAAATTCGTGGTTATGTCCACAATTTAATAGCTAAGCAACTGCTGCCAAAGTAATTGCCATGATATATTCATTAAGTTTACTTTTCGTAGCGTTTCATAGTTTTAAAAAATTGATAGATTTTGCGGCTGAAAAAACGTGGATCTGCTTTTCAGTAACCAGTTTCTAATGAAAATAAAAAAAATCTTTAAAAAAATTACTCAGTCTTTGCTGTAACCACGAATGCCAATTGTCTTTCTGGCTTAGGATAAATTTCAGTTTAATTAAAACTTTCACAAATGATGTTGCTTCAGCGAAGTTTAAACAGTACGGTTTACTTGCTTTTTAGGTGTTTTACTGGCCACTTTCGTTAATGGTCTTTGTTCATGTTCGTTGTACGTGAGTTATTAGGTTATTCTCACACCATAAGGGCGAAACGCAATTGGAGATTAAACATCACTACGGCAGTTGTTCGTAAACGGAATTTTACTTATACAAATTTATTGATCAGTAACTGCGTAAAATGGCCTGCAATCAGATTTTCATAGATGCTAGAATGTTATTTCGCATTGCAAGGATGAATTCGAATCTACACGTATATGAAAATGTAGAGCTGATCTCGCTGCCTGATTTACAAAGTAACTACTTACAGCTGAAGACCTTTCTGCAGAGCTGAATAACAAGAGACCGGGACTAACCGAGGACCATTGCAAGGAAATGGGTCCCTTGTAACCATCAGAGGGTGCTTGCAGTGGACGCATCAATCTCGTCCGTTGCGAGTTTTATTATTCTGGCCGTGTAACTTGTGGCAACCGAGGCGCTGAGTGAGGAATATTTCAGCCTTCGTCCAGACGACTAAAGAAAAAAATCGGAATTTATTTATTTATCGTATGGTATTTAACAAGATATACAAAAGGTGAGAACGGGTGTGTATATCACAACCATGTACAATCTTACTGTATACGCTTGCTGTACACTCTTTGACAATAAATTTTGCCGCCGCTGAAAAATTCTATCACTCTTATTTTGCACAATCTGACATCAATGTCATCCCAGGAAACAGTAACGCAATACTGGCAAGCCAGTATTGCGTTACTGTTTCTTAGGATGACATTGATGTCAGATTGTGCAAAATAAGAGTGATAGAATTTTTCAGCGGCGGCCAAATTTATTGTCAAAGTGTGTACCTTCATGTGTTCTGTATAACGGAGCTGTCAAGATATCGACTAAAATAACTTTTTTATTTGTTTAGAATTTTGAAAATTACTTTTAAACACACACACAGTAGCTGCGTAATCAATTTAGTGACCAACTCTAAGAAATATATCGTGCAATTCTTCATTACGAAATTGTTGGTTCCAAATTTTTGTATTTCTATAGTGCCATTTAAACCTCTTTTTAAAGATGACGTAATGGCTTGACGCTGTTGGGGCTGATGTTGCTTTGAATGAATAGTCAGAAGTATTGAGGCAATTTGAGCGCTGGTGCCAACATATTCATCAAGAAAAACACTAAGTAATTCAGAAGGTTTTCCTTCTGATTTGTAACGTGACTTGGATCACAGATTTTAGTTTTTTATCTCTGTGCACAAAACGAAGTTATTAAACGCCATACATACTATAAGAATATAAAGATTCCACTTATATTTTAGTTTCACGTCTGGGGGTAATATAGTGTCTCAATTTACTCGGCAGCAAACGATCAGTACAGTTAAAGCCTGATAACTAACGTTCCATGAAAAGCAGTAACTGTGTTATGTATCGCTCAGATATATCGATACGTCTGTATTTCGATATCTGTTCGATAATTGGTCTCCCTCTCGTGCCTGCTTTGCCGTGAAATTGGCTATTTTTCCCATTTCGACATCGTCCTTGGTGTGCGAGCGGTAACGCTCGAGCCGGGCATTCTGAAGGACGCGGGTTCAAATCCTCATCGGGCACCCAGAATTTGAATTTTCATTGTTTCCACAAATTATTCCAGGCAAATGCCTGGATGGCTTCCTACAAATTCCCGCAGCCGAAATTCCTTCCCATTCCATGTCCCTCCTCCCATACTCGTCATCTATAATGACGGAGATGAGCAAAAAGTTCGACGGAAATTTAAAGAAAAAATTGACAAAAGCTACCAAGCCCTTAAACTTCGGCTTTTACATCAACGTAGTATATGGAGAAGGCAATTCTTATTCGCGTAACTGACAGCTGCTACGTTGCAGTTTTTATGGTTCAATGTCTAACTCTTAGAGCTAATAAAAAGAATTGAGTCTGTTAACACAACCATAGTGCTGTTTATTTCTTTCGTAAATGTTTACATTATCCTCCCTCACACAAGAGTATGCAGCAGACGTAGACTACTCTGCTCGTTTTCTGATTGTAGATGTACCTGTGTAGAGCGTTTTTTGTGCATATGTTAGCCTCAAAGACCGAAAACGTTGATTGAGCGAAAAAAAAAAAACGACCACAACACATATGGTTGTTTAAAAACGGTCACAAAACGTTATTCGCGTTATGGAACTTAAAAAACACGAACGCGTTACGGCTAACTCAAAACGGCCACAACGCGAAATTTTCGTTTGGTCCAGATCGCATTCTCCACACATGACGACTCACATTTTTTTAATACTTTTTATATTTTTAGCCTTGCAGCTCAACGGGTAAGAAAAATCATATATATTAAATCCATCCTGGACAGATTTGTCATGATCACAGAGTTGGATACTGATAAGATACAACGTGTTGTGGCTGTTTTCAAGTAACCAGAACGTGTTATGATCGGTTTTTTCGCTCAATTAGCGTTTTCGGTCTTTGAGCCTAACACATACAAAAATTCTAACAAAGGTACTAGCATTTATATCGACCTAATTACATTTTAACTATACTTAATCAGTGCTGGTTTATTCCAACAGAATTTTTTATTTCACCCTCCTTTTTACCATCTTATTGTGATATGATATTTGTGGGTGAACCAATATTACTTCGGTTAATTTTTACCACGATGAACCTTCTGGTGGATTAGCTGTCAGTTGCCTTACTGGGGATACAGAGGTGTCTGATCTGAATTCTGGTTTTGCTAGAATTATGACGAGCCCAAAAATTGGCATTTACTTGAGTTTTGTTTTGTTCATGTGAAATGCGCGATTGATATGGAAAAAAGTCCTATTTACACTGTGAGATTGCCGGGTTAAGCTATTAAAAGGGCTAAATGCGTGGGAAATAAAAAAAAACTGCCACTCGGCTGCTGAGCAGACAATCTGCCCAATAATTCTATTCGCACTTGCTTTTTTACAGTCAAGCGGCATTGCTGGTATGCTTTGATTTATTTTAAAATTCATTATAAAGGTACATTTTTATCGGAGCATAGCATAATCCTTCTTGAATATATTGGTAATGACAGTGAGTGGTATCGTATGAAGAAAGCACGAAGTATGGTAAAAAAAGTATGTTGGATGTTGCCGTGAGCCAACCAGTGGCAGAACATTGAATTTTAATGTGACAAGTTCCATTCTACTTATATTACATTAACACGACTTTTCAGGTGTCTACCAGATCGCAGATCTAAAACTATCGCAGTTTAATACCAAATTTTGTTTCAAACTGAAAAAAATCGCTAAATAAACACATGAAATATATATAGTGATACTGAAATGCCGCTGAAGGATGTTCAGGAATGGTTCGAACACAATATTTGTAAAATATTTGACGAGGGAAGATTTCGACGCCCTTCAAAATAAGAGGAGAATGTTAAACCTGTGAGAGAAATGACTTACGAAAATTTTTCAGGATCTGGATGTATATTTAAAAGCTCAGTTCACAGTATTTTAACAACATTCTTAAACATTCATTCTTCATCATGGCAACACATCGCTTATGTACGGTGGTTTCTGTTTATAAACATTACCGTGTCTTCATCCACATTGTTCACCGTATACGGGAAGATGCATGCGGCCTCTGGTTCTCTCAAAAACTCAAAATGATCGCGAATTGAAAACGTTTTCAAACTATTGAAGACATCTGTTTATAAACATTACCGTGTCTTCATCCACATTGTTCACCGTATATGGGAAGATGCTACCTCTGGTTCTCCCAAAAACTCAAAATGATCGCGAATGGAAAATGTTTTGAAACTATTGAAGACATCAAGGCAATTCAACTAAAGACAGACGTCCAGAACTGTTTCAGAAAGAGTGTACAGAGATAGGATAAGAGTGATAGAAGGAAGTAATTTGACCGGGACTAATACTAACGTAGCTGTTACTGTAATAATTATTTCTTCTTGAAATATTCATCACGTTTTTTATTATCAAACCTCTTATTTTACCCTGACTATGTCTATTAAAAATGAATAATTACTGCGTACCAATAATCGTTAACACGAACCGTTAAGTACTTTAAAAATAAGAGACAAAATAACTGAACGGTCATATTTATCAGTTACGTAGTACTGGTTGGCACTGTTTCACGACGTTCTGCATGTCACATATGATGCTATATATAGCTGTTACGTCTAGAACCGGTTTCCAGTTCACTACAGACAAGAGTGGTCAGTGAAAGAGAGGTCCCAGTTACGTGAATAAAGCTGTGACGGAAATTGCTGTGTTGAAGACGGCGATTTCCTTGTTGGTCATACACAGTGACACACTAACAGCGGATGTTGGTGTTTCCACTTAAGAACGCAGCTGCTGTGTGGGGCGATTTTTATGTCCCACTTCCTTCTTACTGACCCCTACTACAGCATCGAAACAGCAAGCTTTATGGAGAGCTAACTACAGTCCAATGTTCGATAAATTATTTTATCTTTTCCGTGTTATTATTGGTTTTTAACTTGATACCAATACACGATAAATCATGTATTAATTTTTGCTGTTATTTTCGTGGTGGTCCTGCAATCAAAACCAACTTAAATTGAAAATTCATGGAATGCAAATGTGGATATTGTGGTGTGACAGCGTCACCCACAATGAATATAATCAAATCATTATTAATTATATTCATATTTCTTTTTTTTTTGTCCTTTTTATTATATTCAAGTTTATTAATTATTTAATCTTGGAACGTGTAAATTAATTATAAATAATGAGGGTTGTCTGGATAGGTTAAATGTATGTTTAAAACCAGGGCGGCCAAAGGTATAGTTTATTATAAATTAATTTTTCTGTAAACGCATGGCTCAGAACGCTTAAATATTGAAGGCTAGAGACTGCCATTTCGACCGTTGAGGGTGGAACAATGGAGCAGGCGAGGCGACAAGGTGACGCCGGGCCAGCCCGGCTTGAGTCCCGTTGGAATTCGGTCAACGAACTACCCCACCTTGCCGCTATCCCGAAGGCCAAGTAGGAAACGCGCGAAGGAGTCAGCGAATGTGACGCGTGATATTAAACACGTGACGACGGAAATGTGTAGCTAGCCAATCCTGAACATTTATTGGGGGCTACAATACTAATTCCGTGGAGTTCTTTTTACATGTGGAGTGCACCTAGCCGAGGAAGAGGAAGGAGCCATTTTTGAGAGGACACTTCTGTCCAAGACGAGCTGATGAGCAGACGTGACTTGGGTCCAAGTCGAGCTGGTGAACAGACGTGCTAGCCGGCACGCTCTCTGATGATCATTGTGGTTGATCATTTCTTGCTTTGGGAAAGCGAGATGTCGAGTGGCATGCTTGCCATTATGTGGAAGTTATGCTAATAACGCGGTCGTAGCCGCTTATTTAGCTTCCATTGCTGCAGTGGCATTGTGTTTGTCGCTCACCATCACGGCGATGATACTATGGTAATGTACCAGAAACGACGGTCACTATCCAGTGGATTTTAACAGACTTATGTGCCCTTAAGCGACGCCTGGGTTAAGACTCTGCTCCCGCCACTTAAATTCTGAGCTAGCTGGATTTATATTTCAATTCAATTTTTCTTAAGCATCTTGCTGTTTGTTAATTCAATTTTGATGCTTTTCATTCACTTTATACGGCGCCCCCTGGTATTTTCCTTTGTACAGTAAAATGTTAGCTTCAATTTGATGGCCTGTGTTGCCATGTGATTTCAATGTTAACTTTGCTGTTTTTATTACTTGTTTGAGATATTTCATTCAGTTTTGTTTGCTTACTCCGGCGAATTGTAAACGTCGGGTATTGCTTGTTTTTGCTGATCTAATTGTGTTTAACGTAACGTTAATTACTACCCGACCTTGTAAGGCCATAAGACTCAATAAATGAGGTTTTATTTTGTGTCTGAAATTCATGGTTCTAGTTAGTAACCTATTAGATCCCCTTATAGCATCATTATTATATGTATTTTTCAATTTTCAGAAAATAATTATAAATCCCCCCTCCCTTTTTATGCAACTGATATTCACATCTGGAGCACCCAAGATTGTGTTCTATTACAATATATAGGTAAATTGGCACCTGTTCATACGCTACATTGCAATTAATTAATAACGAAAATAATACTTTACAAAGTTTCTTTACTATCTACTCGCACTGCCCCATCATGTAACACTTTCGTTTTGTGTACCATGTTTACTATTAATTTTTAGATTGGCATTCTAGAGATATTAGCGGTTTCTTGAATATATTGCAGTTAAACGTCTGAATGCTAGTTGAAATACAGAACTTGAAACTCTTACCAGAATCTCCAGTGCAGGCGATTCACACAAATCTAATAACATAAGACCACTTAAAACTTCACAAAAATAAACATTTTTCTAAATTTGAGACACATGCCTTGTTATATAAGCAAATACTAAATAGTTTAAGATTCATGACTGGTCATCTCAACGTAACAGTATTAGCATTTCCAGTGATAGCCTACGTTTAAACACCTGATAATCGCTTATGCTTTTTTAAAAGCATAATGAAGTATGTTTAAGAGAGAAAATCATTATAATGAAATTCAAACAGTAAAATAATCTAATGCTAATTGACTCATTTTAAATTCTATCTAGTATTTTCTTTAGCATCCAGTTCAATGAATATTAAAATGGAAAGCATGCTTCTGTTTGAAAGATATGTAAAAAAAAAAAAATGAAACACACATGCATTACAGCATTGTCGTAATATAGTATTTAAAACAGCATTCTGATTTTTTATGAATAAAACCCGCTCATTTTAACTTTATCTTAGACATTGTTGAATTGCATTCAATGTTTTAAATGCAATTTGGTGAAATAGTGTTTGAAAAGCTGGTGGATAGTGCGGGAAGAAATTGTTTGCACTTGCGTAATGTTTTTTCGTAGATTATGTTCTCCTTCAAGATGGGTTTTGTAGTAAGAGCCATATCGCTGTGATCCTCCATAAGTACTGCTTGAACAAATTGATTCCAATAATAATTTTGTAAATAAATCCGTCGAAAACAACTGGTTTGGTGAATTTTGTTTTTTTATTTAGTTCCCCAGACAAGTTTCGCCCTTGTGGTGTAGGGCATCTTCAGTGGCTGTAAAGTGTTGTTACAATAATTGTCTACAATATAACTCTTAAGAAATATGTATATACATATGTACACACTGTACTCATAGATATAGTGGTATTCCTTTACATAAAATTATTGTTCAACAACTGCGGGAAGATGGCCTATTACCATATTAATTGATTCCAATAAATTTGATCGGTATGTTTTTTACCTACAGACCGACAATCCTTCGTTTTACCCAGCCAATAATTATAGATGTAGTTTGCTGCAGGTTCCATAGCCAATGCCTACTTCATTTATTTTCACCTATTGTAGGATCAGGAAGTTCCATGCAATGTTAGTATTCTATGACAGGAGCGTATGCATAAATGCTTTAGTTTCAGGAACCCTAGTGGGATTTAACAGGGAATCTAAAAGGTGAACTACGTACTTATGGTCCACAGGGTCGTGTGTAACAATGCAAATAAAAAGTGCCCGTAGCTACGCAACATAAAACAGTTGTAGTGATACTTTTGCGCAGTCCATAGACAAGCAAAAAACCACTATGGTACAATACATCAGATTCCCTGCGTGTCAATGTTCAGTGTTATCTTTGTGTCTTCGGTGAAACGGTAAGGTTCGTTGAAATTTAAATTATAATTTATTAGATTAGATGTAGCTCATGTACTGTTATTTTCAATATAGTATCCGTTATCGATAACTGATTTTCTGTTTCTGGTAACTACCTATTACTTGTAGGATAAGCAGCTCCGGAAGCATTGCTCAGCGGTGAAGTACTGAAAAAAAACAAAAAACATTTTAATGTAAATGAAGTAGTATATTACTTTCAATCCATTTATTTTTTTAATAATTTTACCTGTTATGATGTGAAGAGCAATAGTAATTTATCTGAAGAAACCTTGTCTACATTAAAACTCCAAAACAATATGAGAGAAGGAAATATCACAATAAGCCAAATTTTTTTTTTGGTGGGGGGGGGGGGCATAAGCTAGATACGACAGTAACAATAGAATAATAAAAAAAATAAACTAAAGGATGCCATTTAGATGACTGGTATGAGATTGGATTTATACAGCCATTTATCATGTTTTTATCATTGGCAAACCTTGCTTTCTGTGTGAAGTACATTGAATCAGTTCTGTAGTTGGGAGTCCATAATATGTAATTAATAATTTATATTATAAAACTAAAGGTATCGGAGGACAGTAAGTGATCGTCCTACCTGTGATACAGTCTTAGTACGCTCCCTTCTGGTGGAACCAACCAACCTTTTGGTGTGTTATGGATGCTTTAAGACGACGGTATTGCAACGAATCCTTGTAATATTCTCGGCCGTGATTAAAAGCTATAGACTAAAAATTCCTGTCAGAAATTCCTTTCAAGTCTTTCACAAGTTTCTAATGGCTTAAGCTACGCTTGGATGCACTTCAGCAATTTCTAGAAAACATATAAGACGAGACCGTTTGCAGATTCCCATAAATCAGGCAGTGTTGCCAACATTCGCACTTGTTTCTTTCATTACTTGATAAATCAAAATTATATTTTTTAATTTGAAATCCTTTGATGAAACTAATTTTAACTCGTATTTACGTTCTCAAAACTCAAGGTATTAACAGTAACATAAGATGGAAATTCTCGAGATCGTCAAAATGGAATTGTAAAAGTCAACCATTGTCCGTTTATTGTTCGGAAGGGTTGTCCTGCTCTTTGCGACAGTGTTTCCCGCGCTCGAGCGTGTACGTGCTTACTGAACTGTACACGAGCTGCAATTTACTGATTTTCCAGCAGAGTTTCCAGCCGCTTTGATCTTTAGCGTGTGATCGTCAAACCGGATTTGCGTAGGAAGAGCGCCAAATGTTTACACGATTGCCTCCGACTCAATTCGTCCGCGTAAAACGAGTTAACCGTTCGCTCTACGTGCACTAACGTTTTTAATCTTTGTGAATTATGTTTCAGCTCAGAATTATGTCCCTGTTGGAAATTGGTACCAAACATACGTGGAAACGTTTTGTAGATCTGAAACGGTGTAGTCACTTTATGAAGCACCTTTCACTCAACACGAGAGAGCGAAAGGTTTGCTACAATGTTATTTTGAAATCTATATACCCAGTTCACTTCTCACTGGCGGCTGAAGGTCATATTCCCCTGGCCCCGCTTATCACCGCACCACCCTCTCCCTTACTACCTCCCAGAGCCGACCACTGTGGCAAGTGGTAAGAGCAGCTCAGTGGAGATACAGCAGACTGATCTTGAGCCGCCTCTATTAGCCTTACACCAAACTCCGAGGGTCGTATTTGCTGCAGATTTGCGTCCTATTGAAGCTCGAGGCATTTAAGCTTGTTATAACACAATGAAGGCGAATGGATGGTATCATTTGCCTGCGAATCAAATAAAGGATTGTTTGCGTAAAGCATAGGTTTTTAAAAAGAGTGGGGATAATCTCAGCAGTCGCTTAGGTAACTACCGAAAACCGTTTAGAAACGTATTTAAGATAGCCGGTAAGCAGCAAATGAGATTTGAATCTAGACTGGAACCTGATACCGAGCATGGAATGAGAGCAGTTAATATTTGAGCCTGGAAATCTGTAGGACACTGGATCGATCTCGGCTCAATCATGCTTATTCCGATTTTACATCGATTTCGAAAATCATGACACAGATGGTTCCTTCATAGACGTCATGGCAGAATGTCTTCAGTTTCCTTGGATTTTTTTTCTGCGCTAATAAGCTAGTCGTCGATGAATTACAAACCCTAAAAAAGGCAGGTGATTCTATTATTCACCTTGTTCTTCCTTTGTAAGAACTTTTGTAACAACAATGAAGGGATTTAAAGGTTATTTTTCCTTCACGTGTTCCTTTATCATAAAATACGGTAACAACTATAGCATTTCCGTTTTGTAAAAACATTGATCGGGATGACGCTCTATCATGCTCATACGATGCAAAAATTAGAACATTTAATAATGAACGTTTTGTAGCATTTAATATACAGATTTCGTATAGGTAACCAAAACTGTCGGCGCAAGACAACAGTAATGATTCGTATTTCAGGTAATATTTTATCACCTTCATAGAATGGTAAACATGATTGCGATTTGTATGAAACTTTCTATGAACTACCGACTTTTTAAACTGAAGTCAGAGGTTTTATTAAAGAAATGTTCGGTGTCCTACAAACAGTTACCTTGAGTGAACAATGCTTTACGTTTATTGATAAGCTGTGCGGTCAACGCGATAACCTGACCCAAATTACGAGTGAAAAGAGTTATCAGCACGGTGTCTCATTCAGTAAAAATATGGCCCGCAAAAATTAATTAAATTGCAACCTTTGTATTTGCTTTGTTCTGGTAATGTACAACGTTATTTTTTTGCTTACGGCTTTAAACCTTGTCGACGTCGGTAACGTTAGAGCTGGGAGAGGATTGAGGCAAGGAACGGGAAGGAATTGGTCCACGGTCTTTTGAACGAACCGACCCCGTACTGCCTCGGAGAGATCGGTAAACCATGGAAAACCGAAATCCGGATGAGAGGATTGGGGTCCCTTCCTCGGCATCCAGAACAACAGGCCGGAGCGTTGGTCGAAGACTTTCGCCAATTCACCAGCTGAACTGTGCAGACTAAACAAAAATGTCCCCAGCCCAGGACAAGTGCACTGTAACTACGAATTTCACCAAGTTTCTATACACAAAGTGTATTTCAAAGATTGAGGTGTAATAGCACTGTTTCTTTTAGCAGAAAGTAAATAACAATCTGATTCTTGCAAGCAGCCAAAAATAAATAAATAAAATCCACATTAGCTGCATAAATAACAGAACCACACAACTGAAGATTGTGAGTCGTCTTATTGGCCTTCACCTCAACGGAAATTCCTTGATGACGAATCTACACAACGTTCACTTGTCTTCCGTGTGTGTGTATGTGAAACTACTTTATGTACTTGCGAGCTTCTCTCACGCAGCCATTTTACGTGTTTTTCTCAGAATCGTGAAGAATCAACTCTTCTTTCCGAGAAAAATGACAGCTAAGTTGCAGATGAATGGTTTTTGTTCAGTACTGAATGAAATCTTTGTGTAATACGTTGCCTTTTCAATGATAATAGCAGAATTATTTATAGCATTTTAGAATCAAGGAGCTTTAATGATAGTAAATAATTGCAAGGGAATTATGGGTATAAGGCAATGTGAGAAAAACATGTGTTCTATCGTAATAACAAACAAACATTATGCAAAGGGAATCAAGTAAATTGAAAGAAAACATGAATGTGTCCCGAGAAATTATAGAAAAACAACCAGTATGATGCTTACGGAGTAAAAGACGAAATAAATTACCAAGGGAAATGATGTACAATTTACCTGAAATACAGAAAGATTTTTAAATTAAAATTTGTAAAGGTATGTGGGTGGTTAAATTTACCTCAAAGAATCTTACTAAAAAGTCCTGAAATTCGTGGGTAGTAGATATATGCTCCATAGGATTAATGCAACTTTTAAATAAATGTATTGATGGCCGAAGAAAAGTGGGCTCGAGCAGAATTATATTGTAATATGACCCTTCTTCGAAAAGGAAGCTCTTCTAGTTTCAAATATTTGCATATGATTCAGAGAGCTCTCTAAAATTGTTTATGGAGAGACAGAATTTTAGAAAATCCGAAAAAGAGATTATTGTAGCATTTGAAATGTGAGGTATAAGAAAGATGTTGAAAATCAAAAGGATATATATAAACTACGAAATGAATGTGTTTTGAAAATAATGGATGAAGGAAAAAGTTGTTATAGAACCTGACAGGAAGAAGATACAGTATGATGGGATACATTTTCGGAAACGAGGAGTCAGTTAATTTATCAAGTAGAGGGAAAAGTAAAGCTGCCTTTCTTGTCGTTTTCTGTAACGCCTCGACACGTAATTCTTCCGTCGCTCCGTAACAGCAGCCACTGTGCAAACGCACAGTAGTTCCGCCGAGGCGACCGTTGGAACGGCCGGCCGGCCGCCGGTTTTTCAAACAGCACGCGTCATCCGCTCCCACAGGTACAACGGCAGACACCAGCGGCCTTGGCATTAGCTCGCAGGATAGTCCCCAATGGGAACGAGAACAAGTTGCCACGCACTGTGTAACCACTTTATTGTTCAGTGACATACTCCAGTTCAGGGTTACGGCTTTTGTGGTCCATAGAGGAAAATAAACTTTGTTAGCACAGCAAAGACAAAGGAAGCACTTTTAAAACAAATGAAATGAGTGGGGCTAAAGCCTGCAGTCAGAAAATGGGGAAGACGCTCTGCAGAATGATAAAAGAATGGAGTAAAATAAAAGCGTAATAACATAAATATACTGCATAGCAACATTTTGTTAATCAGGAGTATAGAAGTACTCTAGCAGTAATGAATGAAAAGTGATTGGATGTCAGTATGACATAATAGCAGGTAGACAGATAAACTACAACATGACGTACCATATATTGCGCACTTAACAACCCTTTTTACTAAGTGTCAAAAGTTTTTTCGTTGATTTCGTTGCAGCAATCCACATATTAATACGCTAAGCGAAAACTTCGGATCCCTTTTTAAGAATATTTCACGCACGGAGATGTATGAGATTTGGCATAGATAAAGTTTCTATGGAGAAGAAGTGCAGGAAGCTAAAATCTATATATAATGTGTGTTACAAATACATTAAATAAAACATAGTTTACATTCAATTTTTTTTTAGTGTCAACGACACTTAACGATTCTGCCAATGTTTGTGGTCTTTGATCAACAGTAAAGAAAAATTATATAATAAGCATAGTTAGTACATGTTACATATACATTATTAAATAAAAAATAAATTCGCAAACGTGTGTGTGCGTGTAATTGGATAGGAGCCAACTATATGATATGTATTCCCAGCATTGAGATCCTCTGTGGTCTCTGATGAAACAAAAGAGTCGCATAAAGTAGATATTAATCTTTGAACTAATAAAAGGAACATTTCGAAAAGGAATGTAGCGATTCTGCCAGATAGTATATGGTCTTTTTATTATTTAAAAGATTAAACTTTGGTTAGCGGTCTATTGATTTTTTTATTTTAGTAATTTCACTACGAATTTTGTTAATTTTTTTTTATTCAGACATTTGAACCGGCTTCTATTATGCCTCGATATTGAACATTGACAGGACGGAGAGAGACAAAAAAGAAGGAATACTTATTTGCGTGAAATTTAAAATGATAATAGACCAAATTTAAATAGTGAACACACAAAATAATGAAATCATTTTGTTTGATACATTTAAATGGGCACTAAATGTCATTCCAAGAAATTTTGATAGTTTAGAATTTACAATGCAGGATTTTCAATGCAAAACATTTCGAATGAGAAGTCACTTCAGGTGAAAGGACTGCATTAACTTCAAGCTGTCATAAAGCTAAAGCAGTTTTACCTGCCTTAAGCCAAAATGAATATTTTAAGTCATTGTATGATGGACTAAATTCAAATGAACCATCGATAAATAGAAAGTCAAAAATTATTTTGAAAACATTCATAAATACATTTCATCATTCGCTATGGTTAGTAAAGAAGCTATTAGAATACAGTCACGCGTGGAGTGTATCGTTTTAATTTTATAGGTTGTGCAGGGAAATAAGGCAAACAACACGAGCTAATAACGTATTGGTACACGCTCGCAGCCAACGACGTTAATGTATGCAGTATATATCTATGCAGACGCAACAGAACAAATTCAAATAATGATTATTACTCTTTCACGAAAGAAACTACGTACCTAAATGAACTACGGTCGAATTTCGACCCCTGGGCGATCACTAGTTATATTTTTTTTTTTTAAAAATACCTAAGCGTATGAGCCTCCCTCCATCTCTCCGTAGGCTCATTTGGTTGCAGCACCGTTATAATTCTTGATGCCTGACTCTGGGATACCTGGTTCGAGTCTTGGTGATTAATCCAGGACTTAAGTACACAATCTGGTGATTAGGAATTGTGCCTGCTACCCTGCAGGCCAAGTCCTGATTATGATAATTTCTTCCACTACCAGTACTTTAACCAGCTAACTGAGCCAACGGGATGAACCAAAGATATAAATTATTTTTATGTTTCGATAATTTACTCCGATCTCAAAATTTTAAACACTTTGTTCCATTGTGACACTGTTTATCAAATTAACAAACGCTATAGTTTTTTTAATTTTTTGTAATGTTGATTTTGAGGCAAGAATTGCTTCTATTGCACCACTGTTGTACCTAGACCTCACATTATTCCCATTCCATGTGTAACGCCTCACCCGATTGCTCAGCGGCGGCGTGCGGCCTACTGTTTCCGGGAGCCGTATCTGTGCTGCTCACTTCCTGCCCCGCCTCAGGCATTTCCCACAATCAGTGCGGATGGACTTGAATCCACCTTGAGGGTTGGCGCATAGCGCAGCGCTCCTGCCCTGCGGACTGAACGCCTGAAATATGCACCAGAGCTGTCCCGCGTCTTTCCTTCTACCCGGAGGTGCAATGCATTAGTTACAACACAGCCCCTTCACCCTCCTCCCCCATACCGCCGTAAGGGGAGATAGTCGGCAGACCGCATTACGTTCCCCCACCCCTCCCCCCATGCTGCACCAACCTTCCACGGCAGGGCATTGATCCCACAAGCGCGTCTCTTTTACTCCAACTCAACCCAACTTTCATACAGACTTCATATACACGGAAAAAAGTCCTAGCTGAGAGCACTGCGAATCGAATAAGGAGTTCCACAGAACTGCATCTTCTTTTTGAGGATGAAGACTGCATCGGCGTTCTGATGCAACAAAGTCTTTTTTGCCTGAAACTTCTTCCGTAACTCGAGGACTAAATATAGAACGAATCCATGAGCAGTCCTGCTGTTCGCTAGCATTTATCTAATGAAGAATTTGGTTAATGAAATATCTTTCTACTACCTATTGTAGGTACGGAGTTTTGTGATGAACTGTAGCCTCCAAGCGGGGGGAAAAATCGTCCTGGCAGTCTACTAAAAATTTTGTTTTGACGCCTGAAGTAAAATTAACTATTTGTATTTACTGCTACTTAAAAGTGGTGTAAAATAGTATCAGAAATGAAAAGAATATCTAGGTTTATTGGTACGCGCAGAAACTGCTGAACGGAACAGTAAAATATCATCTTAAATTAGAAAATGCGAGGCTTCACAACGCTCATAAAGGCGAATGAAGAAGGGCCATTATCGATAGCTGTTATGGCTGCCGATGAACAACTGTTCGACGTACTTGTTCGAAGTGGGATGGAATCTACCCAGCCCTTCATAATGGGCTTGATTGTGATGCAATTACTATTTTACATTAATTTATAGACGGATGGCTTACTCGGTAGGTGAGAAACTGAACTACTACGACTTAAATGACCTTTTTTTGTGTGTGAGAGCTGGAGTAATAGAATTCAACTCGCACAGTCTTGAAATTGGTTTGTAGTTAACATGCGTGGTATGATGAACGGAATTTTTGAGCAATTACTTTACCATACGGTTCCTCTCGCAAGGAAAGATTTCCCCCAGTTCCTCTTAAGTCGTTCTTCGCTGACAGTCCTGTTTTGAATTTTTGCTTATTCTGTTCGTTATGCAATGTGTTTAATCGTTTACGGATGAAATAGTTAGTTTCGTTTAATTCACACTTGTTCAGTATAGACTAGAAACAAAACCAAACCTACACTTTATTTTGCGTATGATGCTATATGACATTTACATCATTAATACCTACACTAGTACCTGACGACAGATTTACATAAGTTACTGATTGTAAATATACATTTCAAAGTATTAAAAAACTTGTGTGTTACTTATGATGTACATTTCGTAAACCAAAAATACTTTCGACTGTTGAGAAATATCTGTTATTTCTTGTAATGAGTGTTTTGATCTGTCGAATCCTATTACAGCGTAGGCTATAATCATCCCACACGCTGATTGCTATTACACAACAGGTTATTTGATGGAGCCTCCGGGATAATAGAGGATAGGCAGCTTCGAAACAAAAACATGAAACGTCATATGGCAGTTACGGTACTCTTATTCGCCAATGATGGTCAAAACCGAAAAATCTTTTTATTTGGGAAAGGCTCAGAATCTCTGTTTTAAGGTCATCATATTTAGTACCTTTCCAAATTTATTCTTCTGAGAATCCTGACAGAATTCATAACGGGTGATAGTTATCGACCACAAATGCTTCAGTTTGAATCGTGCTTATTGTTTTGACAAATATGGTGCTAAATTACGAGCGGAGATTCAACATTAAATTAGATTTTGAATTTTAAGGCGTAATAACAGAGATGTCGAAGTTGGTCGTGTAGCCTGACGTAGGAATCGAGCACTAACCTATTTGTCTTTAGATATCACTGGAAACAATCGGAAATTTATGAAAAACCAAAAATGCAGTTTTATAAATAAATCGTGTTTGACGTAAGAGTACGTAAATAGCATTAGGTTGTGGTATATCGCTTTGTTAATTAATTTTTAAATATTGTTTTCACCTGTGATCGGTGCAAATGATGATCAATATAAATATTGTATTCACAAGAAAATTCGGGACACCGAGAATTGTTTCCAAAATAAAAGAATACACTATTTTTCTTACACGTAATACTATGATGAGATTCATCACATTTGGGGATGTTGGGTCCTCAAAAAATGATAGCAATCTACTGAGAATCACACAAATTTATTCATAAACGGGGAAATCGTAACATTCATTCGAATTTAAATTATTATAATCAAATACCAAATATAAAATTGATGTGAAAACATGAAGCCGAGTATTTACTATATCATTCACAGTTACTGGGAAATAGCCTTTAGCTTAGTTAATAATAAAGTCTCTTAAATACGCAATGTTAATTTTCAGGCCGTTGCTTGGTCAGATGCATACGTTTTTGGAACTCTTCAAATGTTGAAGGATTTCCAGTGGACAAATTTTCGTAGGTTAGGACGCACTTCTGGCAACGAGCAACCGTTTAGTAGGGTCTACAACGTTTAAATTACCTACTAGGAAACGTCCATAAACTACGTAACTCGGTCTGGAAGGGGGGAGGGTTTGGAAAGCTACGCTGGGCTACTTGGGATGAGGGATGTCTGAGCCATGCCACGTAGATTTTAATTCATATTATTTCGCAGTTAAAATAAGGTACAGAATACACAACAGCACGTGAATATTTATTTCCGGCGTTAAATTATCTCCGTATGTAATTTCCAACAGTGTGACACGATAAAACAGTACAAAATGTCTTCTGGTATCAACAGGGGAAAAAGTTACGTGGCGGCTGGAAAGGGTAGGAGGGGAGGGGGGAGAAGGAAAGGGGGGTTCACAGGATTTATTATTTTTTTAACTGCTTAACGTCTCTTAACAACGAGGTCTTTAGAGATGGGAAAGGGTGTGGGGCAAGGAATGGGAAGGAATTCGGCCATGGCCTTTTGAAGGAAGCATCCCGGCATTTGCCTGGAGTGATTTGGGAAACCATGGAAAACCGAAATCTGGATGCCCGGACGGGGATTCGAACCCGCGGGGCATCCAGATTTGGTTCACAGGAGGTGAAAATGGAGCTACATAGTTTATGAACGCTTGCCTAGTAATGTTAACATCCTGCCTTTCTTCAAAGCATGCTTGTTACAGTTTTTTTTTTTTTTTTTTCTGCGGTGGTGAATCTTACGTCTGTGTATAAGATGGAACTGATGCGGCTTATCAGTTAGCACACTCAAATGATTCTACAAAACTTTCAAAGATGCTAGAGAATCTTGTCTACCTGCAGAAACAATAACAAATTTTTCGGCGACGGGTACCTAAGCTGCCAGACATATTGCGAAAACTAATAATTAGAAATTTCTTTTTAATATCACAAGCGGCGCCGATGTAGTGAATAAACAAATTTAGTAGATCTTTGATAGTGCCAGACATGCTGTAATGTTTTATGATATCAGTATATTGGTAGCTGAGGCATACACTACATTATGGGGAATTGGACCGCCCTACGGCATTTTATTTGTCTATCTGGCTTTCTTTTTACCAGAAAACACACATTTATCTATCAAATCGTTCCTGCTCGTTCTGTTAACAACGTAGCGAAGGATTTGTCCTTATTTTAATTCATAACAGTCATTACAGATACTCGCTTATTACAGCTTTACTTGTCATAATTTAACATAACGTTTACGTCATAACATCAAAGATAGAATAATAAAGAAGGTGTGGGTAGGAATTGGGCCGTGGCACCTACAAGGAACTATCCCAGCATTTATCAGCTGTTTCGGAAAACAAAGCAGATGGAAAGACTAGCGTCCTCCCGAATACTTCGCCGAATCACTACTGCTTAGTTATCAGCTTCGGTAGTATATTTATGTAATGTTCAGGAAGTTAATGGAAGAAGCTTACAGAAAGAGGAGACAGGCTGGTAGGTCACATTTTGAGACATGTTGGATTGGTTAATTTGTTAGTGGAGGGAACAGTCGATGGTAAGAACTGTAGAGGAAGACAGAGATTAGAATATATGAAGCAGATAATTGAGGACTTGGGTTGTAAGGGGTATGTAGAAATGAAGAGGTTAGCACCGGATAGGAAGGGATGGAGGAGGATTGCATCAAACCAGTCGAAAGACTGACGACAGCAAAAAAAAAAAAAAAAAACGCAAATGGCGAACCTCCTTGTGCCTCCAATTCTGTTCCGCTACCCATCTCTCATTTGTCACTTCTTTATTTATTTTGGAGAGTTAACGATTTAATTTTCAGCTCGTAGTTTAGAACGCCAACATTAAATCGTCGTAAACTGCTACGAGTCTCTTATCTGTTGTGCGTGACACTGATGGCCCCGCTTTACATAACAGCCAGCTGCGGGTAACCCAGTGCATTGCCTCGGCTTTATGTAACTCTGCAAGGCGTCTCGAGATATTGACCTCCCAGAGCGCCAAATCCAGACCCTGCGGCCAACTGGGTCAGGCTGGTGAGTAATGACTCTTAGACACGTACTGTACATCATCCCACCCCTGGCAGGTGTCCCCGCAAAGTAGAGATACGTCACTGGGGATGGACGGCGTGTCAGCTGCAACAGGACTACCTGTTTCTTCATGCGCTGCCTCAGTGCTTGAGGGAATAATTTTCCGTTTCATCTCCGTGTTCGTCGGATAAACCTGAAGCCAATTTCAGTGCAATCACTAAAGTGCTTTTCTCATGGAACTCCACTAAGGAGACATTGTGTTCGATTCCCGGTCTAGCTATTCAGTTTTCGATTTCTTTGGTTTCTCAATCACTCGTGGCTCTATCCTGTTAGTTTCCTGCTCATTGGAAACGATCTTGCTGTTGTGTTGTGAAGAGCTCATGAAGAATTGTTAGAATTACACGTTCTGTTATCGCCACGTTGTGGAGTAATTCTCGGGTCTGACATGCGGGAGTATGCAGGTTCAAATCCCCGTTCGGCGAACTTGATTTCAGTTTTCCATGGTTTCCCCAAATCACTTCAGGTTGATGCCTGGATGTTCCTTCAAAGAACTGAATTCCTTATTGTCCCTTGTCCCCACTCTCTAATGGCATCAAAATAACACCGAATCTCACCAAATGTGGAACACATACATTCCCAATACAATATTAAAGTCATACCAGTATTTCTTGATTTCATTGACCGTAGCTATATTTCAGATAACTCCATACCTGCAACCGTGGCAAGCGCGAGCAGAACCTCGAATGAGTAATGTTGCATACTCTAATGATCTAAATAGTCATCTCTCATGTGATTTACCAGATGGTAGTCATTTGGCACACCTAATTGCGTGACACATTTTCATGGTCGGTAACAATCTCCGCTAATGCCTCTCCAAAGTAACATCTAATTCAATTAAATTATTATAGATGTTTTGGTTTTTTTTTTAACGATCCGGCCACCTACAACCTACGTGCCACCAGCCTGCTGTTTTTGTCAGGTCGCCAGTGTGCATCATGAGGAGGTGGGGATGGATCTGTGTCCTGCCCGAATTTAAACCGGGTTTGTTAGACCCGGCATACTTGACCAATGCAAGGAAAGTCTTATGTTGGCATAAGTCTGCGAAATGTGTACCTTTTTGTTTTGTATGATAAGTATATCTTTGTTTGTGCAGTGTATAGTTTATGAGGCGGAGATTGGGAGCCGCCCTGGCATTTGCCTCGATGATTGCTGGAAACCGCCTATAAACCGCCATGAGGACAGCCGGTATGAAGAGACCAGGTCTCGAGCCTGGTCCCGTTGTACCTTCCTGATTGGGAAGCCTTACCGCACACAGTCACACTGGTGGGTAGGTGTTTCGGGTTAATAATAATAATTTCGTGTTGTCTCAAATACAAGGTGAAGAGCTTCTAACCGGCTGCGCAGTAAACCTCTACCGTAATCTAAAACAGAACACTTGTTAGATGTGTTTTTAGTACTTGTTATTTAAATGCAGTACATATTCAATATTCAGTATAGATTTCAAATTTACTGGTAAAGGGGAAAAAATGACATATTTGAAAGTCGCCTACATCTCTATTTTCCGGTGAAAAAAAATTGAAAAATTTAGTTATCATATTTGTAAGCATCTATTTATTATACACATTTGACTTTTTTTTTACTTCTTAATTTCATATGATGTTTTCGATATTGATACCTGTGACAAATGGACAAATATTGGAGCGACAGCAGTAGGGTATTGTTAACGAAAAAATTAATTCACGATTTTTTTGACCGAGTAGTGTTGCATTACAACGAAAACTTACTTTCGTTATGTATATCGCAATCTGGGAAGGTGATGACGTGTGGTAATAGTGAAGGAACCTCTTTATTTATACTACCATAACCACAAGAAAATTATTCGTTAGAAAGTTGTGGGCAGATTCTATCTCCTTGCAGCCTCTTCTTCCGAACGTTCCCTCCATCCCCCACCCCTTTCTAGTGTTAAATTTCTTAATAAATCATACAAAAAGTATACCATTATTCGTTTAAGATTATTTAGGGTATTCTGAATTTTAGGTGTCTTAAAAATGATTCCAACGCATATCCTCCTGAAACGGGTCGCAACACTAACTTTAACACACTATTCCGGGTGTATATGCTTAACGTACTTATCTAGATTAAACAGCGTATATTGCATTGTCTGGCAGCAATTTCAGTCTTCCTAAACGTTTGAGATAACTACATGGCTGATCCAAGTCTCCTTGTACCGGTATGTATTGATCAGACTACCTTTTACAAAAACATTTCAGTGTCGAAATCATGAACGGAGAATCAAAAAGGCTGATATATAACATGACACCTCGAGTATTTCATCTTAATACCACCGTTCGCTCCGGTAAGCATTTGATTACTAGAAATCGACCGTTAAAAACTGAAATTTAAATTCTCAGTATATAACCGTATGGAAACCTTAGAAATAAAATTGATCAGATAGCTGGGTGGTTTAAGGTAAGCTGTTAGGCGAAAGATGCTAGGTTCGATGCTCACTTCAGAATCTGTTATATTTTATCAGACTGCATTTTCTACCGCTGATATTTGTTGTTCGCAGAATCGTCCAAAAATTAATATTTTGGTAAATTTTTGTAAAAATGAATCTGTAATACTGCTTCTTCCCGTGTCGATGACAGCATCAGATAAAAGATATATTTTCCGTCAGTGATATGGCTTTGTCACTAGCTGATTGAAAGTCTTATTGAGTTGTGGACATGACAATAAATGTACCATTGTTACGATCTCGCCACTAGATTGCTCTTCCAGGTATCCATATGACGCGAGTAATGCAGCAAAAAAATAGCGAAAGAAAATGCATACACGAGAAATTATGTTCTCAAACGAGGATCCAACATAAGAGCCTTCGGCTATATGATTGCTTCTGCCTTAGCCGCTTCTCTACAGCTGTATACTACGCATGTACAGTATCATTTTGTAACTCTCACAAACGATGACTTGTCAGAATGAATAGTATTAGCTTGAAATACCTGAAGTGTCATACTATAAACAGCCTTTATGGTTCCTCAATCCCGATTTCCGCACTGCAGATATCTCCTTGTTAGTCTTCTCCTCTCTGCCGATGTTGTCAGAAGTGTCTTCGTGACCTTGTTTTATTTCGCGACGCCGTTTTTGCAATTTCACGGCTCTCGTGATTTATGGCCCGTCCCGCATGGTGCCGCATTCTACGAGAAAACCGTAGTGTAGCATGAATTGCATATGTCTTGCTGAAGTGTTATTACCGCTTTTCTCTCTGTCGCTCCTTGGAATCTCATATTCTGATTAAGTCAACACTAATTAGTGTGACATACAGTATTTACAGTTTCTCAAAGACTTTGCTATGTCTATTTTCCTTCATATCGCCTAATGTGCTGGACATTAACGATCGTTGGGTAGTGAACATTAGATATCTGCCGCAGCTTCTTGCAAAAAGGTAATTTATGTTGTAAGAGTCGAGAAATGTCTGTCCGTGGGAAGTCTGATCTATTTCAACTATGTGATGTTACACTGCGGAATGTGGGGTTTTTATTCCGAAACGGTCTCTGATCGCATGGTAACCTCAATACTTCTACCAGTGCTCCTTAAGGGAGCGTCCATATACTACGTGACTTGATCTAGGGGGGGGGGGGAAGTGGGGTTGGCTGGTAAGCTACGCTGGGTTACGAAAAAGTAGGGGGGGAGAAGGTTCAGAGCAAAGCCACATCGATTTTCATTTATATTATTTGTCAGAGTTAAAATAAGATACAGAACACACAACGGCATGTGAATGTATATTTCCGTCATTTAATTACCTCCGTATGTAATTTACGATAGTCTGACAGGAGAAAACAGTACAGAATGTCACCTGAAGTTAAGAGGGGGAAAAAGCTACGTGGCACGAGGGAGGGGTGGGGGGGGGGAAGGAGGAGGTGTAGGGGCAAAAGCCACGACGGGTTACGTGGATGCAGGGGGGTTCATAGGAGGCCAAAATGGAGCTACGTAGTTTATGGACATTCCCAAACTTGTTACAGCAGAGAAGCAATGTACCTGGTACTACAACAGTGTACATTTTCTTCTTTCCTTCTTTATCGTCATAGTTTCATTCTGAAAAGTAAATATGAGATCGTCATTCCAAACTTGATTTTGCTGTCTTAACATTTTTATTTAATTGTTATATTGCTTAGAAGGTATGTTTGTGTTCAGTGAAAGATTACTCTCTTTAATTATCTTGTTAATAAATACCGAAAATGTTAAATCTTTGCATGTCAAGAGATCTGTTTTCATGTCGTTACAACCTTTCGCCTGCAAGTTTGTCAATTTTTTGTTCACTTATCAAATAAAAGTTTTAAAATTTAATTGGCAAACTAAGTCACATAACTGAGATAAGCGTACTGCCCTATTTTTTACTAGCTCGTACCCGCGACTTCGTACGCGTGGATTAAGAATTTTTTTGCCAGGATTGAATATAGAAAGTTGTTGGCAACTAAGGATTGGTCCCAAACAATATCGAGTCGGCATAATATGACAGGAAAGCTATCACTATATCATTCTACCGTCGAACCCGTCTCTTGAAGAGAATCAATTTCCAACATATTTCTGTCACCATTCGATAAGGTCTCAATACACACACACACACACACACACACACACACTGACTGCGAACAACCCCTGAGGGATCATTATAACGTAAAAAAGTGTACACCTACAGCATTGCAAGACTACCTACGATTTGCCTCGCATTTCACTCCTAACTTTGTAATATCTACAGTTTAACATTCAATCCGAATAACCGACTGCCCAGGCGTGACTCTTTACGATCAAAAACAATTTTTAAAAATCTTAGCCTCCACAGAGATTTGAACCGGAGACCACGACCCAAACATTTGTAAGCAAACGCTTTAACCACTGGGATGCCTGACCGCTACACGGAAAAATGCAGAGACGTCCATATCCAACGCGTCTGTCTTTAGCCGTTCAGTAATATTTCGAAATTATGAGACAACATGTATTATTTATACAGATAATTTTTCAACCAAATGTAGACAGTATTTTTCTCCTTGTTTCAAAGGATAAGTGTGCACAAAGTTTCATCGAGATTGGATGAAAACTGTGGATTTGTATGAAAAACAACCATATATATATATATATATATACACACATTGAACTGACATAAATCCTTACAACAAGTCAGACATACTTAGAAACGTAAAATAGTTAAAAGACATTCAGTAGCTCTCTAAAAAGTGTTTTAATACCTAATTCGAACGAAATTGTTTATCTGCATAATCAAATATAAACAAATGGATAGGGAATGTAAATGTTAATATGTTCTGCAGACATCTGAGTACGTAATAAATAAGGAAAAATCGAATAAAACGACTAAATTGTGCTAAAGTTTCTCATAGACGACGTTAACGAGAAAGGTGTGCTGTATACCTCTTTGGCTTCACCGCTGAAAAAGTCCTGGCATCCTTCAATGTCACCCCGGAGGCTTTGTAGTATGAAAGGGGTAGACGAGAGAAATAAAGTCGTCCGAGGAACAGAGAAGAATGGAGGTCCGTAAGCTTCAGACATTAGTTTAGCTAGTTTTGATCATCTCGCAGTTCTCCTCGTTTTCGCCAACCAGATCTTTCCTGTGATTCTGGTCATATAGAATGGTTCCGCGAGCTACATCGTTTGTGAATGGCATTTGAAAGTACAGAAGTAATTCTCTTTAGGGCGTTCAAATTTCAAATTTCTCTCTTTACTCTGAATAGTTGTAGGTGAAAGAATGAATCTTTTCTTAAATGATGGTCGCATGAAACCTTCACCGCTTATATGCATGTTCGTTTGGGCAAAGTAGTACCACGTTAAGACTAAGTTTGGCTTGAATTGGCTTTGTATGTGGACACATCCGAGTTGGAACTAGGGTTGTTAGCCCCAAAAGCGACCTATAGTCCTGGCGTACATTACACAGCAATCTGTGCCAGATGTGAACGTCGGGTTAAGGGCCTATTTAAATTGCCGTTGACACAGGGATTCGAACCACGGACATTTCGAACTCCAGTCAGACGCATTAACCTCTGAGCCACCAGGTCTCTTAGCTTCACCAATTATTAATCAGTAAAATCAGTTTTCTAATGATTTCAGCGTATATGAAACTAAAAATCACCAGTGAGAACAAATTCAGATTCTTTCCCATCAGTCCATAAATTTCCTATTCTTGCATACTGACCTAACAGAACTAAGAGGTCATTCCTATGGTGCTGATTTTAGATGCAGTTCCTGCTGACCCTTCCATTTCCATTTAAAGAAAATTAACTATTGAAAATATATATTGAGGTCAACATCGTCGAAACAGCATAGCTGTGTTTAGGTGTACGGCATTGAAATTTGTTTTTGCAACGGTTGAAGGATGTTTTAAATATATGTAACTATGCCAGAAAATAACAAATGTCTATGCCTTTGACGTGGCTATTAAAGACAAACGTTCGACGACGAGTTTGCTGTTCGCACAGTGAACATCATTCTCACCTGGCGTGGTGGGTGGGCTGTTAACGCTCTGGCCTCTTATTCGGGAGGACGCCGGTTCGAATCCCCATTCGGGCATCCAGATTTGTTTTTTTCATGGTTTACCCAAATCACTCTATGCAAATACCGGGATGCTTCCTTCAAAAGTCCATGGCCAATTTCCTTCCCGTTCCTAGTATCTAGTACTTCCCGGCGCTAATGACATCGACGACGACGAGGCAAAAAAAAAAAAAAGGAACGAATCAAACACAGAACACATGGGTCGATCCACAGGGATTTCTCATTGAAAAACAAATCCCGGAAGTAGTGATTTAATGGACGTCTCGTGTAGAATCAGAATCGGAATAAGAATAAAAGAACCAAAGTGATGTCTGCCGAGTGAGTATGCAAAAAACGAAAATGGGTGGAATGTGAAGTAGATCTACATCTACATCTATACTCTGCAAATCACAAATACTGTGGGTGGCAGAGGGTGCTAAGCACCAATCCTAATTCTGCGCATTCCAATCCCGAACAGATCGAGGAAAGAAGGAATACATAAATGAATCAGTACGGCATCTTATTTCTCTAATCTTATCCCTCCTGTCATTGCGAACTAAATAGGTTGGCGGAAGAAGTATTTCGTTGCGCTCGTAACTCAAAGATTTTCGCATATTCTCCAGCAAATTCAAACGAAAACGACGTCGTCTGTCCGCCAAACAATCCCAGCCCAACCCACGAATCGAGCGGCTCTTCTCTGTACTTTCTCTAATGTGTCAATTAATCCCTTGCGATACGGATCCCAAATTCCACAACAGTATTCCAAATGCGGACACACTAGTGTTTTGTACGCTATTTCCTTTGTATGAACATTACAACTTCTCAAAATACGTCCTATGAATCGTAGTTCGGAATTAGCTTTGCCTACAACGGAAGTTATGTGCAAGTCCCTTTTCATGTTGCTTTGTACTGTTACGCCTAGATACTTCAGGGAATCCACAGTGTCAACAACTGAATTGTTAACTTTATACTCCTGAGCAAGTGGGGTCTTTTTATTACTTATGTGCATTGCCTTGCACTTTTTACAGTTAAGTGTAAGCTGCTATTCACGGCACCATTCCGAAATAATATCCAGATCGCGCTGAATTTGTAAGCAATCGACAGAGCACCTCACTTCCCTATAAATAAGTGCATCATCAGCAGAAAATCGCATCCTGCAATTAACGTTGCCACCGAGATCGTATATAAAAATTAAGAAAAGAAGTGGTCCTATTACACTTCCTTGAGGAACGCCCGAAGTAAAATTTAGTTTAGAAGAGGTTTCCCCGTCTACAACGACATACTGTGACCGACCAGTTAGAAAATCGCGTATCCATTCGCAAATCTGATAAGATATACCGTACGATCGCTAAGAGTCGGTTGTGTGGTACAGACTCAAATGCTTTCTGAAAATCCAAGAAAATAGCATCAACTTGTGATCCTGCATCAATAACTTTCATTACATCATGCGAAAATAGAGCCAGTTGTGTTTCACATGATCGGTTCTTCCGAAATCCGTGTTGGTATGCTGTAAGTAGGTCGTTTTCATCTAGAAACTTCATAACGTTAGAGCATATGACATGCTCCAGAATTCTACTGCAAACAGATGTTAGCGATATCGGTCGATAATTCCTAGGATCTCTCCGATCTCCTTTCTTGAAAACGGGAATCACGTGCGCAATTTTCCAGTCAGAAGGTACTTTTCTTTCCTCTAAAGATTTGCGAAATATATCTGACATAAATGGTTCTATTTCTTCCGCGTATTCCGAAAATACTCTTACTGGTATACCATCGGGATCCGGCGCTTTTCCCCATTTCAGGAGCTTTAATTGCTTTATGATACCTACACTATCAATTTGTACTGGATCCATCTCAAATTCAACACGGCGTGGAAAAACGGGAATGTTTTCCATGTTTTCGTCAGTGAAGGAAGTTTTAAATTCGGCGTTAAATACGGTAGCCTTGTCGCGGCTGCCATCAACTTCCCGACCGTCTTGTAGTAGAACTGGCATATTGTTGTCACAACCACTTATTTTTTTTACATACGACCAAAATTTCTTTGGATTTTCAATGTGGCTCTTGGAAATTGAGTTGCATCGAAAGTCATTAAAGGCCTCGCGCATCACATTCTTGACCTGTCCTCTTGTCTCAGCTAGCTTTTCAAAATCACTCCTATACATCGTCCTTCTTAAGCGTGCATGAATCTTCCTTTGCTTTTTAAGTAACCTTTTAACTTCACGCGTATACTACGGGGGATCGTTCCCGTCCCTGATTGTCCTTTTCGGTATATGTAAGTCCATACCTTCCCTGACTATATTTATGAATCGAAGTCACATCTCTTCAACCGAGCCTCTTCCTTCTATAAAGGTAATGTATTTATCCCTCAAAAACGTTCTTAAACTCTCCTTTGGGGCCTTTTCGAACTTGTAAACGACCCTTTCTTTTTTCTTTTTGCGCTCGATTGTTAATTTTACTGTAGCAATTACAGATTTATGATCGCTTATTCCCGTGGTGGTAGAAATGTCCGTAAATAATTCAGGCCTATTTGTAACGAGAATATCTAAAATGTTTTCGTTATCGTTGTCACATCGCGTTGGTTGAGTGACGAGCTGCTCAAGATTAAGATCTGAGAAAAGGTCGAGAATAATCTCAGAGGATATTTTATCCCTGCCACCAGTAACGTGGGCGTAATTACTCCAGTCAATATACGGCAAGTTGAAGTCGCCTCCTAGTATTATTCCATGATCCGGAAATTGACGAGCTATATTACTTACGTTATTTCTTAAGGCCTCAGCAACACCTACATCTGCATCTGGTGGACGATAGAAAGACCCTATTTACAAGTTTTGTCCTAGCTACTTTTAGTCTAATCCATAGGATTTCACAGACCGTATCAATATTTATTTCGTTACACGACAGGTGTTTACGAACAGCTATAAATACACGACCTCCATTTGAATGTAACCTATCCTTACGGAAAACATTATGCTATGGTTAAAAATTTCAGCTGAACTTATATCCGGTTTTAACCAGCTTTCAGTACCTAATACAATATCAGCTTCTGTGCTACTAATAACGCTTTCAAGCTCAGGCTGCTTATTACAAACACTTCTACAGTTTATAACGAGTACTTTTAACGGTCGAGATTGATTTTCGCTACTCCCTAACATATGGTGCAGAATTTAATTGGGTTGCCCGAGACTGTAATCCTAGTTTCGCGTTTTCCTCCCTCAGCCTAAGATCTGTAGTGAGAGATCATTCAGAAAATGCAATAAAGAAGAATCGGACAAGCTGATTACACAAATAAAGAGAATTCGATGTTTGGTGTTAGAAGACGTTGACAAGGCGAATATTATATGTAGATCGACTTCCATAAGCAGTCCTTCGTTCAAACTATGTCGACAATCAATCTATAGTTTTACTTACCCGCGTTACAGGCCCACATCGGAACAATAGCACCTGTGCATCGCAGGAATGGATGAAGCAAATTCAAATTTTAAAGGCGCATCTTTCATCTCTACCCTTTACGTCCCTCTTAACAAAGTTGTCTGACTCTGGAGTAACGAAGCGATTTCATTTTTATTCTCATTACAGAAGAAAGGTTACCGTTAATTCCGGTAAGTGTGTTTATCCCAACACGCTGTGTGCTGTGCCATTAGCCTAATTGGATTAACGTCCCCAGCGGGCTAACCAGTTAAATACAGGTGGCCAGGAGCTTTTTGTTTATATCCGACGCTACCTCGTAATGTAGGTTTGGTAATGCAGGTTTTAAACCGCCTGCACACCAAACCAATTTCGGAGGTATTAAAATTTATTTATATCTAGTTCTTGGCATACCTGTGGAATTATTTTCTTCGGTTTTGCTTGCAGAGGAATAGCTTTTTATCTATCCAATTCAGGACTTTTCTACTAAAGACACATTAAATTCCAAATAAAGGAATATTTACCATCAAGACACAGAAATGGCAGATTTGCACAAATCCATTAGTGAAGCAATTTAATTTACCATCATGTATACATTTTTATGATATATTGCCTGTTGTATGAAAGTAATGGTATTCTGGAGTGCCTTGTTTCAATTTCTGGTCTGGCCATCTAGATTTCTGTTTTGCTAACTTAAGGCGAATTCCGGGATAGTTGCTCATCAAAGGCAATGGCTAATTTAATTTCATTGTAGGTATTCTAACGACATCATCGTTGACGAATCATTATGTTCGAATGAAAATGATTGAGTCAGTTGACCACCTAAGACATAAATTAGTTAATGCATGTTTTAACATATTAACTAGGATGACATCGATCTCTGTTCGGGTATTGTTTTATTAAGATTTCTGAAGGTGTTTATCTGATTTGAATTAAGAATGTTAAATCATTTAACATGCGAGGAGCATAAATCACAATTCATTACGTCGTAAAAGAACTTCGGTATCTAGCCATAGCAGCTGCAGACTTGTCATACACCAGTTCTTATCTTGAGGGAGTTTTGCAAGTTGCGTCGAATTCTTTTAGTTCCGTTTCTGCAATATGCTGTTTACCTTCGCTGGCAGCAAATAAAAGAAAAGACAAAGACGAGTTGTCCAACTTTGTTTGCTTCTGATCGATGAACAGCAGTCCTCGTGTTTGGAAATGCCGTGTAGTCCTGTTATGTAGTTCTTCACACGTGTACGTGGTCCGGACTAGGAGAAGGACTGACGGAACAATTGGTTGCCATGGCTACCGCCACTTGATGAAAATGTAAGCTTTTTGGATGTTTTCTTAGAAGTAATGTATACTGGATCCGCTCACACACAATACGTTTTTGTAATCGTAGCCTTCCGCGACCAGAGTTAGTTGTCTCTTAGCTGTCCGGATGACGCCGCGTCATGATGTGTGCAGCTGACGTTTCGACCATCCTACTGCCGTCTTTTTCTTGCGTTTTGTTGCGATTCAGGTTGCAACAACTGATTTGTTTCTTGCTGGTGGCATCCTCCGGCTGCAAAACCGGTGAATATATCTCGGTTTTGTGGAGGAGGATACCTGGATAGGCGCAGTATTGAACTGTACTAAAAAATAAAGTTCGGTATAGCTTTACATTTCGCTTAAATCATTAAATTATCAATTTAGTTCATGCTATGGCTTTTCGTTTGTATTACATCCGATGTTCATCTAAACACGATTTTTTATCTCTTACAATTTGCTGCGTGCACAAACAACAATATCCGACCTTTTTCTCTGGCTATTTTTGAATAAAAATCCGTCTTCTGACAACTGTTTTTATTATTAACTTTCATCTACCAACCCTTCTGGAGTGGGGCATCATCAGTGGCTATAAATAACATAATATTATGATTATATTTGTGTATGCGAATAAGTACATTAATTGTATACATATATTCATGTTGTAATATTGTAACTTCTGTAGGTTCAGTCTGCTATAATTATTCTATATATTGTAGTCATAGTATCTCTGTTCAAACATAAATTCACTTCTTAATACTAAATTATCTTTATGGTTACAAGTTTTATGTACATAAACCCTACTTACTAAAAATTGTGGCGGCTAGCACGTATCAGTCCGGAACAGCACCTTAGCCACTGACGATGCCCCACTCCAGAAGGGCGAAACGCGTCTGGTGGATGAAAGTTAATAATAAAAACAGTTGTTAGAAGACGGTTTTTATTCAAAAATATTGATGCAACAACTGCGGAACATGGCCTACAACAAAGTTACTGTTTTTCTCTGACTTTTCTCTGTCATTCCACAAAAGGCTTTGGCCACCTGACCTATCCACACCAGTGTACACAGATTTTACAAAGATTATTTACCATCAATAAATATTTATAAATTAGAGAAGCAAACAACATCGTTATCTGACAAGTTCACCAATTCGTATACTCAAAACGTATTTCATTCAAGATGGTTCACAATCGGTAGCCTTTTAAGGAATTAATTATTCTAATCTTCCACATTCAGGAATGCGGATCAGTCTACGGTATTTTTAAAAAATAAAATCAGTAGCTGTTTATAAAAGATAAATACCCAAAGATACTTTTAAATAATACATAAGAAACATCTGAAGTTGATTAAAACATTTCATAAATAGTGCCAGAAGATTTTATGGTAACTCAAATGTGTACAGAGGTGCTTTTGATGCATGTCTGATTGTTAATGCCTATCTAGTTTCAGTTGAAAGACAAGAAAATTCAGCCTACTGAATGTGCAAGGTCAGCATAGAAAGGTCAGTTTAAGTTCCGTACTGAATGTGCCTTTAGGGATTTATTTGGATGTCTTACAGCTAAATTCCATTTCCTTGGTTTTTCTTGGCATATTATATTTCCTCCGTTGTTTACTGTGGTGAGAAGGAAGAAGAAAAGTCCCTATACTTCAGAGTGCTATATTGTTCTTTTTGTCAGTGGTGTTTTACCTCGTGCAGTCCTTTGTAATCTGCAATATTCTACCGCTTTTTCTTTGCAGTTGTTAGGTCTTTACACGACAAGATGTGGCCTTACCTTCCGAGCCTTCTCATCATTGCCCGTAGCTTTTGCCCTGCGGTATTATAACCGCCAGAAAGAGAGAGAGATCAAAGCAGACTGACGATCGATGTGCCTACAGGAGGGGGTGTATTTGCCACCCTCGCAGGGCATTGTCCTGGTGCGAGACTGCAGCCAGACTGCTGGGGTAGCCCCGAGGGCGACAAGTGTTTCCGCCTGATGACGTCACGCGCCGCACTTTTAATTACTCAGCTAACGAGAGTGGCGGTACAGCGTGAGGCGACTCTAGTCCGATGGAAGCGGCGAATACAAATCGCCAACCCGTAATTGCGTTCAAGTTTCGTGAGCGGCGTAATTACGTGGTAAGGTTACCAGCCTGGCAACCTCTTCCGGAGGGGTGGCTGTTTCTTCCTAACAAGGCTGATGTCTTTTTGGTAACAGTCGATGGAAAGTAGTGGGGAAAGAGAGATCGATGGTTGCAGTTTCTTAAATACTGACTGCGGCGAAAGTGTAGAACAGCTAGTTTCCTCTAGTACAAGACTGCCCAACCAATTTTGGAGATGGTCCACAATTTCTATTATAAGAATGCTGGTCACATAATACTTGCCTATAGTTACAGTAGATATTTAAATATAATAAAGATTTAAGTAACATCGTTTAATTACAATCAAAAAGTAAAAAAAAAAAACATCAATGAGATCCTTGCAGAGGTTTCCGAGCTAGCATATTCTAGACGTCTGGGGTTGGCCTGCCTTAAGGCGCGTTCCCACGATCCCTTGTAACGAAGGCGAGACGGGACGGGACGAATACTCAACCACACGCCATGGGAACAGGACCGCCTCTGCTAGCGGAGACGAGACCCACTCTTAGTCGGTAAACATCACAGGCGTATGTAGTGGTGCGCTATCGGTTTGCAGCAGCGGTGCGCACCCCTTCTGTTACTGTAAAGTGCTCTGTGCCAAACGACACTATGCAACGTGGTGCGGAGGTGGCGGCGAGGTAAGCCAGAACTAGCCTGCGTCCCACGGTCGTCCCTACACTTCGGCTAATGAGGTCCCGTCCTGTCTCGCCTTCGTTACAAGGGATCGTGGGAACGCGCCTTTACTCTAGCGTTGCTAAAGGGATTTTTGCGAATAACGTAAGAAAGAATATTACCTACAACGTCAAAATACAACTGAAGGCGATCATTCGTGTTCCGCAAAAATGTTCCGCAAAAATTTCAGATAGAATAATTTTTACCGTAAAATATTAATTAAAAATGAATAAAAGCTATGTGGTTCGGACGCCACGTAAAACTGTTGGTCCTCTTAATATAGCTGGCTGGTCCCAATAGAGGCGAATTCACACCTTAATTCAGTCATTTAAACTGCCGAACAACAGTTCTGCCTGTCAATATGTGCTTTTAGCAGCAATGCTTTTATATTCTTCAGTTATCTCTTCTTTTCTATCAGAAAGCGAGTATAACCTTAACACGCCTTAGTTCATTGGCCTAGGGACCATACTCGAATAGAAGGTGATGTAATTGCATCTTTCCTTTGTGGCGAGGTCATGAGAAAGAGCACGCAAGCCAGTGGCAGAGAAAGGCTGTGTCGTCTTTTGTTGTGGCCTTTGAGGGGGGACAGCGGATACACGTATACCGCCCGCTCTCCCGCACGAAACCTGCATTCCCCGACTCCCTTACCGAGCGTGGTAGATAAAAAGTTCTTTACGACACCTTGTCCAAACACTCCAGATGGTTAAAGCGGTAACCAAGACGTTACGGCTGGTGTAATTAGAATGCCTAATGCCGCTCTAAAATATAGCTATTTCGTCAGAGCGTAACTTGGGCTCAACTCGGCCTCTCTCCAACCTGCTTGACACGAGTTATGCCAGGCAGTAACGTTGTGTGTGAGAGAGAATATCCCTTTCGTGCCATAAAGCAGGCAACATATGGAGCACTGTGTCGGCATTAAAGCAAGGCCCCCAGCGAACGGTGTCACATTTTGGTGTAGTTTATCACCGAAGGAGACGCACATAGACTGAAATTTATACAGATAACCTTTAGATCTCCATGTTACCTTATGTCGTAACCCTCTTGTTCCACAACCGCATAAAAAGGCGCAGGGGAAGAAAGGTAAATGCGTAAATCAACTTTTCAGATTCGTGTGTGTGTGTGTGTGTGTGTGTGTGTGTGTGTGTGTGTTTGTGTGTTTGTGTGTTTGTTTGTTTGTTTGTTTGTTTGTTTGTTTGTTTGTTTTTGTTTGTTTTTGTTTGATTGTGTTTGTTTGTTTGTTTTTGTTTGATTGTTTGTTTGTTTGTTTTTGTTTGATTGTTTGTTTGTTTGTTTGTTTGCACTCTTACATCGTTTCTTGCAATTTTTTTACTTGTTACTAAACTAGAGATGCAGGGAATCTACAGTAACTATGTCACACTTAAATATAAGTCTTAAAACCTGAAGAACTATCAGTATTTATTTTACATATCGGATCTGATTAAACGTGTTAGTTAGAGCAATTACTGACTGATTACTATGAACTTGTCAATCAATAAGCATTCTAATAGATTATGGTATCTGGACATCTGTTTTAATGCTTTTAGTATGTTCACTTTCTTTACACCAAGCCGTCTAAAATTTGGTGAAATTTTTGCAAAAGGAAGCGAATAGCAATAAAAGATGGTGCCTTTGCCAATGAAAAATGTACTTAATGAAGATTTCGTCAATGTTCGGTTGTTACAAATTCAGCAATATCTGAAAATGTCAGCTGCGCAACGTTTTTCAAGAAATTTAGTTTTTATACTTTTTTAAACATTAATGTGATAGTCACCATGATTGTTATATTGGAAAACTACTCTGCCAGTTGATTTTAGTTACATGGGACAGTATTTTTCGAAATTCTCTCAGTCAGTGTGTTGAAGTTCTTACAGTGATTGAGGCTAGAGTTATTTTTAGCACAGTATGTTTTATCTCTGCTATCGACGTTTATGACGGGTATGATCGTAAAATTTTTCGGGTTTTTACAATTACTTACATGCAGGACAACATAAAACTCGCGTTCTCTACGTTGATTTGTGAACGCTTTTGTGTGCAGTGTCTACAGGAATAATAAAAAAGTATTATCAAAAGGTATAATTAAATTGTGTTCAAAATGAAAGCAGATAATCACTAAGAGAAAACATATGTATTCAACATGAAATATCATCTCGAATGAACGCAATACTAATCAAACATAAGCCGAACGCGGTGGAGTGAGCTGGTAACGATCTGGCGTCGCATTCCGGGAGGATGCCGGTTCGAATACCCATCCTACCATCCAAATTTCTGTTTTCCAAAATTACTCCTGGCGAATGCCTGGACAGTTCCTCGTAAAGGCAATGGCCGAATTCCTTCACGTTCCTTGCCCCCTTTCCTTTCCCGCCACTAATTAATGTGACGTCGACGAGGCATAAATCCATAAGGGGGAAAAAAATTTAGATTTCTCCACCTACATGATGTAAAAAAATCATAAAAAATTATCAACATGCGCAACAGTTTAGGTTATAGTTAAATGACAGATATTGTGCACAATTAGTCGGTTTTATTGTGTATCGTTGATGATTGAGGCCGTTAAAAGTGGTGCAAACCAAGCTTCACGTAAATAACAGAAGCATTGTATGCAACGTAACAAAATACTGTTTCTTCAGCAGACTTGCTTGAGAAGGAGCAGAGGGGATATAAAGTGATATGACATTTCCAAATACACACGTCACCTAGTCTTTTACGTGTCGTATCTGCGAGTAAGTTCCGTGCCATCAATCACAAACGTGCAGATAAAAATTACTAACTGATTCCACCGTTTTCTTTTGATATTTCTGATCACCTTGTTTACATGGAACTTCGTCACTGTTTACAATGAAAAATACTTTCTGTAAAGTGTTACTAATAGAATCATAATCAAAAAACCGTTGTTTTTTTTTGGGGTCTTTTGGCAAAAGGAGTAATTGGGTAATACTGTCCGAGGTGAAATGACTAGTTCCTTTTCTACAGATTAACAAGGAATCAGAATCGCACACAATTCACGGTATACGCCTTTTACACAAAGTTCCCAGTGTGAATGTAAGGCTGAGTATCAGAACCTCAGTCATCTCGGTAACAGGATAGAAACGTTTACCAGAGAACTGGTACATCGTTCTTATTATTAGTATCACCTGTGAACTGAAGAAAATTTAAGGAAATCAATCCAACTATTTATTTTCATGCCTTTAGGTATATAGTCGATGCCTTTAAACACATATATGGACTTGAGGGGTTCAGATCATGAAATGTCAGCTACCGATAAACAGTAAACAGCTACCCGATCAAGAGAGAGGATGGGCGTATAACATAACACGCAAGTCACAACCAATTTCCGCCCAGTTTCTTACTAATTATGATCCCACTGTTTAACATCCATAAAGAGAATATAAAATGAAGACGAACGAGGTAAAAATTCTCATTAAATACCGAAAAAAAGTTACTTTGTACAGTTTTCCCCCGGTGTAGTCAACTATGATAGAGACTGAAAACTAAATAGACCACTCAGTTAATGTAATAATTAGATGGTTAAGTACTAGATAAACCGCTCCATTGCTCAAAATAGTTATTGTGCTTAACGAGTTACTGTAGATGTGGTTTACTACACTGTTAAATATCTTAGCTTAGGTTTGTTCTATTTTTTCCACTCATACGCAAAAAGAATTGGCACTAATAATTTGACTTCTATCCTATTGCCGTATACACGCTATTCGGAAATTTTTTATTCGGTAGATCATTTGAATCAAAAACCAACCCGTAGACAGTGGTAAATAATTTTTCATTCAGTATTGGAAATCATCTACAAAGAATTTTGAGGAAAGTTAGAATGTCGAACTGTTTGTGGAAATGTTTACTTTACGTCCACACCTAATCCGAAATGATCGATACAGTGTTGATAAATAATTTCAGTCCACATAAATAAACGTCAGATGCTCCAACAAACTTTTAGAGCTTTCTTAACATCAAAATAATCGGAATGTAGCGAACATATGGAGTATTTTAAATGGTACTTAATACTACGCGAATTATGTTAAACGAAGTTTTAAATATTTGTATCCTTGTACAGTAGAGGTAATTCTGTTTTAGAATGCCACAAAACAAGTCGTACGCCAAATCAAAGTGCTGTTAACTTGCTTCCCTTGACTGGTCGAGAATAAAGAATGCTGTGGAAGGAAGGACGAGTCTTGTTTGTCCTCCCCTACCTGTTTTCTTGGCGGCTTAGTGACACCCTCGGCGACCATTCCTCCAGCGTCTACGGGGACTGCTGAGGATCAGTTTGTGGTTTGTAGCTTGGACTTGAGCAAGCGTTGCCCCCACGCATAGGGTAAAACATACGGCAGGTCTGTTGAAAGTTTTGGGAGCTGTCTGTGTGAAATGGTTAGTGCTTTTCTTAATCAGCTTATTCCTGGTAAACAGTGATGTTGCCGCAGCAACGATTTCTTTAGCCGCTAAACCGATATTTAGAAGCTCGCTAGATGGCCGGTGCGTAAATTTCGCAAATGATATACGATATATAGCGCGGTTGGTGGATTGTAGTGGGATGAAAGAAAACCTGCTAATTTGTAGCAACTGTTTGATCAACTGAAATACGAGGACAGTAGGTAAGTAACAAAACACATCATCTTACGAAACAATTAGAAATGATGAAGTAATTCCTAACATAAACAAAGATATCCTAAAAGCTCTGTACTTCATAAAACACACAGTTTATCGTCATGCCTGTCATATGTGCTGCCTGCTATCTAGTGATAATGCGATCATAGCGACGAAGCCCAGCGGCTTGACTCTGAACTACGGCATACCCGTGACCTTTACCACTTACGGGTTGTATTTCGAAAAATTCCTTTCATTATTAATGACTAGCTGTTACCCGCGACTTCGTACGCGTTGACTTAGAAATTCATGGCCAAAGGTGGATATAGGAAGCTGTTAGTGATGTAAGATTTGTACCAAACACCGAGTCAGCATAATATGACAGGAAAGCCATCACTGTATCATTCTACCGTCGAACCTAGTCTCATGAAGAGAATCAGTCTCCAAAACAGAAAAAAAACGGAGGTGCGGGGATATAGGGGAGGGGAGGGTTTAACGGAGGGCAGCTTTATTTTAGCTTCGTATTTTCTTCTTTCTTTATCATGAGCATCCGATTCTTGAGTTGTAATAACTTAGCCGCTCGTACTCTTCTAGATTTACACCTTAGGCCAGGTTTACGCCCGAAAGACATGTCAGAAAAGAAGACAAAATAAATTCGTGATAGAAACTTTTAGGCAGACACAAAGTAATAGTACAGTGCATGAGCAAATCGACATCTATACTAAATAATGGGTTTTGTCTCTAAATCGAAATTTATTTACAATATCATATACTAACAGACTGCGCGAGAAGCACAGCTTGAGCAACCGACGAAACAGACTAACACACGCATCCGTCTGTTTGTCACCATTCGATAAGTTCTAAAAACTTCCTGACTACAATTGTTATTCATACCAAAAAAAATCTCCTGTGTCCATCCTACAGATACAAAGTATTTCCTTGTCAAATTCTGGATTTATAATATTAGTGAAGATGACACACACACACACACACACACACACACACACACACACACACCCTGACTGCGAGAGAAACAACGGCTGAATGATCAATATAGCGTCAAAAAGTGTACACATACAGCATTGTTAGACCACGTACGATTTGCCAAGCATTGCACCCTTAAATTTTTGGTATCTACTGTTTAACATGGAATCCGAAAAACTGACAGTCCAGGTGAGGCTCATACGATCAAAAACAATTCTTAAAAAGCTTTACTTCCATCGGGATTTGAACCGGATTCCACAGTATGAGCATTAGAAAGCAAACCCGCTAACCACTGCTCTACCAGCACATTATTGTGAAAGGCACTACTGAGTGTTAGACATCCTAAGCGTCAGTCTATCGCCGTTTAGGTAATTTTTCAAAATTACATGACGGTATGTACTGTTTATGCAAAAAAGTATCTTATGTCCTAATGTCAAATCGCATCTGCTTGTAAATTTCATAGCCGTTTAGCCCAAGAAACGTAACAAACAGACAGAGAGACAGATAAACAGAGCGGAGAACTTCATCTATAAAATGATACCGCATTTATCGATTTTGATTATGTATAAAGGGACAAAGATGGCACGTCACAAAAAAAACACCTTTTAGAAATAATATATATGATTGGTAACTACTGTAAAAGTTTAAAAGAGCCCTCCTCCTCAGTTTCGTAAATAGAAATGAGGTCTTTCCTTTCATCTTCTTGCCTTGATATTTTAACCGAAGCTTAAAGATATAAATTGGTCGATTTACGAGAGTCCGTTCATGCCTGTGGTTCAGATAATTGAATGCTGTATCAAACTTCTTCTTGAATGTAGCGCAGAAGTTTAATGCGATAGTCAAGTTGTAATCTATTTTGGCCTCTTGAGGGAACTTAGTTCCTCTAAGCCCCAGCTCCCTCAAGGATCAGTGTTCAGATCTAATTCAGCTGGCAGAAAATTAACGATGAAATGAGAAATTCGTCCATGATAAATCAATAAGTTCGTTGTAAACGCTTGGAAATAGTGCTAAAGATCAACAACACATCTTTTTTTGCTGCTGTGTTCCAGGTCATAATCGTAATTTGAAATTTGCAAAATTGTGGGCCGCTAAACGCTAGGCCACATGTTATGATTCGCAGAAATGTGTTTTGTTGCACGATTTCTTTTCACTTTAGTGTAGGGGAGACTGGGTACGGTTGTGACAATTTTCATTTGATCGCTCATAATTTTCTTAGTATGCCTGGAAGAAAGGTGATTTTTATAGTAAAATGTACATTTTCCTACATATAAATACTAAAGTTTTGTCCCTAAGTACAAAGGTTAAGTCACAGCAACAAATTAGAAAAAAAAGTCACAACCGAGCACACCCCAGGGGCGGTTGTGACAGTGCTTTGGGGTCAGTAGTGACAGGTTCAAAAATACAACAAAATGGTCTAAAATCACTTTTATTTCAAATAATATCAAACATAATGTAATAAAATCTTCTTCTGGATAAATTTAGTTTTTACATGGCAATAGAAATTAATCTGGGAACACCTTAATAGCTTATAACTAATAAGGTATTTTAGCATCAATAGTTATTATAAAATTCTTGATATAGATCATTTTTGTAATACCTGGTATATCGTAGATTGTTATTGTGACTCCCCATCTATTCGTCACAAGTAGTTTTTTTCAGATTTTTTAAGAGTCCGAAGACAGGTAGATCCAAGAACTGCAGGTTGTGCGAGCAGTATGGAGGAAACGAAAGCAAAGTGATTGCATTTTCTTTACAAAAATTCATTGTATTAATGTAGATAAGCGAGGAATGGTTATCCAGCTCTATCAAGGCTCTATGCGTTGGAGAAGCATTAGGATATTTCTTAAAAAGTTCCAGAAATCCTAGGAACAATGCATCTTGCATCCAGCCTGAAGGATATGCAGTCCCAATTGATCCCTAGCAAAATGATCGTGATAACTAACCCGTGGAAATAAAGGAAGGATGGTATTTCCCAAGTCATTTTCTGCAAAAGTAACCATGACCAATGTACCTCGTACAGCTGTCAGTCTTCCTCAAACGTTTTCTGGGCATCAAAAACAAAAAATAACTGTCACAACCGTACCCAACGCACTCCTTCGCAAAACAACAATCGCCATGACAATACAAAATAAACTACGTGCAAAGTAATCACTGCTATTTAACTACTAATGTATAACTTATAACGAGGAAAAACACCCATTACTCTATGTGTACACATACAACAACAATTATTAAAAGAAAATAATAAAAATACTTACTTTTCACTATTAAAAAGTAATGTAGGCCTCTACGATTGTTAATGTCACGCGATTTCTGACGCGATACTGTGAAACACGTTTAATCAGGCACTCCCCTCCCCATCCTGGTATTTGTCATAGTTTGGATAATATGACGACTGTCACAACCGTATCCAGTCTCCCCTACTGCGTTCTGAATACTTAATTGTAATGTTCGTGCGTATTGCATCTAATCTCTAAACATTCTCACGAACATAATTCACTCGGGAGGACGGCGGTTCGAATCCCCGTCCGGGCATCCAGATTTGGGTTTTCCATGGTTTCCCAAATCACTCCAGGCAAATGCCGGGATGCTTATTTCAAAAGGCCATGGCCAAATTCCTTCCCATTCCTTGCCCCGCATCCTTTCTCGTCTCTAAAGACCTCGCTGTTAGAGAGACGTTAAGCAGATAAAACCCGAACATGATTTACACATCAAGCGATGAAATTTTACTCAGCCGCAATAAAGTCCTGAATAATGTACTTAATGCCAACGAAACATTTTGTCGCCAGATTTATTTTAAAACAAATCCCACATTTCTAACCCGGTTGTTGTTGGGGCGCTAATGACCCCACTGTCGACGCGTCCGTATGTCCTAACATCATCATCTAGAGCAAATTACTTCCGTCAGCAAAGATTTATGTATATTGAAAATAACGAATCGTACATTTATCGACAGGTAATATAAGTTATCTCGATGGAAAAACTCGTCTGTTGCGTATTCTAATATTTTGAATTTCGCAGATTTTAATTAAATTTAATTTTAATTAAATTTAATTTTTAAAACTGGAAAACTAGTGCGTGTATCAGTATGTACACGCAAAAGAAGTGAAACTTCTATTCTCGTATGCAAATGAAAATTATCAGACCGTCTAAGCACACTTTGCTAGATTTTGTATCGAACCTTAGTGAGTATAGAACAATTTGGACAAAATTATCTGATTATCGTTCTACAATCAATAGGATGCAAGAGACATAGCAAAATAAAAATTATATTTGGAACAAACAAAAATTATTTTATTATATAGATATTTACAGATATAGTATAATAATAATTCCGTTGTATTTGGTGAATTGACTTTGGTATACTTTTGTAATAAAAAATTTCTTGTAACTGAATCAGGGAATATATTTTTCGCATACAGTATGATTCACTATTTAACATTAGCTTAAATAACAGTGGACAGGTAACTGCTAACATCAAAGTAACATTAATGCAGTTTTTCTTATCGTCCCGAAGAAGGTTCAGTTCAAAAATTGTTATTATTGAGTTAAAAATGTTAAAAACGTTAAATAACGTCCCAGTGATTACCTCCAGTTTTTTTGCAGAGGTCCTACAAGTATAATATGAAACTACATAGAGATTTCACTTTACGAAGAGAAATAGCAATTATTCTCTACATCAGTTCTGAGTGGTACTGAAAGTCCTATGTAGTCTAATGCAATTTAAATAATTATCTACTATCGTTACATTTTTGGAGATATATGCGGTGAGACATTCATCACTCTGCGTCTAGAATTTCACCTTGTGACATTCCGAGTCGAGGGTCTCACGGTTAAGCTGTTAGAAATATGAGAACGATACAGTCCTTGTTATTTCTTGAGGAAACCAGCTCTGCAGCGGGTCAGCTGGATTTGTTTTTGTGTGTCAGCGGGAAGGGATGGCGTGAACACAACCACACCTACTTCCCCCAACAGCTGATCCCTACATGAGCGACAAAAACTTCCCTCGTCAGAGCTCCTGTTCTCTAGAGGAAAGAGGAGTTGAGAAGTCTGCTTCTTCGCTGCACTAAGCTCGTATTGGTTTCATTTGTCTCCTCTTTCACAAGACTTCGCCGAATACCTTACTGTACTTTTTAATTAACAGGTGTGCTGATAAAAAAATTACTGAAGATAATTACGCTTATAGCAGTAGTCACATAAGAGAGCGACAAAACCAGAGATGCTAGTGAGTACATCATATTTCGTTTTCTTGTAAGGTCTGTGTGTTTTTATTTATATTTTTAACTATCTTCTAAACCCGTCTGAAATGATGGGTCAGATTTAGAATTCTGGCAATTAATTTCTTCGATTTTATTGTAACCTTGACATAGAATATAGCGGAAACATCTACACAGAATATAGATACCTTGTAAACCCGCCCGTCAGAAATAATGAGCAGAACGCAATCTCCTAGTAGTTCATTTCCTCCCACTTTCTTAACTAATTACAATTGTTATTTATATCTCGGAGCTCATTCCCTATTGGTTTCATAGTGCAGAGTTCATGCGCAGATATGATATTTATATGCTGTCCTTAAAGAAGCTAGTCCTTAGCGAGCCATAAAATCTCAGGAGACTATTTTTAATAAAAGAACCTGCAGCTAAGCTTTATTTCTAAACTTGGTCAAGCGTAAGCCCACTTACGGTTCTTAACAACATAGGATGAAAGACTGCCTAAAATTATTACTAGTTACATCGAATGCATGCCAATTCAATGAATGAATTATTAAGTTTTGTAGTGAATTTACAGAGGAGGCGATATATAAAGATATAAGAATGCGTAAAATATTGTAAGAATGTGGGAATATGTTTGTCAAGGAATAACTGAAAAGTACGTGAAAGTGCTGAAAAAAGTCGTATTGCATGCTTTTCTTTATTTTATTTTTTTTCCTTCCAGTTGGAAGACGAGATGATGATATGTCTCTTACATTTGATTTTGCTGTCCATGCAAGCGAGATTAACACTGGAGGAATATTTCGTACAGTGATACCAGATACGTTACCGGCTAATATCTGTTGTGTAAATTTCGTTAGTGTCATTATTCTATAAATAACATAAATTAAAAATCTCATATCGTTAAAGTTCAAAAATTAGGTTAGGACAAGGATACAGTATTAGGTGCCAGTTGAGGCACATTGGAAGAGACTCCAATTACATACCGAACCACATAAATGATTGGTTAAAGATATTGTCTGGCATTCCTAAGAGCTTGGGTTCATTTCTCCGTCCTGCCATCAAAATTTCTCGTAATCTCTTAATGCGAATGCTGGTATGGTTTCTTCACAAATGCAGTGACCGATTTCCTTCCAGTTACTTGCCAGCTGTTAACTTTCAGCTTTAATGACCTCACCGTCGATTAGATACTAAACCCTAATTGTATTTAAAAAAATCGAGTTACATATAAACCGAAATACTTTACGAAGTACACTGAAATTTTACTGTATCCAAACTGTCTCTTTACTTGCTTATCTCTATGAAGGACGTGAAATCAGCCAGCGGTTTGATGGATGAGTTTTCACGATTTTTTTTTGAGACCATTATGAACAGCAGTTTGATAAAGCAGCGGACAGGATTACTGGAAACGAACATCTGATCCGTATTCAGCCAGCGACCTCATGAGTGCTATTAACTCTGTCAGCGCTGTTGCTATTCAAGAGAGTTAACCCTTCGTAACGTGTGCAGAATGTAGAACGTTATCGAAGATCGATTCCACTACTTGTTGGTCATTCGACACGCCATGGAAACTGAGCGTGCTGGCGCGACGATAATCGACTGGAAGTATTCATTCTATTGATCCAGACTACGTAACACTGTAGGTCAGCAGTAGCTAACCTCACACACCAGGAAGTACCACTACAACATTTCGTTAGTTAATTAGTAATCTTATAAATACTTCTTTTCATGGACGCTTTGCCCATGTCCGAGCTTAGGTAATTACCATGGGGGATGTTTATCCTTCGATACCGAAATCTGCGAAGATGAACTGGTGTGGTTTCCCGTTGCCTTCGCCAGTGTGATAGTGTTAGTTTATTGTTGTTGAAGGTTAGGATAACTGTGGTGGTGTGTGTGTGTGTGTGTGTGTGTGTGTTCAGAGTATAGATTTATTTGTGTTGTGGATGAGAGAGGTAAGGACGGAGCGGGTGAAACGTGGTGCCTGTCCATTCAAGCCTACTCTTACGAAAGACACCTAGCCACCACCAGGGTTATCTCCCCCATACGACAAACGAAACTGTGTCGTATGCTCTTATTCTATACGCACTGCGAAGAGTTTTGGGATTTAACACAGGACTTTTGTGAACAATCTGATTAGGAACTGTGCACCATTACTACTGCTATCCTCCATGCCACATCTTGATGATGAAAATTTCTTCTACTACCTGGACTCGAACCAGCTAACCCCGAGTCAGCGCCGGACACCCTTACGATGCTGCAGTCAGCTGAGTCAGCGGGGTGCGCTAAGAAATTCTAGTCAAAGTCGAAAGTCTTCGGTTTGCAGGCAGATCAAAGCTATCTGAATTGCTGTGTAGGCCCAGTGCTGTCAATTCCACGGATTTATTCGTAGATCTACGGATTTTTATAAAAAGTTAGGATTTTCGGATTTTGTTAAAATATCTACGGATTTTCGCTACTTTTTATTATTTGATTTTCCATATATTCGTGTTTTGTTAAACTTTGAGCGTATAGTGTTAATGCATTACAGAATTCTCAATAATTGTTAATCGTTTCCTTGTAACCGATCGTGTGAACCAACTATTGAAATGAAATAAAGGTCATATTCTGTTATAGAACTATCGGCGCAATCTTTATGCACGGTGACACGATCGTTGGAACGGCATTTTTTAACATTTCCTGTTACAGAACATATGCTAAATTTAATGTGAAGAAAGAAAATGTATGGTCCCCTCCCCCCCCCAGAAAAAAGAATAGGCACAGCAGCAACAGTGATGAAAGTGACGCCATGTTCAGTGATATTTCATCCTTTCAAATGTAGAATTTTATTTTGTATTTCGAATTTTAAAGACCTGGATATAAAAAGTATTCTTAATTTTGACTCGTTCTTCAATAATTATTGTTCGTCTTTTAATTAGCGAGTCTCTGGATACAAAATCCGATCTACGGAAATTTTAGCGGCCATCTACGGATATTCAACTCCAAGTGGTTGGTAGCACTGTGGAGGCCTTTGAGTCTTCGCGCAACATTACAATACAGGGCTCTATGCTGACCGTACATAGCGACAATTTGAATTTCTTTCTCATCCGGCGTAATCAGCAGACCTTCTACCCAAGTCATTTCTGTATGCTTCAACCACATAAGTAGCGATGGAAAGAAAGACGTTTACTTCTCATGAAAATATAAGCCATGCAATACACGAGTGGTTGCACGGACTAGCAAAATAATTCTTTTCTAAAGGAATTCATACACTTAATAGCTGCTAGAGCACTTACATTGAGCGTTGAGCAAATCATGTTAAAAACGATAAAGTTTTGTTCCACTCGTACGCAGTAAATAAAACTTTAAAGTTTTAATTTGCCTCATCCTCTTAAAAGATTCGATAGTTTGGATGAGTGCACTGGCGCAGATGAAGATACTAAACCATGCCGCTGGTTTGAAGTAACATATAGTTGAACTGTCCTATGAATGGACCTCTGTTTTTATGTGGACTTAATGACCTAGTGACAGAGGTTATTACCGGCTGCGTAATCCGCCTCTGTATTAGCCTTCCGTCTGTCCCGGTAATCCTACTTAACGTGGTCATATTGAGATAGAGGAGGGGACACACAAAAATAAAACTGACTCTGATAACTCCAGCCAATATAATAGTGTTATAGCGCTGCCATACAGTTCTTGGCGAGTTACAACTGACCTGGATTCAAACTGACGTTCTCGTGTTCTGGCCGTCCTGATAAAATCTTTAGGGGTGACTCTTTATGCCGGGAATCTTTCATCCGCCAGAGCCTCGTCAGTGCAAACGGGGTGCACCACGTGAGGGAGACATTGACATTTGGTTGAAAGAAGCTAATATAGTCTCTCCTAATCCCTTACCTTAAACTTTATGGTTGTTATTTTTTTATTGTGGTTCTGTACATATGATTCTAGAGACAGGAGCGTCGAGGATTTTTCAGTGATAGAAGACGCTAAGGAGTGGCCTGTGTGTTGTGTGCTGACGTTGGACATAATTTACCTGAATATCAAGACTTTATTAAACTGAATATGATATTAATTTCATCTAAAATTCCTTTTGTAGAATTCCCGTAATAACTACAAGCAAAATTCCTGAACCTTACCCGCAATATTTGGAAGTGATATTAATGTCCTTCGTGTTTTAATATCTTCGTGCAGTAATCATCTTGGTGTTCGGAGGGGAGATCAGGCGTTTCTCTATGATTAAACCCTCCCTACAACCCTTCTCTTTCCCATCTTTATCACACTCCTTTGTGATAATTTGAGTGTTATCTTCTCCCTCCTAAGACTGTTGATGACTTGACGTTTGATGACGCGGCATCGGTCATGGACCGGTTCGCCTAGTGATATTAGTAATGTACACGACAATAACCGCTCTTACGAGAAAAAAATTATCTGTAGTAGTTAAACTTTTACTCTATGCATTCGCCGACCCCAGCAGCGTAGAGGATAGCGTGCTTGCCTCGCGTTGTAAGGTCGTCGGTTCGAAACCGGCCTCTGTCATGGGTGGTTTTAATTACGTGTTGTGCTTGTCTTGTGTCCTCTATGCCATGCTCAGTCTAGTACATTGAGTGCACCGATAAACAGTTACGAATTACATAATTACATAGTACTGTGTGTGTGTGTGTGTGTGTGTATGTGTGTGTGTGTGTGTGTGGATACAACTGAGGATAGAATTAAAGATAGGAATTTGTGTACAGGTTCCATTCAGCAAGATATTAGGTACGGCGGAAATTACAAACAGGCGTCTCCGTCCCTTAATGGTGAGTCTGGTACTAATGCGACCTGGCACGAACGAACTGTATTAATAAAACTCTCTTGTTATATTAGTGCCGCAAAAGCCATTCGTAACCCTATAGGCGAACTCTGGAGAGCAAAACAAAACTGTCATTTTTTTCACCTGATGTTGTGACTAGGATAACATTGGAGATTTGATGAAGTTGATAGTCAGATTTTATTAAATGTACATAAAAATCGCGATATTTTGTATTTAATAAAAACTGCGTTACATGGAAATGGTGTTTTCTAAATCAGAATCATCCGCGAATACGCCAAATCCGGATTATCAGAAAACTAAAAATCGGATGTACCAATGAAATTAATCCTCATTTGCCGTTGTGCTGCAAATTAAACTAAGTGCTGTGCATTAGTGACACTAATGCCAAACTGAGGATTATTTAATTACATGTAATGTAGGGCTATAGCTCGACGCTATAAATTGCTGTCTTTTACAACAGCAGCACATGTGCAGTCAGGGTATGGTAAAGGTTGTGTTCGTTAACTTTCCTCCTATTGGTGGTCAGTGTAGCGTATCTTCTCTTCTTGTATGTCTTCGTATCAACGTTTTTCTTACAGTACAAGCACCAGTGATAGGTTATATGGTCCAATATGCATCAGATAATTGGCAAACGCGTATGTCATCGGATTTTTGACTGATGAGCTTGTTTATAGAATTTTGTCGCAAGCTCGTAGAATCGTTCCTTCAAGGTTGGTAGGGCTGTAGCTCCAGTCCAGAGAAAGAATTTTCAAGAAATTTGCTGGTGGGAAAACTATGAAAAGTCTCATATTGGCCATGTTGCTACAAACATTAATAATAATTATTGTGCTTGAGGTTGAGCGGTAACGCTCTGGCCTCGCGTTCTGGATGACGCGGGTTCGAATCTCAGTCCAGCCATCCAGATTTGGATTTTCCATGATTTCCCGAAATCATTCCAGGTGAATGCTGGGGTGTTTCCTTCAAAGGAAGTCCCTTCCCGCCCCTCATGACGTCGTCGAGGCGTAAAGCCAGAAGAAAAAAAAGTTAAAAATGCAAGCAGACTTTAAAATGAGTTAGAATACTCTGAAAATGCACAAGTGTCCATAGCTGTCATTAATAAACATGAAAATCTACATTACAGCAGCTACGGTGTCACAAAAGGTTGACATGGAGAACACAGTTGACATCTTCGCACAAACTGTACAAATACAGAATCAAAAATAAGAAATAATACAATTCCTGAAGGCAAGCGTACCGGTAGAGGACGAGCTAGGTTGAGAATAAATAACCGTTTCGTCCTGATTTACAGTTAAAAATTTAATTTTGCGTACAGATCTGTATTCGCAGTTCCTTAACATGACAACCGAATGAAACTTCTAAAAGCATGGTTCAAACTCATTCAGCAGTTATCGACAAATCTGAAGAAGTCGCGTTATAGAAACTGAAATCTGCATTGAAACCTGAAATTTCAGTCTATACGAGACTGTAAGTTCGGGAAACAGTACAATCCCTCCCCTCACCCACCATTGTTTTAAATCAATCCAAAACTGAAGATGCGTCAGTTCTCCGCATCAAGCGATTATTCGTGTTTCTAGTCCAACCTAACGACCAATGGGATTCGTCAGATTTCGTAGTTGTGTTAAAGTTTAGATTCTTATTCTGAAGTACCACTAAATCTTGAGTGAAACGACCATTCTACTACCCACAGTACTACACCGAAACTGCAATTGATCCTACTTGGAAAAGGAAATAATATTGTACAACCGCTTCGTTATGGTAGTGAACTTGCAGTTAATGGGATTTATACGGGGATGACTGCTGCCTCTACAAGTTCTATATCAGTGGTGATACTGTGGTTTTGACTCCTATCCTCAACTCGTGCGTTTCTCTCGCATCGAGTCCTGATTTCGGTTCTCCGAAATTACTCCAAATAAATTCCCGGATGGTGCCTTCAAAAGATCATAGCCGAATTCCTTCCCGTTCCTTTACCCATGCCTCTCACGCCACTCATGAACTCGAGGTGTAAATCCATAAAAGAAAAAGAATTATTTCCTCTATTATCTAATTAATTAAAGCCACCTGGTACTTAAGCAGATTATAATCCAACGTTCTCTCGTAGATTTTAAGTCCGATATCCTTAAAATGTTTTCTATATTCCACTTGACACAATCAAAACACGATGATATTTAGAATGTTTACCAATTTTTTTACACGCTTCTCATTATATTAATCACTATCAATTTTTCGACAAACGTATAATGGTTTTATAAAGTATTGTCCAGTATTGTCCAGTTTTGTTTATATGCTAAGTTATATTATTATAATTATTTTTCCGTATTTGGTGGTAACTTCAGCACGTGTGGATCTCTAACGTTTCGTAATCCCAGCGAAATTACTATGGATTGGCATGAAACTAAATACTACTTCAGTTAACTAATTTGGAACTACTAAAAATATAATACAAATGATTAGCAAATGTGCCGTGGGATTAGTAACGGTAATGAATGTTTGTAGTGGTATCATGTACGTTAGTCAGGGGCAGTTGTATTTGTAGATTGGTTTTTAGATAAATTGTTAGTTTGTAAGATACCTTGGAAACAATTTTTTAACGATAGTAAAAAAGCCTCTCTCGTTATTTTGATATAACAATCTTCTAAACTTGGATAACTGAAATATAAAATACGTTTGATTGCAGCAATAGATCTTGTTTGTTTCGCATTATTGTATCTTACGGCTGAAATTCCGCACACACTGATGTAAATAGTAATAGATAAAATAATTCTATCCAACAGCAACAGTTGCGAACGAAATCTTGTGGTACTCATAGTACTTGTTTGATATTTTCGCCTTTACTCACCAAAAAGTGTTGAAGTGAACTACACTTAACGGTTCCTTGAGGTTTATTACTCTGAACACAAATACAACTGGTAAACCATAAACAATTGTGGCACAGTTATCAGATGACCGTCGAGAATTGTAGCCTGGTCCTGATCCGGGGTAGAGTGACGGCTTCTACTTCTCGTGAACTTCCGGTGGTCTTCCGTAGTTGACGCTGGTTCAGCGGTCAGGTCGGAACTGTCGGTGGAGCTGCCGGCTACGCTTATATAGGCCGCCTGGCGCAGGAATACCGTTGTGTGGTAGTACGGCGACCTCTGTAAGAAAAAGTCCCACTTAGCCTCTAGATGATTCTATTTAATTTCCTGGTTTGTTTTGATGCCTCTGCGCCTGTTTGGAGTCGTATATGTCTCCCGGCGTGCAGGCGCGTTGTGTGTGAGGTCTGCCTGGCAGGGGCCTTTACTGGCAGACTGAACATACCTCCCTCGGGGGGGGGGGGGGGAAGCGATGTCTGCGACGTCTGCGAGGTCGTCTGCCGCGGCGCCCTGGAGCAGACTATGAAGGCTACCTCCGGGGGAGTACGGAGCTGTTCTCCTGGCGATGCGTGCCGACCTGCGTCGTGGTGCAGGTTGTGATGGAGGTACCTGTGGAGCTAACGGCATCGGTTCGTCGGCGTCGATGGCCGGGGGCTGTACGGGGGGCGCTGAAGATGGTCCCCGCAGGTGGTCGAGAGGCTGCGGCTGAAGGGTGTCGGAGCTACCGACAGGTTGTGGCGTCGGTGGTGGCGCTGTAACTGTCCCTGAGCAACGGTTAGACGGCAGGAGTGGTGGAGGGGGCGGGGAAGGAGAAGAAGAAGTGGATGGCCGTGCCGTGGTGGAAGAGGACGGTGCCGTGGGGTAGCGGGGACGTAGTTGGTTTCGATGGCGTCGTACTACCCGGCCATCCAGGCTGACGTCGAACAGTTGGCGGCCCCGGGGCCGCTGGATGACCCCCGGAAGCCAACCGGCCTGGGAGCCAAACCCGCGGGCCCAGACTAGGGAGCCCGGGGTGAAACGGAATGGGCCCGAAGGTACCTGTACTTTGGGAGGGGGTAACAGGAGATGGAGGAGAGTGCGAGGTTGGCGGCCATGCAGCAATTCCGCCGGGCTTTTAGCCCCCACTGGAGTGGTTCGATAGGAACTGAGGAAGAGTGTCAATGCCTCTTCGAGTTTGTGACTTGTGGTGTATTTGGTCATTTGGGTTTTGAATGTTCTGACTAGCCGTTCCGCCTCCCCGTTAGATTGGGGGTGGAAGGGCGGGGTGAGGAGGTGTTGGATATTGTTGGCGGTACAGAAGGATAGGAATTCCCGACTTCGAAATTGCGGTCCGTTATCTGTGATAATGGCGTATGGTAATCCTTCGATGGAAAAGATTTTCGTGAGGGCTGAAATGGTGACCTCTGTGGTGATTGTGGAGCAACGGACGACATATGGGAAGTGGGAAAAGGCATCCGTCACTAAGAGCCACTGGTGGCCTAGGAATGGGCCAGCGAAGTCGAGGTGAATGCGTTCCCAGGGTCCGGACGGTGCCGGCCAGGAAAGGAACTTTTGAGGGGGGCGGGGCAGTTGTCGGGCACAGATGGTACAGCGCCGCACCTTCTCCGTGACATCCTTGGTAAGGCCGATCCAGAATACATGGCGTCTGGCAAGGGATTTGGTGCGGGCAATTCCCCAGTGTCCTTGGTGGAGAGTTTGGAGGATTGTCGGCTGTAGGGATCTCGGAACGACGACCCTCGGGGTGGAATTGGGTTCTGTGCGGAGAAGCACTCCCTCTACTACTGAGAGCTGGTGGCGGATGGAGTAGTAGAACTGGAGGTCTTGATGATGGCGTGGGGGGGAACGTGTTTGCCAACCGTGTTGGATGTGGTGTCGGATGACACGGAGGAGGGGGTCCTCTACTATGGCTGAAGCGACTTTTGAGGCCGTGACTGGAAATGTCTTCAGTGCTTCTTGTATGTCATTGTCGATCTGGAACACAAGAAGATCCGAATTGTCGAAGGCAAGGTCTGGTCCCTGCGGTAGTCTGGATAAGGCGTCTGCATTGGCATGCCTGGAGGTGGTACGGAAATGCATGGTATATCTGAACTGGGACAGGAATAGTGCCCAACGCTGGATGCGGTGGGATGTTTTGGTAGGCAGACGTGTGGACGGATCAAATAGTGATAGGAGTGGCTTGTGGTCGGTAATGAGATAAAAGGGAATAGAATTTGGAGCAGGCAAAAACAATAGCTAGCGCCTCTTTCTCGATTTGAGAATATTTAAGCTGGGCAGCCGATAGGGCTTTGGAGATGTAAGCTACGGGGCGTTCCGTGCCATCTGGTAATTTATGAGACAGAACTGCCCCCACACCGTAATCGGATGCATCTGTGGCAAGTATCAAGGGGAGGTTTGGAGTATATGGCATGAGGCATGCTGCGAACTTGAGCTGCTGTTTAAGGGTGTGGAATGCGGTCTCGCAAGCTGGGGTCCAACGGAACGGAATATTCTTGCGACAGTGGTGGTACAGGGGTGCTGCCACTAGTGCTGCCGAGGGTATAAATTTTCTGTAGTATGAAATCTTGCCTAAAAAAGATTTCAACTGATGTAGATCCTGAGGCCGAGGTAAGTTGGAAATAGCGTCCACATAGGAAAATGCTGGGGAAATGCCTTCCTGAGCGATGATGTGACCCAGGTAGGAAATGTATTGTTGAAAAAATTGACACTTGGAAAGGTTGCATTTCAAACCTGCTGCACGGAGGTGGAGAAAGAGTAGGCGGAGGTTGGTCATGTGTTCGGCAGCGGAGGGTCCCGTGACGACTATGTCGTCGAGATAATTGATGCATCCCGGAATATCCTGGAGAAGTTGTTCGAGATACCGTTGAAAAATCGCTGGAGCACTGGCCAAGCCGAACATGAGCCGGTTGAGTTGGAAGAGGCCAGAGGGAGTGTTGATGACTGTGTATTGTCGGGACTGGATATCCAAAGGGATTTGAAGGTATGCTTCTGCCAGGTCAATTTTTGTAAAGTAGGTACCTCCTGCTAGTTTACGGAAGAGGTCGTCCGGTCTCGGAAGTGGATAGTCGTCTACCAGCAGATGCGGGTTGACTGTGGTTTTAAAGTCACCACAGAGACGTAAGCGGCGTCCTGGCTTCTGAATTATGACCAACGGCGTGGGCCAGGGGCTGAACCGCACCGGCTGGAGGATCCCTTCGTCTTGGAGACGTTGAAGTTCTTCCTGAAGTGGTTGTTGAAGCGCTACGGGTACCTGGCGTGCCCGGAAGTATCGAGGCCGTACGTCCGGCCGGAGTTGGAGTAATGCTTCGAAGTCCTTTGCACAGCCGACGTCCTGGTGAGAACAGGTCCTGAAACTCGGTGCAAAGGGCGTCCACTTCCGGAAAAGGAACATGCTGAGATACGAGGTGTATGTTATCCTCAATTGAAAATCCGAATAAGCGGAAAGCGTCCAGTCCAAATAAGTCTGCTGTGAGAGAACTGTTAACTACTAAAAAGGGGACTGAACGATGTACAGACTTATACATGACGTTTGCTGTGAATTGTCCCAGGAGTGCTATTTCCTCTTTGTTGTATGTCAGGAGGCGCTTGGGGGCCGGCGAGAGGGGGGGCGAGCCAATTTGCACATAAGTAGTATAATTAAGTAATGAGACTGCTGCTCCTGTGTCGACTTGTAGGCACAGAGGCTTGCCATTTACCGTCACGTCGATAAAAAGTTTGGATGCTGTGGAAGTGTCTACCTGATTGATATCCATAGGTGCGCTGCTCAACCCGTCTTGGTAAGACCTTGGGCGGCGAGAGCCGGGATTGGCATTGGTGGTGTTGGTGCGGCAGACGGACGCCAGGTGTCCCTCCTTGCCGCAACGTGAGCATTCAGCCCAACGGTCCGGACAATTTTCCCTCTCATGTGCTGAATAACAGGCGGGCAGGAGGGCAGGCGGAGCGGCGGCGCTGCGGGATCCGCTGCTGCTGCCGAGACTTGGTGCCCCGGCCGGAACGGGCCGGTTCGATGTCCTTCTGAGGAAGCGGTCCCCGGTTGTGGTGTCGGGAAGAGCGTGACTGGGAGCTCTGGATGGTGGCGACGTCCTCCGTGTCCTCTACGTCGGTTCGGATTGCGGCCACATCCGCCCAGGACTCTAGGCGGCGATCTGCGGCCGTAGATATTTCGAATTTGTAGGCAAGTTCGATGACCTGCTCCAGGGATGGGTCCTCTAACTTGAGGGCGTCATGCCGGAATGCGACATCTGGTGCAGCCTGTATGATGTGATCACGCACCATGTCGTCGGCGTAGGATTCGTGGGAACTACGAGTTTGAAACTTACATTTTCTGCTAAGGCCTTGGAGTTCGGCCGCCCACTGGCGATACGTCTGATTGGGCTTCTTCCGGCATTAATAGAATTCGACGCGGGCCGCGACGACATGGTACCGGCGTCTGTAGTATGCATTCAGTGTCGTACAGATGGTCGTGAAGGTGAGGGTGTCGGGGTCTTGTGGCTGAAGTTTGGTGAGCAAGACATACATCTTCGATTGGTTCCAGGAAAGGAAATATGCACGCTGGTCTTCTTCTTTGGATATGTGATGAATTGCGAAGTGTTGTCTTATGCGCTTCTCGTAGGTTTCCCATTCCTCGACGTCGTCGTTGAATGCTGGGAACGGAGGCGGGGCCGTGGGGTGGTGGAGATTCCTGACTTCCGCAATCAGTTGTCTCTGAGATTCTGCGAATATTGCTGTGAACTGATGTAGAAGTCCTTGGAGGAACTGTTGCCATTCCGTAGGTGCTGCTGGCGTAGCCATGCTGGTCGAGAGTTCTTATCCCAACCTTGTCGCCACTGAAGTGAACTACACTTAACGGTTCCTTGAGGTTTATTACTCTGAACACAAATACAACTGGTAAACCATAAACAATTGTGGGCACAGTTATCAGATGACCGTCGAGAATTGTAGCCTGGTCCTGATCCGGGGTAGAGTGACGGCTTCTACTTCTCGTGAACTTCCGGTGGTCTTCCGTAGTTGACGCTGGTTCAGCGGTCAGGTCGGAACTGTCGGTGGAGCTGCCGGCTACGCTTATATAGGCGGCCTGGCGCAGGAATACCGTTGTGTGGTAGTACGGCGACCTCTGTAAGAAAAAGTCCCACTTAGCCTCTAGATGGTTCTATTTATTTTCCTGGTTTGTTTTGATGCCTCTGCGCCTGTTTGGAGTCGTATATGCCTCCCGGCGTGCAGGCACGTTGTGTGTGAGGTCTGCCTGGCAGGGGCCTTTACTGGCAGACTGAACAAGTGTTGTTGTGGTATTTTTACAGACTGATGACGTAATATAAACAAATAATGCTTGAACTCGTACGAGTGTGAGTGCGAAACCATTTGAACGGAATGTAACTCTAAAATTGTTGATAAACTGCATGTATTTTTTTTTTTTTTTTTTTTTTTTTTTTAAATTCTGTAAAATGGTGGTAGCTGATCCTCCATGAAAACTTATTCCTCTTCGTAATTACATCATTTCTCTGCTACATATGCTCTCAACTGTCTTCCGTTATTTCGTTTAATTTCATGAAAATTACTTTTCTTGCAACAGTTTTCAGTATTTATTTTTGACCTTATTTCATCCATTTCGTACTTCATGTCGATATCGGAAAAGAATTCATTTGTAAAGAAAATTGGGATTAGTTTTTATTCTGCTTTCCGTATAAGGTAATATTTTTATAATGAAATTTACTCAGCATTTCAATCAAGATTTGATTTAATAGAGCAGCACTGTTTTTGGGACGTTGCATTGTCTTTTTATTTTCTGTCATTATAATTTTTACCAAAATACTGAGTGTTAAATTTTTCATCTTTTTGTTCCCCGAAAAAACTGCCTTTTTCCTCCAACTCTACCCCTAAGAAAACTGATTACAGAGTCATGACTTTGTATAAATGTTGCAGTCACTGGAAAACGTATCAACATTGATGAACTAGGATGGAAATAAGAGCATTTTTTACTGTCTTTCGCAGTAGATAGTTAAAAAATTCAAATTTACTGTATACGTTGCTTAAGAAATAGCAGAGCCTTGATCCGCAAATATTAGCAAGAGTTCGACTTGCAGTAACAAGATATGTTAGAATATTAGGTGCTGTATTTTTTCTGAATTATACGGTGATACCTGTAATCAGCACCATCCAAAGAGGATGTCACAGTTGGTGTATTCCAAAAGTACGATGCAAACAAACTTTCAATTCCTCTTTTTTTCTCTTTAGTTTTTTTTTTTTTTTAACTGCTTAACGTCTCTTAACAGCGAGGTATTTAGAGACGGGAAAGGATGGTGGGCAAGGAATGGGAAGGAATTCGGCCATGGCCTTTTGAAGGAAGCATCCCGGCATTTGCCTGGAGTGATTTGGGGAAACCATGGAAAACCAAATTCTCTTTAGTTACTTTCACACATGTGGCACGTTTAACTACCTGAATCCGAGATAATTGTGGTCTCCCTCTTCCCGTTCTTCCAGTAAGTTAATACTGTAGCATCTTCTTCGGTCATGTACATTTCCCATTCCTTTCATATTTCGCAACCATATGAACTTTTTTCGACTCTTCCTATATTGTGTCAAACTTGTTTCATTTATATTGATTTGTTTCTTATGTTGTCAGGAATCGATATTCTGAAATATATGACAGGATCAATCTACCAATCTATGCTTTTGTTTCAGTAAGTTACATTCGCACCTATACGTTAAACAATGCAGTTTATGCAGAGTTAGTTTAATTTCTCACCTTTGTAAACCAATGTAGAGGATTTAATTTAATAGCTGTTCTTCTTTGACATATCTTGTGATGGGATTTAAATTTCTATGTGTTCTGTCTATATCGCCAGGTATAAAATATATCTAGCTATTATGAGTACCTATTCTCTCGGTCTGTATATAAGGATAATAGCGTCTTCTGTTGCATATTCCGTAGAGAATCTGTGTTAGTGATGAAACCTTACAGTTATTGATTACAGTAATCGGAATCTTGTTTAATTTTCTTCTGACTACAAACATTAAGTGTTATAGAAATGTATTTATTATGTTGACGATCAGGTAAGAGCTGTAACAGTGACATTTTACTTTGCCAATCTGGCCATACACAGGGCGGAACCATTAAATGATTGCTGAATAGCGACGAAAGATTTGTGTATCATTTATATAATATGTGGCATTAATACGAATTAGCTGATACGAAGACGAATAACTTCGTTGCGTGAAAAAATTATGCTACCGTAAGTAGCGTGTGTAGAAATGTCGACGTTACAGTGTTATTATATTACCTACTGTCGACATAGAGTTATCATTTTCTTTTTTAACTGTGAGTAAATTCTAACTGGCACAAGCATTTTCCATTATGGCGTTCTCTATTAATATTCACCTTATCATCCCACATGTGTATTTCTGCGTAGGCAGGATATTGTCACACACAGTTAAACAGCTTGTGAATCCCTGGTTCAAGTGTTATTGAAAATTCTGGGATTGATTTACGAAGTTTAGTTACAGAGTTATGTGATCAAAACCGAGGTTACACACTATACCTATGTGGCGTACCTATATGTTTACATTAGCGTTAGACATAATTTCCCCCTCAGCAAGCTGAAGCTAGCTACAACACTAATAAATTTACGCAATGTAGACTGTTAATTGTGACACGTGTTTATTAGAGAGTATGAACAAGTAGGCGCTCTAGTTACCATCAGTATCTGTTGTACAAGCAGCCTCTTGTGTGTGTGCTGCGTGGTCGGTGTCAGACGCCATTTGTGGCTAATGCTGCTGGCCATCAATTAGTGGCGACAACAGAGCGCCGTGTTGGCATGACAGTTGCGACGGCTCATTAGGATACCAACACTTGTGATCACTGAAATTGGTCATCTTGTTCAGCCCTCGTCGCTGCTTACTTCCATATGCTTTGTCTCTTTCTCTCCAATACACCGAGATGGGTTTCAAAGAACTGACTTTTATGTTCGCTTCCACTGTCCCTATATTTCACTTTCGCTTATTTCTCGTCTTAGAGATTTTTGCTACTTATCGTTCCATATTTCTTAATTTTATCACTTTTTATTCAAATGTTAGCGGGAGTCCATTCATTACGTGATATTAGAAAAGGGTGGGGTCTGGCAAAATCTCACCAGGGAGGGGGGGTGGGGAGGGGGGGTCCATAGGAATCTTGCGTATCTTTTTATCAGCTTGCCGGCCATCAAAGAACAGTACAGCTAAAAAAAAGTCTCAAAAGTTTCGAGGTAAATCCCACGTTGTGGGTGGAGGGGATTCGGTCCTACCACATCTCATCAAGGGGTCCAAATTTTCGAAAAAACTCCTCACGTAATTAATAGACGTCCCCTTAAGGTCTTTTTCTTAGTCGCCAGTAGCTAAAACTTTAAATACTCATCACTGAAGTCTGGTGTGCTATAAAAACTTTGCCTTTATTACTTAAAGTAACATACAATCATCCCCAATCTATGCTTGATCCGTCATCATTTTGAGAAATTCAAAGCACACGTTAGTAGTTCCCTTTATTATACTGTTACGATGAATATGCACATTTGCGCTGGCGTTTGCAAAGGTGTCCGCAAAAAAAAAAAAAAAAAAATAATGCCCGCGTCCACCGCGGAACTGTTCACTATAGCCAGAAGACTTCTGTTGTTGGAATAAGGAGTTGCTCCTCCACTTGCTGTTTACAGATGGTGCTGCTCCGCTCGTCAGTGGTGCGCACTATCGATGCCACTCCGTGATGTCGCGTGGGCTACTGATTGCTAGGAGATTCCAACGTTACTTCTCCCCTTTTGCGGTTTTGTAGTCAGTGTGACAAAAACAGAAAATTACCTCAAAATACACTTTATCTCTAAAGCTGGGTTTCCACGGCGCGTCCCTCGGCCCGTGTTAGGGGACGCCTCTCATCTTTGCCGCATATGCTAGCAGGTACGGCGCGTCTCGACCCACCGCCAGGCGGTAAAAGATGAAAGGCGCATACTGACTACCACGCGCCGTAGGAACGGACCTTTAGAACGGATTAAAATTTTGTGTGTCGTCATCGGCAGCGCTAAACATATTTTTTTTAAAATATAGACTCAGGAGTATGAGTTAGTTCAGAGTCAAGCTACTAGGCTTCGCTGGAGTCGATAATGAGTGATCGCACTACCGCTGGATAGCAGCACCATATATCACGGAGATATTGACAAATTGTGTTTTTTCTAGCGGAAAGAGCAGTTTGGGAAAGATTTCATCATTTGTGATTGTTTCATAAGACACTGTGTTTTGCTACGTACCTATTCAGTTGACAAATACACAATTGCTACAAATGATCCGGTTCTTCTTTAATCCTGCTAAAAACCATCAACCTCGCTATTCATCGTATATCATTTATTACGAAATTTTGGCATGGGCCACCTAGTCGTAAATTAGAAAATATAACTCTTCAAGCATAATCGAATGCTGAGAATTACCGTCTTAAAATGCACGGTAGTATAATTTCTAGGATTTTTAAAATAAAATATCGTTGAATATGTTAAGCCACTAAGAAAATCCTTGTTCTAAGAAAAGGGAAATCTTTTTTATGTTTGTCTTTTATCGTCATTTTGTTTTCCTCGTATCTTTTACTTTCGAAAGTGCTTGTAGTTTTCCGTGTCTACGTACATTAAGGAAGATTATACATATGGCCTCACCTGTATCACGTTAAACATGTATTTAAATCTGACTCGCTTTTCAATTATTTCTGCCTTGGAGCTGTCGTGTGACGCAGATACAAACTAATTATAGTGAAAGCAGCAGGCTCCTGCGTAATGACATGCCAACAGCTTGGCCACGTGCTGCCCACACACAGCGAAAACCTGATTGTACGATTGGCCAATTACGTGCCTCACGGATTCTATTACGCTCAGAGTTCACGGTATACCATCAAGCTATACGTATATCTCTTATGGCATTTGTGAAGTAAAATCGTCTATTTCTACCAGGATGTCAATACTTAGATCGTTGGTACAGAAAGCCTGATATTTGTCACAATTCATCGACTTCGTATCCTAAATTTTTGTGACTTCTGCTGATTTAGATCGGTTACGATGAATTCGACACCATGAGATTTAACCGTATAAAACCAAGTTGTAGCTTAAAGCCCTATACAGTTTATGAATTTCGGAGACAGAAGATGACAAGCTGAAGGAACAACAAATATACTATTAAAGACTTCCCCTATCCATTGGCTGAAATCATCACAAAGTTTCCCGTCTGTTAGGATGTTTCTTTCCTATATATGTTTACCTGACGCTATGCCAAAAGTCTCCATACTCAAATGTAAGTGACTGACACTCGCATGCACTGTATCATCGGTCTATCACTCCAAACTAACAATCTTCTGAGCCATGTTAAGAATTATTGCCTTTTGCATGATATTCTCGTGGAAAGAGCCAGTTTACTTCTGACATTGTGGCTTATAATGACTGAATAAGTCTTCGAGATAACTAACGTTCGTCTTACCTGGAACGAGGAGATTTTGTAGGGAAAAATCTGGCATGCATCTTACTTGTAACCTAATATTCTCCTCCTCTTCTCCGAAGGTAGAAATTATTTTTTTTCAAAACGAAAAAAAAGTCTTTAGATCAGATAACACCTAGGAACAGCCTAAAGTGTTCTGCTCTCAAAGCTTCAGCCACGTTGCATCTGTTTGTGCTATCCAGAAATCAAGTACGTATCTCTTTACGGTGGGGACCCTGCTGAATGGGCATAACGATTGCATGTTAATAATAAAATTTTGCGGTCATTTCGGATACAAGTGACAAGCAAGTGTAGTATTATATTAAAAATCTTCTGGCTTCTAGAAAATTGTGCATACAGCGACTTGTTCGAAATTCAGGCGTATCCATGAAGGTTCCTGATGTTAATGGGAGCAATTTTACCAACCCATTAATATAACTCTTCAAAGAAAAAAGATAGTCATATTCTTGTTGGATTGCTTTCGTATATCAGAGGCCTTCAAGTTATTGTGTGACAGTCACCACTCGGTCTTGTGCCACCCTTTACGAGACCAATTAGCCGAGTGGATGTGGGTTGGTTTTTCAAGTGCCTGAAGTGAGGCGGACAAAGGGTTGGAATTTGTCTGTCCTTCAGGATTTTTGCCAAGCTCTTATAGCCTCTTGAATATATTCTCTCTTGAAGATGACTTCTGATCTTGCGTCTCTTCTTAATCTTGCGTCTTTCCAACCTAGAACAATATATTGTTGGCTATGAGAGGATGATATCCGTCAGGATTGACACCACCCGATTATTACGTTCAGGAATGATAGGCAGGTAAAGGATAGAGATATTGAATGCGTAAGTGTTAATTTACCTAATAAATTATTATATTTAACTATCGACTTAATAACCCCATTTATTAATTGCTGAGGACTGTACTAATCTAGCATAATCTACAAGAATAATGCCAATATCCTTTATCACTCACAAGTCACGAATACTGAACTAGCTGCATATGTGTTAAGTACACTGAACACTTTAACATGTTAATAAACTGGTTAGATTGCAAATTGAACAGAAGAAAAGCATGGTGGTGAGGCAAAGAAAAAGAGACATTTTAACTACTAGTTAGTCCACCTTGCCTGGTTAGTAACTATCGGTGAAGTGAGGACGAGTACTGTCGACCGTGGTGGGCTAACACCTTTGGTTTTACGTCATTGATTCCAGTTCTACATACAACCTCTTTGTCAGCACACAAGCAAAAAATTCTCTGCAGAAATTTGTGGCTAATGTTGTTCTTACTTCAAGCTCGTGCGTCTTGGTGAAATATTACATCTAAATGAAAATCCTCATTCTTTCCCGATAAGGCCAGGTGGTCCAAATCTACCAGAAAGTAACACGAGAAGTAAGGTACATAGTTATTTTCATGTACAGCACCGGCTCCCTGTAGGTAGTGCAACCTACAACTGCAGTTGTGAGGAAACACAGTTCAATCACCCCCAAAAAATTTGTTGATTAATATTTTTTTGTTCTTGGTTTATGTATTTAATGTTGCTGTGTTAAAATTAATTTTCTGCGGGAGGTATTGTAGTTTGTTCTATTGAGTATATCGAACAGTGCACAGTAAACTGTAGGGGAGAATATCTTTGCAAGGAATCGGTGAAGGAGACGATAGCGAGCGCGGGCAAATAAGTGTTGCCTTGCTCGTATTGTGGACGGTGAAGTATGGATGTGCGTGAAAATTAGCAGAAGAGATTATTGAGATGTTGTAAAATTGAAAATAAATGTTCAATGAACCAAGATGTGAAACAGTGTTTAATAAAAATAAGAGTGAAGCATGTAACGTTCCCACCCGTCCTTCTAATTAATTTCCGGTTATTTTCTTAATTATTTAGTGTCGGACCTCTTAGCCGAAGATTGACTTGCATTCATTTCATCATTATCACCTGGTGGCGGGGCCGGGAGGGAGACAGTCACAAAGAAATAAAGTATGTGAATAATTATGAATTTCACAAAAGTAAATTTGTATTCTGATCATTCACATTCATACATAGGTCTATAATTGAAATAGGAACACGATTAGGCAAGTCCCTATAGTTCTCCTGATTTTTAACACATGGAAATCAAACACTTTCCCTTAAAAGTTCTATGTTTCTTACACCATAACTTGTAGTGAGAGTGAGCCTACAGTACACAGAGAGAGAGAAAATTTGTCTTACATCATATAGGCAGGCCGGCGGCTCAGACAGTCATAACTGCGATCACATCGCCAACTGAGCACAGACTGCACAACACATCTAACAGAACTGACCAAGACTGAGAATATCATTGTGAGGGCTTATATAACACCCACCTAACGGGATTCAGGTATGCTGATCCTCCAAGGGAGGGGAGTACTGCCAACATTGGATCCTTACTTTCCCATTTGGCGAGAGGACCATCTCTGCCAAATGGGAGGGAACACCGAGTTCCACCGATACTACCCCACCCGAGAGGTAGCTTTTGTGTTTGTAGGGTGGCTACAATAGTATCCTATCCCCGCCAAACTCTGGGCGGAAGCAAGGTGTCCGAACATCTCCCACATGGCTTAGCCGCCATGACAGTATTTATGGCCACTCTAAAATCTTAGAATTATAAAGAAAAAATCTTTCCGCTTCACTCTCGCTACCTAATTGAAATTACTTAATCCTAAACTTATTCTAATTAAATACTACTTCTTAAAGTTCCTAATTATGACTTCAAATGTCTTGTGACATCACAAGCAACACAAGTGAGTTTTTATTTAGGAGAAGCTTATCGAGAAACGCACGGATTTCTTACAAAGTTAGTTCAATTACATGTGATTCCAGCGAAGAAGACAAAGGAGGAGACGGTTAGTTACACAGTGAACAAGGGAAGGTACAAAGGTATTAAATCAAATGAACACGACTGAGCATATCGAGTAATCCGATAACATTTGTGTGATTTAATGTATTTCACTTGTTCACAATATATTAAAAAAATTGAGCTGCATAAATTTAACGATTTCTTTATAATACAAAATTCTGATCTTGAAAATGTCTTTAGCCACATATTAAGAAGCGATGAAATCAGTTGTAGCGTATCGAATTGCAAAAGGCACGGGGAATCAGATGTTTTATTTTGATTTAAAATAGAATATTTTTAGAAATTATAGTGCACTCACAGATCAAGTAATTCAGCTTTACAATATACTCAAATGAGTAACCTCTCTCCCACTTACATCTGCCCTGTGGTGAGAAACATCTAAAAATTTTAAACGTTAATCTTTGCGGACATCCATAAATTACGTGAGGTGAAATGGGGGGGGCCGGCTAAATCTCACCAAATCTCACCAGGGGGGAGGGGGGGGGTCTACGGAAATCTCACGTGAGATTTTAAGTTAGGATGTGACCTAAAAAAAAAAAGTCTACAAAAGTATCCAGGGCGATTTGTAGGGGGGGGTTCTCACGGACCAGATCTCACCAGAGAGAGAGAGAGAGAGAGAGAGAGAGAGAGAAAGAGAGGGGGGGGGGCCGGCCAGATCTCACGAAATCTCACCAGGGGGGAGGGGGTCCAGAAATCCGGAAAAACACCTCATGTAATTTGTGGATGCCCCCTTTTCGCTGTTACATTTCATTTGCACAATGGTTTCCTACACCTTCCAGAGGAACAGTAGGGCACCATTCTTTAGAACGTATATCAATAAGTTATTATTCAATGCGACTTACATATAACTGTTACAGGAAGTAGTTTAACCCAATCCTTATTTGAGTTCATGATGGTCCGTGTCATTAGCTACATATATTTTGCTGCATTAATCGTGTGAAGTGTTGGACCTCGTAATCTACAACTTGCTTTCTGTTCTTCATATCTCGTAGCGCCTGATATCGGAAGCTCAACATACTCGCACAACTGCTCCTGGTGCCGTTTCACAGGTAGTCTGCTCGGAGAGAATTTGTGTGCCGTGAGGTTGCGCTGTGTGCTGTGGACCGTGGTTCCAGCACACACACACACACACACACACACACACACACACACACACACACACACACACACACACACACACACACGTCACTCAGTGTGCCTCGCATGGCCGCCCAGGGACTGCGTGACACGCATATCGAGAGCTCCGCGGAGGTGCCTACCTACAGGGGACGACTCACTAACACACTGTTCACACGTTCGCTGCTTGACATACATTGCCTCATGTCCCTGCAGATACGTCGGAGGAGGGTGACAGGTGTTGATTTAGAGATATTTTTACAAATAAAGAAACAGTATTTTGCTACTAAAGGTATTTTAAAGCTGAAGGAATGAAGAAGTTCCTAAACGGAAAAGATAGAAATGTCGCACAGCGTTTACACAGCCTAGACCCAGTGACTAAATTTAAGAATTTTTCAATGAGGTTTTAACTTAGTGTGTAAAAGTTTAATTAATTGAACAGTTATTTTCATGAAGTGGAATTTATTTAAGCCCATTTCTACGTTGGAAAATCGTCACGGAATTTAGTGACCCTCTACAGCAACGGAAGTCTCGACGTCACGAAACGACCAAAGATGCTACACATCTTTGCAGGTTACTATGCTACTGTTTTTTACATAATGTGGCGTGTCGGTCGTGATTTTACACATTCAACAAGTGTGTTTAATTGATTACCACACATTCCAAATACATTAATAAAACTTTTCCAAATATTCGAGTATCGCGAAATGTAGTTTCTTTGAACGTCGTATTTACTGCAGATCCCTTATAATCTTGGACAGATACTATTTTCCATCAATTCAGTGTATGTGATTGATTGGTTATATCCGTAACACATTAGGCATTTTATGAAATTTTAAGAAGTAATTACGGTACAAACATTATTACATGGGTGCGAATCGTGGACATTGACTAAACAACAAATAAAACGGATAGAAGCAGCTTAGATGAGATTTCTGAGAGCCGTGTCTGGATGAGGAAATAATTAGATAAAGAAAGAAATGGATGGAGCATTTAACACATGTGGAGGACACCAGACAAACAGATGCTAAGTTACAAGCCAAAACAGAGAAGAAGGAAGATAGGTCGACAAAATTTGTGAAGGCGGAACAAACCATCAGTGGTTTAAACCTTGAACATGATCATGTTTAGGCGCTTTCTCAGATTATATTGACACATTTAATAAAGTTTTCGTCGCGAAACATTGTCTTTAAAAGTTTTTCCATTTACGTTTCTTTTAATCTTAAAAATTTGCTCATTTTTTATTATAAGCATTTTCAAGTGAGATTTATGCATTTATCTTTCATAGTATCCAATTATGTAAATGAATCCATCGAGTGATCTTAAGGATACTCCCTTCTCTTTTGTTAATTTTATTACACTATGGAATTTCTTTGATGCGTACGCTGCAGAATACTATATGATCAGGTAACTTCGAAATCAGGGCTCAAGTAGAAGTAGTATAACCCTACTCCATACTTTTTCCGACCAATTCAGCCCGCTATCGAACGAAATCGGACAGAGATGACCTCGGAAAGTAAACCCGCTGGAACATGGTTTTTACCCCACTGGGTGTATTAGTAATCCTGGGGGGATGCAGAGGTATACGGAGTTGTACCTCCGCCAGTTGTTAGCTGTTGACCCGAAACTCCTTGACAGACTACTCTACTGACTTTATACGCCATTCCCGACCAGAACAGAGTAAAGTACAGCTCGGTTGGTCACAGTACGCCAGACTGATGCGCGAGTGGCTGCAGTAGGTGGGTGCCCTCCGCCGACCCAGTTGCGCTGTTCCGTGTTTTCGTGCCCGAGGGCCATCAAGGGACAGGACGCGCGGCCAACCAAGGGTCATCGGACTTGGGGAGTGGCTGCGCGCTCTGTTACTGACCGCTACTCACGCCACACGAGAGTCAACATTCCACTTCCTGTCAGCAGTATAACACAATTGCTGGTTGTAACATGAGGAAGTTCTTAGATATTTGGTTTTCCGATCCTTATTTCGACAAAAGAAACGCCGACCCCGGCAACGTAGGGGTAGCATGCTTGCTTCTCGTTGCAGGGGTCGCCAGTTCGAGTCCGGCCGAGGGCATGGGTGGTTCTAACTGTGTGTCGTGTCCGTCTTGTATTGTCCTTACCAGATAGAAAAAAAGACAAAAGAAACGACTATTAGATGTATTAAGCGTACTAACGTATGAAACATGTTGGAAGTAAATTCTTCTAGCCCTAATACCTAGTGACAGACTTCCAAACCTGTTTTCAGACTGTCGTGGCTGTATCTACAGCTTAACGTGAAATGCTAATCACCGAGTGTTTCAGCCTAATCCACATTAAAAAAGAAAAAGATTGTCCAGAAGTGAATGTTAGGTTCAGTTACCGTAAAATTTCCTGGCCCGGTTTGTTATTTGAGATATTTGATATTTAAGGTGTCTTTCCCATTTAGCTACTCATGAAAAATTTTGAGTTCATCCGAAGTGCTTATTGAAGACATTGAATTGAACTGAACTGAATTGAATTGCGATGGAGTACATGTTTTGGTGACAATTTTTCTACTCAAATAATTACCCCCTTTATTATTATTTTTATATAACTTGAGTGATAAATTCTTCCATCTACTTTGGCCATTTACGAATTTTAAATTTCTTCAGCGCTTTTTTGGTAATTTATTCATCGCTTCCATTGATAATTTTCCAATCCGTGACACCTTCACTCACAAAAGAAAATTTTCCCTCTTCCTTACACGGGCGCTAATGACCCCGACGTCGACGCGCCCTTAAACACCAATAACAACAACAACAACAACATCTTCCTTACACATGAAATCGAGTGCCTGCTTGTGTCCATGGCCACCTTTTCCTTTCCATCCACTACACCTAATCTTTCGACCAATATCCCTCCAAACAGAGGAATTTGTGGAAGAATCTTACTTGAGGAAGGGTGAATGGTGAATCAATTTTAACAGAAAGCAGAATCTTTTATTTCTTGTTAGAGAGAACAGATGAAGCAAGAATTTTGTATGGCGACAAAGATACGGCATATAAAGCAAGCAATTAAAGAATTACGTTATAATACGTATCTGAAAACGGAGACTAGATAATCATTCGATACAATGGAGCAATGCATCACATCAGCATAAAGATTAAAGAATACGTGAGACTGGAGTTCAAACGAAAACAAAACATTTTAACATTCCAGTTGCTTATAATCAGTTACCATTCCGAGAAACCATTCGGAGAAAACATTTTCAAAGCGCCTTGCAGCTATCGCGTCTAGCAAAAATTTCATTCATATCACAGTGAGGTCTTTATAGCATCCCAGAATACGAGTCAGGTGTTACAGCGAAGCCTTACGCTCCGCAATTTTTTTAGCCAAGCCTCCCTCCTCCTTTATCCCCGCCGTAAAATGTGAGTGGGGAACAAATCCGAGTCACTGCAGGGGGTGCTGATATAAACATTCGCTTTCCTTCAGTCTTGACAGCCACAAAAAAGGAGAAAAGCAGGAAAATAGCGATGTGTATGCGGCTTACGTGAAACACTTGGAATATATTTGTGCAAGTAAAATTCGGTAAATCCTTAATGTATTGTGGGCACTACAGTTCGGTAATTTGATACAGAATTCTCGGTTTTCACAGCCCTTTCGTTCCCTCTCCGGACGGCAGACGAGTGAGGCGTATCCGTTACTCTATCTGAACTGATTTTAATAAAGCAAAGTAAGTTTTAATGATTTCCAGGAATCAAAAGTAGGCTCTCTCTGACGCGATAACAGGAAAGGAATCGGAAAAAAAATGAAACGGATATTAATATTGGCATTATCACTATATAAGTGATGAAGAATGGGTTACAATTGCCATGATGGGCACGAAGATAATAAGGGCGATGCAAATGCTACCATCGGTATACCGGCCACGATGCTTACGGTTTTACAGTTTTATTGGTCATCTGGGTCATTGCTGGATTGGGCCCAATTTCCGGCTTAGAAATACAAGCTTCACCAAAAGACTAATAGAAATCCCAAAACGATAAACATGCTTGTGCTAATGTAGGCCGTCGTTGACGAACTGGGTGTTTTTGTTTGTTTGTTTTGTTTTGTTTGTTTTGTTTTTTGTTTGTTTTGTTTTTTGTTTGTTTTGTTTTTTGTTTTTTGTTTGTTTTGTTTGTTTTGTTTTGTTTGTTTTGTTTGTTTTGTTTGTTTTGTTTTGTTTGTTTTCAAGGAGTGGTAAAAGGTTTAGATGCCATCGATGTCGTTGTTATAAGTGCTGGAAGGGGATAACGACAATGAACGGAAATAAATTGGCCAAGATTTTTATAAAGGAACCAACCTGCCACTTATCTGCAGTAATTTCTGAAAACTGTTACTTAGCGAATTCTGGAGCGAACATGCGGACTCCCAAATATTGGGCCCTAAATTTACCATTTGTCTTTTAGGGATTCTTTAACCACTGTAAACCGAGCGTGGGGGGAGCGGGGGGGGGGGCGTAAGGAGTAACATTCAGGCGTCGCAATCGTGACTGCTTCGAATCCCCGTTCGGCCATCCAAATTTTGGTTTCGCGAAATCATTCCAGGCGAGTACAGGGTTGGTTCTTTCAAAATTCCATGGCTGAATTCCTTCCCATTCCTTGCAACCAATTCTTTCCCGCATCTAATAATCTCGAAGAGGTGTAAAACCACAGGCAAAAAAAAAAAAAAAAAAAAAAAACAACAAACAAACAACAAACAAACAACAACCGTAAGGCGTCGCAAAGACAAGAAAAAAACTGGATAGAAATGAAAGCAAAGAACATGCCAAGATTCCGTGAAATGTGGAATTCCGAATATACTTTTCGGGGGGATGTGACTAGAGAAGGTTCTCAACCGAATAGTAATATATTTTGTTTGATGACAGTGAAAATGTAATCGGATTAGCCAAGTACTGAAGGCACAGCAACCACTTTAATTTTAGAGAAATAACACTGAATATAAATTAATACATTTGTTATTGCATCGTTTGAGATTTTAAAACATATAATTCTAGAACCTAGCATGTAAAGAACGCAGAATGGTATACGAACTTCGGAAATCTGCGGAGGGGATTGTCTGACGTTTTTGAGCTACCGAAAGCCGTGAAATCCACCGGATGGGAAGAAGCGGGACAACTTTTTTGCTGTTCGTATTATCCCCGTGTCAGACAGGTGTGGCAGACAGCAGCGGCTAGAAAAACTAGTCTGGGCCAACCCAGGAAAGTCTGTGGTCTGGAGAAGATTCTTGTAGGATCAGGTGGCCCAGCAACTTTGGTGTCGCTTTGCGGTTGTATGAGTGTGTTCTGAGAAGTTTTTTATTACTAAACACCATTCCGCTTTTAAACTATAGAAAAATATCAGAATGCCGTAATAAACTGTGAAAAGTAATTACACAAAAATTATTAAATGACATGTTTAGTAAGTTCTCTATGTACGATAATTCTTGAGACCACCCACGTGGCGTTTTGAGAGAAGAGTTGAAGTAAGTACAGTAGATATCGCGCGTAACTGTTCTGTTCGTTGCGTGCTTAGAAGTAACTCTTCAGTTACTTCAGAACATAAAATACCACCGTCCATCCTGCTAACCTAAAACTCCCTTAGTATCTTGTCTCTAACATACTTGTTTTCGTTCATAAACATTCATTTTCTATTTAGGTTTAGAGAAACAAAAAGCCAAGATACTCAGAACTTATACGCCAGCATAAAATTCGGCTCCTCGCAACACATGGCCAACTTCGAAAGCTATCTCGATAATCCGTTTTTAATTAAACATGTTTTCAGTTACCATATTACAGTCATTATTGCCACAGTGATACGTTTGCATCTCTAGGTCACTAATATCAAAACCGACCTAAAAATTTGAATAGCAAGCTATGGTGGTGAATAAAGATGTAAAAATGTTGCTAAAATTTATGCTTAAGATAGCCGTATATCGAATGGAGTCTTAAGCTTATGATAAATTATTATTTCTGGCCATTCGAAGTATTATTGCCCAAATAATAGTTTTCCAACAGCTACCGCAGAGGCATATTATTTCCTTAATTCCTTCTATTTTTGTTTAATTCTTTACTGTGATCAGCTATCTTTGATTTCTGACAAGTTTATATATACATACATGTGTACTTTATGTACTTGGGAGCGCTGAATTTTTAAGGATAAACAGAGCAGTAAATGTATCATTATATGTATATGACCTATAGAAAATGGAAGAAACAATTATATCGGATCGTTGTTCCATAATTACAAGTAATCGTGCAAAATACAGAAACAATGTCATTTACTGCTCAATTTTGCATTTAAAAAAAATCAGCGTCCCCAAGTGGATAAAGATTTGTAGTAGTACGGAGAAAATAATAGTTTTACTAAAAGTATGGGACCCGTTTTTCAGGTGTAAAATATTCGACATTTTATTACTTTATGTTTTTTGATCAACTGACCAACTGTTTTTTTTTTAAAAATTTGTAATGGTTAAATTTATTCAAATTCGATTTTCTTAACTGAAAATAATGATGACTGTTATTATTTTATAAGATACCATATAATACTTAGCAGCACATTTAAAAAATGAAAGTTATGAGTATTTTTGTTTCTTCATTAGTAATATAGGGCGCTGATTTCTCTCATTTCTATAAGATACTAATAGTTTTTCAGTGAACTAAATATATTATTTTCTGTTTGTTTCAGGTAAGTTTCCTGCAATATATTGCGGTTGCTATACGCTTTCTTTGATGAGGTGAGTGCGTGAAACAAAAGCTACTAACATACAGCGGATATTATTTTCAGCGAACTTAAATTTTTTCTGAATTTTGTACACGTTTTCATGATTTTCAGGCTAGAAAATAATTTGCAAAATATATTATGAATTGGGTAAAGTCAATCTCTACTATTTTAATTTGTCTTAGTGGCAATTGGAACCCAAATTTGTAAAAATTGTGCCGAATAACTAATAATGGGACAGTAAGTAAAAAAAGTTAATTCGCTAGCTCCTTTGTGAATATTAACTCTGCTATAAAATTCTCTCTGTTACGACAAGTCTGTACTTTCTAATAACAGTGTACTCACTAACTTTACAATCGTTTCCGCTTTAAGTAGATAGTTCTTGTCAGTTTCAGTACTTGAAAGTAAGGGAGCATTGATTTCTTATAGGAATGTCATTACAAGTGTTTCGCCATTGCCTTCTGAGTCTTTAGTTATCCTCGTTATTACTGCTAACCCCCTTCCGACAATGTTAGAATTCTTGTTAGTTATTACTTCACACCAAAATACTGTTGACTACTTTTAGAACACAGCTACAAATGTATTTCAAGTATACGCAGTGTCTAAGGGTGCAAAACCAAAAAAAAATCCAAATTCTCAGTTCATTGACGAAAGGATCAGAACACGATTGTAATAGAGTACGTAAACGTTATTTCCAACACCTAGAATCGATTTCATCCATTTATTTAAAAAAATTTACTTTTTATTTGTGCACTTAATGAAATTGCTGATTGAACTTGTTTATTTACTTTAACGGGATACATTTGGTATCGTTGACACTCAAGTCACCGAGCGTGGTGGGTGAACGGTTAACGTTCTGGCCTCGAATTCGGGAGGACGCCGGTTCGAATGCCCGTCCGGACATCCAGTTTTGGGTTTTCCATGGTTTCCCCAAATCACTCCAGGCGAATGCCGGGATGCTTCCTTCAGAAAGGCCATGGCCGAATTACTTTCCGTTCCTTGTCCTCAGTCCCATCCCGCCTCTAATGACCTCGACGTCGACGAGGTGTAAAGCCATAAGTAAAAAAAAAAAAAAAAAAAAAAAACACACACACACAAATCGGTGGTGCTACCCAAACAGTACAGAAATTGTATTACTACTAACCTCAGCTGCGTTAGTAAATACAGAAATTTTTTTACAGCCGAAAAAGTTAACATTGTCACGAGAAAGATAGGGGTGTTTCATTTCAGAATTTTCGGAGTTGGTTAACTTGTTAAAAGAGGTATAGGTGGAGAGATTATATAGAAGACGATGACTAGTATATAATCTGGAAGGTATTTCGTATGTAGTTAACAATCGCACATGCTGCTTGATCTGAGCTTGTTCCTACTTTTTGTTTATGAATTTTACTATTTCGCAAGTTTCTTAAAAATTCAGTCATCAATCTAGTGTCAAATCATTTTTATGGTATTCTGATGTTTTCTTGGCAATAGAAACGAGCATATTTGTTCAGTAGTTTCTAGAAATTATTTGCAAACTATTTAGTTACTAAGAGTCCTAAATTATACAAAGATTTCCATCGTAGTAATCAAGGTTCATACTTAGAGCAAAGGCAGTAACTAGATTTTAAACTAGCCTACTCAGAGCATTCCATAAATAACATCAAATGTTTGAGGCTAAAATTCGTTAACATTGTGTAACCATTCTTCCAAAACACGATTGCTAAGAGAAATGTGCTTTTATGTTATTTGTTCTTCGTGATTAATTAATTATTTCTGTTTTGTGCATTACGTTCACTGAAAGAATTTTCATTAAATATGGAAGCGAAGAACACTAATATAAACAACTTCATATCATAGTTACATGAATTTATTACTTATGCTCTCTTCTCTTCTAACCTCTATATTTTAGCTACATATTAATCATGTTTTTTTTCCTGTCGAGAAGATTTTTTTTAAAAAATAGTGACATACAAGATTTGATCGAAGCCCTTTCTTATTTTTTTTTATTTATTTATTGTATTTACGTGTCTGATTAAAACGGTATTTTTATGTTCGCACAAACATTCAATACCTTATTCAGAATTTTTCATCTGCATTGGTGTGTAGTGTGTTTTCAAGCTGGCAAATAATGAATGTAACCTGCTTGGCGATTTGTTAATTATGAAAATATTGTAGCTATGAATCTGCATCCCAATGTGCAGAACGGAACAGACTTTGGTGTTAATTTGTTACCAATATTTCTGAGGCTGCTGTGACAGTAAAAACTGTTCCCATGTAGCAAACATACTCAAGAGTCCTGTGAATACATTAAGAGAGGCCTAAATTGTGGTAGGTTAATTCTCATACAGACTTTCTGGAAAGAGACTTCAGGTCTTAAAAGATCTGTTTTTGGAATATCTTCCAAAATATCGAATCAAAAAAGGAGTGTTTTTAATAAATTTCTCAAGTATTTTTAAAATAACTTCGCATCATAATAAGTGCAAAAGCATGGGCGTTTGGTTACGAAGTGAATGGAAAGCCTTCCGAAGAACCAAAACCAAAAAATAAACGTTAAATTTAATCCAGTGTGAAGTCAGTAGTCTCACCCCTTTTTGATGTACGTGTATGAATTATTAAGTACCACGAGGTAGCACACATTTGTAGAAAAGTCGTTTTTGTACACGGGCGGACGAATACGACGTTAAAAAAAATTGTTTGTTCCTTTTTGTTTCAAAATTGGTTTTAAGCCACAAAACTTTCCATATGTAGCCTCTTTATAGTTTAAACGCTTTGCAAACTAAAATTAATAGAATCAGAAATGAGTAATTTTCACAAAACTACAAAAAATTTCGCGATAAAACGAAAAAAACGTGATGTTACCAATATTGTGTTAAAACAATTTTAAAAATGAAAGAAATAAGTCTGGGTTGAAACTTTGTACCTGACGATGATAGTAAATATAGTTTGTGGAATATATTTTTTAACTTTCTAGTCAAACCTGACACTTTTGTTGTCTGAAGGGTAGTTGTTGACATTACTTTGAAATTTCGGATAACCCTTCTAAGACTCCTTCATTTCCATCTGGCGAGCCTTTCTACTCTGTATACTCTGAGATACTTCTAACGTCTTAGTGGGTCAAGCAGCATAACGTGAGTTCCTCGTAACTTTCCAGTAGATCAAAAATAATCGTTACTTTTATTCGCTTTCAGTTCCTGGAGCTCCGACGTAACTCTTCTCAAAGAAGTATGCTCGAGGGGTTCCAGGAATCATTTGAAGTACCTCACTTCGTAAATATCTGTCAGAACTGGGGGATAAAAAAAGAAAAACATAAACATTTTCTGGAACGCTCTTGGAGGTCGGTTTCAAAAACAGAACATAACCGCAGCGCAATATTTTTACTCATAAAACTTTGATTATTCTCTAACATTTTTCGTAACACTGGGAAATTACAACTAGTGTTCTTATTTTGATATATTGTTTAGTAAACTGAAGTGTAATTTTCCAGTCTTATATCTTTGTCTTAGAATTTACATATATATATATATATATATATATATATATATATATATATATATATATATATATATATATTCCAGTGTTTGTGCGTCCTCCTTTACGTATGTATCTGAAACTGTACCCTACCTACCATAGATCGCGAAATATTGTCTGATTATAGATGACAGAAAGGTATTGCAAGCATTACGTCTTATTAGACATACTTGTCATACGGCGGTCGAAGTCACAGAATTATGTTTATGAGAGGCACAGGGGACATTGTAGCAGTTTTCACTTTGATTCAACCGAAGTTGAAATATAAATCCAATTCATATTTCTTTCTTCAGCCATTTCTCATCGTGCAGCTTGAAATAATCGTAAATTTAGATGGCAGAAGTAAGATTTTATGAGAAACCAATCCTGAAAATTTCATTTATATTGTCTGAATAAATACGGGTTTCCACATTCTATATCACAATTTTGACGTGATTCTATGATTTAAAGAGACAGATCCATTAATATTCAACTTGATCTTAGATAAATCAGCCAAGGAAGTGGCGGAAAAAAATTATTGGAACAGTTTTAGAATATTAGATTGAATCAATAAAAACTCAGAAAATCGAAAATATACAGTCCAGTCACATCAATGTGACCACATCTCAAAAACCGGAATAACCACCTTTGGCAGAGCGGACCGCTGCGAGGCGTGCAGGAAGAGAGTCAATTAGGTTTCTGAAGGTGTTCACTGGGATGTTGAGCCATGCTGACTCCAGTGCCGTGGCGAGCTGCGCTAGATTACGCGGTTGAAGATCCATGGCGTGAACAACCCGATCGAGGTGGCCCCACAAATTCTCGATTGGGTTTAAATCCGATGAGTTTGCTGGCCAGGGGAGTAAGGTAAACTCATCCTGGTGCTCTTCGAACCACGCACATACACTGCAAGCTGTATGACACCTCGCATTGTCCGGCTGGTAGATGCCTTCATCCTGAGGAAAAATTATTCGCATGTAGGGGTGGACATGGTCCACAAGGACAGATACGTACTTGTGCTGATCCATCGTGCCTTCCACAATGATGAGTTCACCCAGTGAATGCCAGGAAAAATTCCCCAAACCATAATGCTCCCTCCTACACTCTGGATCCTTCCAGCAATTGTTGCAGGGTGTTTGCTTTCAGATGTTTCACACCATATGTGCCAACGTCCATCTGTCCGATGGAGCATGAAATGTGAAAAAGCCACCTGTCGCCACTCTGTGGACGTCCAGTTGCGGTACTGGCGTGCAAATTCCAGCCTTCATCGCTGATGAACAGCAGTCAGCATAGGTGCATTAACCAGGCGTCTGCTGCGGAGGCCCATGCGCTGAACCGTTGTTGAGGATACACTCTTGGTAGCCCCTCGGTCAGTTGCTCAACAGTTACACGTCTATTTGCCCGAATGCATCTCCGTAGCCTTCGTTCACCTCTGTCATCTATAGCCCGTGGTGCACCACATGTTCCACGCCGCTGATTTTGAATAGTGCCATTTTACCATGCACGGTAGACTTTCACCAAGGCGGCACGTGAACAGTTCACAAAATTAGCCATTTCCGAAATGCTTCCACCCTTGGCCCGAAAGCCGATAATCATGCCCTTTTGGACGTCAGATAAATCTCTACGTTTCTGCTTTACGCCAACGATTGAACTGCTTTCCGATGCCCTAGGACATCCTTTAAATACACTCCACTGTAATGTGCTGCCACCTGCCACCTGCCTTCTGTGATTGGTTATTTCACGTTGACGTCGAAAGTAGGTGGTGGTCACATTAATGTGACTGGACTGTGTATTTCAATATACAAATCTGCATTTTGAAGCAAAAATAAAAAAAAAAGAGAAGTGCTCTTAAGAGAACATCACCTCAAAATTAACGGCTGGTGGTACACTTCTTTATTTAGCAATAGAAAAACAGTTCTTCGTCGTTTCAAAATATTGCTTGGGAGATGAAAGGCCCAAGAAACAAGGTGCATCAAAATCATTCGAGCGCTTGACAGCGAAATGTGCAGTTTATTTTGAAAAATATAAATCCAATGTCTCTGGAGTTAGGTTATTTTTCTTGTCTATTTAAATCTCTCAACCTAGTTCGTTCCTTGGCGATACCGCTGATTTTTTTTTCCCCCTCCCTCTCTGAGGTTACATGTGTTCCTGTTTTCATTCATATCGGAACCAATCAATTTATGGTAAGTCTGTAGTATCGTTGATATTGGATGTCTCAGGTGAGCGGCCTCGGTGTTGTAGAATATTGAGCAGAAGGCGGGGAATGGGACCTGTTCCCTTCCGCTCCTGGAACGAAATATCGATATTGCCGCCAATCCAGATCCGGCCTCTGACATTAAGCTGCCGTCGTATAACGTCAGACTGTCTCGCAATTGGCAGCCTAAAGGGCTAATCAGGGCAGTAAATAGCTCCGGGTCGTCATGCAAATACAACCACTCCCACAAAATGATCACTTGCGAAAAGTATGAAATCGCAGGCAACCGGATTAGGCTGCTTTTTTGTGGTCTAGCTATGCCAAGCCCGTTTGTCCTCTTTTTCTAAATGAAGAACCGTTCCACGAATTGATACGCTAACGGTTTGCTGAAAACTAGTTTCAAACCTCGTCATCTTAAATTATAAGTTTTATTTCCGGAGGTGCAATCCATACTGTTTTAAACAAATTACACGTATACATAAACATTTACATCGTCGCGAGGAAAATAGCCAGAATTTAAAATGTATTTTGAAAATCAAGAAATTACTGTAGAAATTGTGTACTACCAAAGCCAGTCACATAATTTGCACTGTTACAGGAAGTATTTAACAGTTACAAGACTTTAAGATTGAATCGAATATAATTGCGGTGGAGTGCATATTCCGGTGGCAATTTTCCTAGTCTTTTATTTACCTTTTCTTATTATATTTTTTAATATTAACTTATATACTTTGGGTCTAAAATTTTCCCACCCATCTACTGTTGCCATTTATGAATTTTAATTTTAAAATTCCTCCAGCGGTTGTGGTAAATTATTCGTCACCATTTATTCCGATCCCTGACACCCATACCCACAAGATAAAATTTTCCAACTCCCGTATGCATGAAATCGAGTGCCAGCTTGTGCTCATGGTCATATTTTACCATCTATGCACTACTCTTAATTCTTTTACCATAATCCATCTAAACCTCATCACCAGTATACCACTTGTTCACTCCCAGAACTCTCTTCGCCCTCCGCCTGCCTATCAATAACTTCCAGTCCAGCTACTTTATTAGTCACAGGATTCTCGGGTAATTTACACAACCAAATCTAGCTGCTCTCCTTTGCACGCTCTCCAACTCCTGTATTTGACACTCAAGATATGGGTCCAAAACTTCACCACCATATTCCAGCAATTGTCTGACCATAGGTTTGTAACCCCCACTTCCTTTCTTCTTTGGTATATCTTTTCATGAAGAATTTCGGAACCTTTTCCTACCATCCAATGTGTCCTGCCCAGTTTACTATCAAATTTTATGTTAATTGCTAAGATATTTACACTTCAAGCCTTCAACAAGCAATTCCTTCCACACCTTATGATCATAATCAAGTTTTTTTATCTTTGTACCTAATAATGAGGTGATGGAAATGGCAGAAAGTTAATTACCGAAACGCAGATAGAAATCAAAGGCTCCCAGTCTCGTCTAAAAGTCACTGGTTTTTTAAGTCCCTGTAGTGCTGAATATTTATTAATTACATACCACTACACTTTATCGCTGACGAACAATGTGTTTAATAAGCGATAAAACACACTTTTTTTTTTGCCTACTCGTATTTGTGAGTACTATGATTTACCCTTACAGGTTCCTATAGCAATAGTACTATTAAACCTTTAGAATGCTTTCGAAGCTTGGTGGTGGCGAATTAAAATAGTTTAGTATGGAATCGGAAACTGCACAATGTTCAGGGACGAATTTATCTGTCTTCGGTGTAAAGAAGTGAGAAATGTTTGAATAGAAGTTCTCAGTCGTACGACATTATTGTTGTAGTAAGCATACGCCATCTGTACTGATAGTTTGGGATTAAGTTGGACGTCTGTACTAAATTTCACAAGAGACATTCTACGAGAACATGTTCAGTTTTCTTTAGTTTCCACAGATGTGTTCATTTGAAAGCGTTCTTTACATTTTGATAGCTTTACCTGAAAAACAGCAATGATATGTCACTTCAAGAGGTAATAAGAATATTCGAGATGAAATCACTTTAAAATTACAGCAGCCAAATAATTGTACAATAATTAATCTCTTTTAGTTTCCAGCACCATAGTTTTAACATTGTTTTTCTGTCCTAAGGTAAACACAACAGTCTGCTTAAAACTCTCTCAAATTACCAAAATTTTGTTTGATCATCCTATGAAATTTTAGGATGATTTGCGTCCTACATGCTCGCTAAAAATATAATTGATCAATCAGTCCTATTTTTTGTAGCATCACGCATTTTCTACTCTGTTTTTTATGTTGTATGTGTTTCGTGAGTAAGTTATTGACAGGACAGTCTACACACGATAATTCATCTGGGAAAAATATGGAATATTTGCAAAAGAAAAAAAGGATTTCAGTACAACAGAACGGATGGCAGTAACAAAACAAACACAATCATTCTTCACACAAGAACCTAAACCTTGCAGTTACTTTACTACATGGCCAGGTCTTACAATCAAGAACAGGCATCACTTTGGGTTGGACGTGACTTCAAGTCCCTGCCCGGACGTCCAGATTTCGGTTTTCCATAGGTTCCCGAAAGCGCTCAAGGCGAATGCCGGGATGCATCCTTCAAAAGGCCATAACCGAGTTCTTTCCCGTTACTTGCCCCCAATCATCTCCTGGCTTAATCACCTCTACGTCGACGAGACATAAAGCTATCAAGGACTTTGTCAGCACAGTTTGTGTCATCAGATTCTGATTGGTAAGGTTCCGTTTCTTCTGCCACGATATTTGACGACGTCTAGTGTAGGTATTCTACCCTACGACAGGTCTTAACATGGCATGTAGTCTCTAAATATTATCCATTCCTTTCTATTTTCTGCACCGAGAGTGGTGGTGTAACGGCTAGCGTTCTGGCCTCGCAATCGGGAGGACGGCGGTTCGAATCCCCGTCCGGGCATCCAGATTTGGTTTCCCAAATCACTCTAGGAAAATGCCTGGATGCTTCCTTCAAAAGGGCATGGCCGAATTCCTTCCCATTCCTTGCCCCCCATCCTTTCCCGTCTCACAAGACCTCGCTGTTAGAGAGACGTTAAGCAAATTAAAAAAAAAATCTATTTTCTGCCATTCTCATCATCCTGTTCTGCACTTTAACATAATCTACAATCTGGAATTTTCGATATCCTCTTGTTCTGTTTACAGCTCCTTTCAAAACGTCTGCAATAACTTTTTGATACCTAATCAAATGCTATAACCAAGTTTTATTCATATTTTTGATTGTATTCAAAATATTTCTCCTCTCATCAACGCTCATCAAAACCACCTCAATCTTTATACAACTGGTCTTTTCCATCCTCAGGAAGTTATAACATAAAACCTCAAACCACCTTTCTCTCTGTTTCCTCAGAGTACAAGTTTCTTTACCTTAGCACTATCACCAGGGGTTCACGTAGTAGAATTTTTTCTTGATGACAGATTCCTTAGCCAGTGCAATTTTCCTTTCTATTTGATGCCCACAGTGCATAACTTCATTAACTGGCCACACGAGTAAAATGGATCTTGAATCATCCTTCGAGCATAAGTCTGATTCATCTGTTTAACCAAAAATTGAATTTCTGCTCAGTGCCGTTGTATTTTAACGGTAAAAAGTACCTGTAAATCTGATGTGTTGGTATGCTGCGTGCGAGAATGCAGAAGACAAGACGAATGACCCCATTGAGACGCACGATACGTAGCCGCATTTCGAAACCCTATACGCTGTTGGTTAATTAAGTTTCAGAGATTGCGATCAGCAAGGCGTAGCTGCGAACAGAGCCACGTCTTGTGTGCTCCCGGATGCTACAGCAAGATACGTGACGCGCCATTATACACGCGTCCTCCAGTGGAACACACGGGACTGGATGGCATGCCGGGTCTTGACAGACTGGGACAGGTCGATTCTACATCTACATCTATACTCTGCAATTCACAAAATTGTGGGTGGCAGAGGGTGCTCAGCACCAAAGCTAATCTCTTTGCTGTGCATTCCAATCCCTAATGGTACGAGGGAAAAAAGAATTCATATAAGAATCAGTCCGGCACCTTATTTCTCTAATTTTATCTTTCCGACTCAAATAGGTTGGTGGAAGAAGTATTTCACTACACTCAAAAGTGAAAGTGGGAGTACGCATGTTTACCAATAAGTTTAAACGAAACGTGCGTCGTCTATCTACCAGAGACTCCCAGCCTAGTCTACTAACCAGTTCTGTGACGCTTTCATAAGGACTGTAGCAAGCGGTCACGAATCGAGCGGCTCTTCTCTGTACTTTCTCTATACTTTCGATCAACCCCTTACGAAACGGGTCCCAAATGGCACAACAATAATCCAAATGTGGACGCACAAGAGATTTGTACGCTATCTCCTTTGTTTGTTCATTACAATTTTTCAAGATTCGACCTATGAATCGCAGCCTAGAATTTGCTCTACCTACTAACGAATTAATGTGTATGTCCCATTTCATGTTCCTATGTACTGTTACTCCCAAATATTTCATAGAATCGACCATATCAATAACTGAACTGTTTACCTCGATTTCTGAACAATCGGATTCTTTTTGTTAGTTATGCTCATTGTCTTGCACTTTTTACAATTTAGAGTAAGTTGCCACTCAGCGCACCAAGCCAAAATAACATCAAGATCGCGCTGAATTTCTAAGCAATCGGCCAAATTTATTACTTCCCTATAAATAACCGCATCATCAGCAAACAATCTAAAAAGGCTTTTCACTTTGTCTCCGAGATACGATAAACTCATATGTTGCTAAGAATCCACGTGCCACAAGATTGAATCCAGATCATAGTCTTCTCTACAGAAACCTTTATTTTTATGTCAATGAATTTTCATTGATTATATGACGATTATATCCCGTGTCATTCAGCTTACTACAAACAGCCCACCGAGCGTGGTGGTGTAACGGCTAGCGTTCTGGCCTCGCATTCGGGAGGACGCCTGTTCGAATCCCCGTCCGGGCATCCAGATTTGGGTTTTCTATGGTTTCCCCAAATCACTCCAGGTGAATGCCGGGATGCTTCCTTCAAAAGCCTATGGCCGAATTCCTTCCCATTCCTTGCCCCCCCCCCCCAATCCTTTCCCGTCTCTAAGGACCAAGTTGTTACAGGAGACGTTAAGCTGTTAAAACAAACAGTCCACTAAAAAATAGTTCGTCAATATCGAAGCGATGCATCTAAAATCTCAAAACAAAAAATTCTCCTTGTTAGAGCTTTACACTTCTTCGACGTCCAGGTCATTAGAGGCAGGATACCAGGGGGGAAAAGTGGGAGGGGGAATATAAGGAAGGAATCTAGTCATGGAATTTTAAACGAATCATCCCGGTATTATGGAGTGATTTCGGTAAACCATACAAAATCTAACTCGCTATGGCCTTACTGCGTACTCGAACCCGCGTCCTTCCGAACGCTTGGCCCAAATGTTACCCGCTCAACCAACTGGCTCAAAAGAAACAGTTGTTAACCCGCAATACTGTTCAGAGATAATGTATTAAATTCCTTCATTGGGCTGCTACAACGAAAAAATCTACAGATACGCCGATATTGGATCTAATGAATAAGAAAGGTAGTATGATAATAAAATTAGTGTCATTTATTCAAAACGCGTCTTATGATTTTGTTTACAGTTTATTCTTTGTCTTCACCTTAACTATAAACATAATTCTGTTTAGCGTTGTTTTCAATTTTGAAATGAAGTTATTAAGATGTTTATACGCTCTGTAGTTTAATGACATAAACGTTTATGAATTAATTCGTCAATGAGTATAATTAATGACGAATAATTTAATCGGAGCGTTGTCGCAAAATTTAAAGTTGGAGGTTCTCCTTTGTTTTATTGAGGTGATAAATTCCATATTCGGGTACAGTAGCTTACGTATCGCTACGAATGAGACCTTTCGAGATTACAGGTCAGAGAAGCGACGCCTAGCCACCGATCTGCGTGGAATACGATCTTAGGGATTCTCCCCCGCATCGCCAAGGGTTCCGGCTGTGCTTCGTCTCACTTACTCTTAATCCTATCAGATACGGTGCTCGAGCACTGGGCCAAAGCTGCAGTAATCAATGAAGCGCGGCTACACTACCTTTATACTTTTGCTGCGTGCGGGTGACTAGATTTAGTTTACCTGCATTTGCATCTCTAGCCTAGATACCTAGCTTGGTGGCCGAGAGGTAGCATTCAGGAGGACGCGTGTTCGATGCCCCGTTGTACAAACCACATTTCAGTTTGTGACGATTTCCTCAGATCATCCAGGTGAATTCCGAAACGGTTGCTTCACACTAACCTAAACTGATTATAGTCTATGTTTCGTGGCTACAGTCATCTCCTGGTTGTATTGTTCTCGTTAATCAACCGTAAAGATGCAATTACAAAAGGAAAATATCCCCACAAAGAAGTATCTTATAGAACGTTCAGATAAACTAATATATCATAAGAACTTGATTGATTGCGTACTTCTTAAGCCAATCATAGCAGAGAGGAAGAGACAGGAGACAAGAAGAGTTATTTTTCTTAGGGCTTTACGGTTGGACATCAGAGCCGGCAGAGGACTGGTGACGAGGAAGGGAACGAATTCGGCCTTGCCTTTTACAAGGAATCATCGTGGAGTTAGTGATTTCAGATGAAAAAAACACGCAAAATTTAATCTCAATGGCCTGACAGGGAATCAAACCGGCGTTCTTCCAAATGCCAGACTGAAACATTAGCAGTTCACCCACCGCGTTTGGTAGGAGCAAAATTTATTATTTTAGATTAGTTAGCGGTTCATGCGCAAGGATGACTTCATTACTCAAATTATGTGCACAAAGTTGAAGAAATTTGTGTTACACGGAAAGAGTAGGTTTAAGCAGAGGAGTGTGTTAACATTTAGACTTTGGAGGTGCTTCGCTTTCAAATGTGTATTAATGAGCGGAGGCCACATTAAAAAGAAACATACCCTGTTTACTCTTGGGACCATAGTTTATAAATTGATCCGAATCGCATCAAATCACGTCCAACAAATAGACGGAAATTAATTTGTGGGCCCTTGTTTCTTAATCTCTCAGCTTCCACAAAATCAGACACACCCTATTTTACTCGTGGCACCATGGACAGTATATTTTTCAAAACTCCATCCAATACTTACTTCGTGAATCTCGTTCAACGAAACAAGCAGAATGATGGACAGACACGATTTTGTTTACTTCACAGCTTCTGGATATCACATGACTACGAAACAGCTCATTTTACTGTGGACGTTGGGCTGTGTAATGTTCACAACCACAAGAAAATCCGTAATTTGTCATGAATATCAGTCCCCGAAACATAAGTTGATTCTCACAGTCGAGAAGTTATAGTTGTATGTATAATAGTGAGTAGCAACAGATAAAAACCTATTGCAGTGTCGTGAGATGATTTCATTTTTCGTTGCTGCACGTTTGCGTTTACGAATGTTATTGTTTATGTTATGATTGTGATTATTATTATGTCTTGTTCGCCTTTGAACCAATATTTTTAGAAAACAAAGTATAATTGTAACTATGCAAAGCTATTGCAATCACCATTCACTCCAGATATCCAGGAAAGGCCTCATCCACTATATGATTTTTTTAACATATGCTATTTTGTTCCTATTGAACTAAACTCTGCAAGTCCATCCTTTTAAGCCTTCATGAATATTACTGGAATTACATTTTCGTTTGTATCAAATTTTATTTCTGGCAAAACGCATAGCAATGATTTTACGCGGTTAACACCATTGTCCATACAATGTCTATTAGTTCTTCTTTGGTCGCATAGCATAGCTTCTCAATTTCTGGTATTTTATCAGCTTGCCGCCTACTTTCTTTCATAAGTATAACTACTTCTTACTTTATATCATAAGCTGCTTCCTTTTCAATACTTGACCTCTCCATTCTTACCTAATTTCTTCAGTTCTGTACCACGACTCGTCAGACATTTTCCTATTCCCTCTAATTATTTCATTAATATTTTGGTCCAGGTCTTTTCTTATTCCTCAACACTGTTCCGTAACGATATCTTTGCTTCTTATTTTCCGTGCGATATGATTATAAATATCTTGTAGGCTACGTGCAAAGTTATTGTTTTCACTTCTTGCATTTCAGATTTGAAATCGTCTCTCTCGTCACTTGCCATGTATCCTTTCCATCAGCTACAATGCCATTCATTTGATTCATCAACAACCACCTTGTCTTTCGTCATTCAATCTCATCTATCTATTCCACAGAGTCGATATTCCTAGGGGCAGAACTTTGGCTCACATATATACTTACAGTAATAACTATTATTTTTCAGTTGATATAACACATCAAATACATTGCCAACATCGGCTTATTCTTTCCTTCAAGAAAAATAGAAGCATTGAAAACTTTATTAAAGAGTGTCAATGCAATTCCAAGATCGTATTACTGGACATCACGAGGAGTTGGCGTCATAATACTGCAGTAGTTAAAAGCAAGACACCGCTAGAAATACTTTCAGCGGTAAATTTAGCGTTGTCATGCTGGTCCAGGGTGTATTACAACCGAATTAATTATTGAAAATAATATCTCTAGCAGTTGACGTCATTAGTGAACTTTTTTGTAGCTGAATCTCTATCCGGTAGACCCACATAACTTAATTGAGATTATTAATTACAACAAAAAAAATATATCTTAACAATGCACAATTGTTGGACTCTGGTTAGGGAATGAAGTTTTTGTGATGCACATGAGTGTGGCTGATTTATTCAAAACTGTGTTCTGGCAAGCTGGGGCGCCAATTAAGTTTCTTACCGTTCACTATTGATAGCAGTACGAGGAACGTAGTACAATGGCTAGTTACTGTTGTCATTCGGGAGGACGGCGGTTCGAATCTTCGTCCGGGCATCCAGATTTGGGTTTTCCATGGTTTCCCAAATCACTCCAGGCAAATGCCTGGATACTTCCTTCAAAAGGCCATGGCCGAATTCCTTCCCATTCCTTGCCCCCCATCCTTTCCCGTCTCTAAAGACCTCGCTGTTGAGAGACATTAAGCAGTTAAAAAAAGGTTACTGTTGTGTGACGCTGGCAACGATGCGTATTGCGACAGATTTTTTTTTTTTTTTTTTTTTTTTTTTTTTCGCTGCTTCAACGGCGTTATGTAGCCCCGCTACTGTCTGTAGCTTTATCTACTGTATCATATTGGTTGGTTTTGGGAACATAATATACACGTTATGGAAAAACCCGGCTTTGGCCATTACTTAATGACCTTAGAGGGAAACCCTTGCTTTGTAATGGGCTGGCCTTGTGGTTAGGTGACTGCGTTGGGCGTACTGACCATTAATTGGGAATGTGGCTTTACATGTGACTGACCTCAGCGTTTATCTTCTCTTCTTATCTTCTTCCGGATACCATCTTGTATTCTTGCAAGCTAACTAATTAATTCAATCAGGATTGTCTGACACCACGTGAAGGCCACGACCCTTTTATTATTGGAATACTATATTCTCAAATAATCAAGACGGAATGTGGATAAACGGTTTAATGGAATCAAGCTGCCGATAGTACATTTGACGATGATACCAGGAAGTAGAGTCCACACTTGTTCTACTGTATCGCTAGTCTGATTGTAGAAGGTATTAAGTGAAAGTCAGTCAAGTAATACTCAATGGAACTTAAGATCGTTACGACGTCCGAGGCAGGGCGGCTAAGCTTTAAGCTAGCGGTTCGCTACCCGATGTTGCTCCTAAGCTCGCTGGTAATGAATAGCATGATTTATTGGTTGTACAGAGCCCACTACGACTCTGTTTTGCGTCACAAGAAGGTATTGCTGACATGCTATTCAGCATTCCTGAACGGGGCAACGACTTTGCTTGCGTCTGCGCTGAGTGACTGCAACTGTTCGCTCTAGCTTCGCCAATGTCTCCAACATTTATAAAATCATTCTTAATTAATAATAAAGCCCAAAACGACCATTACAATACATCCCCTCTTCGGGAAAGATACGTCCCGTATCTTCAAATTTCAGGACTTTAAATATGAATCTGAATAAATTAAACCCTCTTTCTAGTAAAAATATCAATCTCCACAATTATCAAATAAGACTGAAATAATGTTGTTAAATAATACTCATAGCAAGTGTAAGTGTGGATTCCACTTTCCCGGTTTACAAAGTTTCTGCAACAAAATTAAATTGTAAATGAAATTCAAAATTCTTGCTTGTGCTGGTCGTTCCAAACCTGCAGTTAAACAGAATCATTAGATATTTGTATCTGAACTTTGACTACAATTTAAATCAAAATGAGAAATCAGAAAAGAAAATATAAAATCATTATGAGATTGCTACCGGTTCATTTACAATACATATCTGATAAATTTTTGTGTTTGCATATGACATGAAACATAAGGTAACAGCGTTTCTGGTTGATGAAATAATCTATGAATGATATGACTGAGTGAAGTTACAATACTTATAAGAACTTTTTAACAAATGATGTACTAAGTCATTTTCCAAATTTACTTATATAGGAACTGAAACTAAACATAATAGAATAGAACGAAATCTTGAATAATCCGCTCATTAAAGTTAAAGCTCTTTGATTGAAACATGAATTTAACAATTACTTCAGTTTGTCGATAAGTAGTTATTTTTAGTGTGATCCCGTGGATAATCTGTTGTAACAATGCAATTAATACTTGTAACACTTAACCAACTCAAAATCCTCTTAAGAATTTACTCTCTCACACAGTCTTATTGATGCGTACCAACACACTTAAATCTCCAGTTGCATAATAGGGTAATTCCCCAAAGATATGAAAAATTCTGAATTAAAATATATCCACCATTAGAAAATAAAAATAACATGATAATAAATGAATGAAATATTCCTTGAAAATGAATAGGCTCTGATAATAAAAGAAAAGATTAATTGAAATGCATTGTACTCATTCGTTAAAAGTTCGTGTCGGCACAGGTTCAGTCACTCGTTGCGCTGTCAGCTGCTGACAATGCAGTGTTGGGTTACACACGCATCTGTTGAGGCTGACGGCACCATGCTCGATCGTTATCAAGCTGCAAAATCGTAATATGGAAGCAGTAACAAGTTCTTGTATTTTTACACGATTTTTGACAAATATCTTGTAAGCATGGAATGCTGTCCATTGTTAACAAATTTCAAGACAAAATGAATAAATATCAATAGAAATTGAAAAGGATATACCACTATTTTGCAACCGAATTAAGTTTAGTGCCGTTGGATAGAAAAAGTGCAATAACATTTCTCTGAAATTAATTTGAATTAAATAAGAATACTTTGTTTCAATTTTAAAATTACTTCCAAGTTTTCATAAATTACTAGCTCTGCAATTGGCAAGTTACTGAAATGAAATGGTATAGCTAAAGTAAAAAAGATTGTTAGATTTACAAAAATAACGAAATGAACTGCAGAAATAAAATCACACATGAGAGCTGATTTGTTTTCTACCTAGTAACATAACAGTATTTTCCTCTAAGTTTTCTATTTTTTTGTTTGTTATTTATCTGTTTGTTCCCTTGCTAGCTAGTCATTCCAACATAGTGGTCTTCTTTCGTCCCCGTATTATCATTACATCCTTACATTAAATCTTCGCTTCCCTATAGCTTCTTTTTTTTCCCTATTGCGCTGGCTTATTATCTCCAGGTCATCAGCTGTTACAGTGTACTGAGCTTTACATTTCGCGCTTGTTTACATTCCTCGCTGGAGTACTATTTGCTTACGTGCGGTTTCTCCCGCCACTCGCATTTACTGACTGACACTTTTCCTTGTAGGTCACCGTACTCATACAAGTTTAATGAATACGAATTATCAAAACAGTTTTAGTTACAGTCTTGGTGATTTACTTTAATATCTCGATCCCTAATTAATTAAGATAGCTGATGCAAGAAGAGAAAAATTAAATTAAACTGTGAATTTTTTTTCCGGAAGAAAAATATTCTTTAAGACTTAACTACACTTTTTCTAGTAATTTCGGCTATGATACTATGTCAGTTAAAGAGATTGTTTGTTGTAACACTGTCCTACCTCTCAATTCTATCCACGGGTTTATTTTACTTTCCCTAGGGCAACCTACTATAGGACCCGTCACTTCATAGGGACAGCCGTATTTCCATTGTTGACTGACCTATTACCTATCATCACCTCTCACCTACAGTGTACTAAGACAAACCTGTCTTCACATGACATCGTACACTTCATCTTTCAAACCTAAGGTTGATATTAACTCCTTTAGAATCAACAGAATTTAATCACCAAAATTCAATTTAAAAGTAATGTAGTGGTGAAGACGGAAAAGCGTATACTCGTTCAATACGAAAGGTATAAAAGATATTTGTTAAACATTTCTAAAAAGATGAAAATGTTTTACAGTTATTTCTTCCAGAATTACCAAAACTTATATCCTCGAGAGATCGTGTAATTGATAGCATGTTGTACGTTACAATCTTACTTCCGACTTCATTTCGTTAGTTCTTACAAATTCACTACTCGGTGGCTTATGTTTACCATCGTGCTTGATCAGTTATGTATTCTTTACCGTGGCTCACATTCTGCTTTCTGTTAACACTATCTGACTCATCATTCTACTTCATCTATGTGGCTTATCTAGTGCTTTGGCTCGCGGAATTCGATCGTATGGTACTAAATCATCTGGATGATTAGTCCTGATTTCCCATTTCCGCCCTTTACGCATTTTACACAACGTTTTTTCGACATGGAGGATTATGTGTCTAACTTTTTTTGAGCATGGTAGTAGCTAGGGGATTATGACGTAGTAGCTCGTTTTGAAAAGTAAGCGTCCCCACTATTCAGACCACTAATCTCCCGAGTTTGGTGTAAGCGTTCCCGCTTGGGCAATCTTAGACACTTCGCTCCTACTCCGCCCATCTGATCAAAAAGCATTCTAGTAGCCTTAGGCATACTTTAACGCTTCCGTGACTATTTGCCTCCATTCTAAACTATGCTTAGTGAGTTCCTGAACGCTCAACCACTATTGCATAGCACGTTGTCAATAATATTTGCTTCACTATTTTACTTTATTCCCCCTACTGCAGCTTTACGGGACCCATATCTCACTTATTTTTCATGATAATAGCACCTGTTCAATAACATGTATACCCATCACTCACAATATTAAACAACAAATATTCTTCATTAGTTCCTTTATGCATGCATGCTTCACTCAACACACATTTAATTTCACTGATACAAAAATTCTTCGCCACCGTCATCGCCTAAACGATGAAGTATATACCTCTGTATCGTTGCTACTGTATTTATCATTTTTAAATATATTGGGCTACCAGACTATCACGTAAAATTCCGATTCTTTCAGCGTAGTACACTATTCCTCTGTGACTAGGCTTGACCTTAAATGGGTCGTATAGCCGAACACACAATTCCGATTTCACATACTGGTGTATTTATTAGGCAGTTTGGACCCGTCTTGCAGTAATTATTTTGGGTGTGCACTTCCCAAATAATCACATGAATCCGTGTGAGGCCCTTTAAACGATCACGAAGGATTCACTCGCGTGATGTCACTCAGTAACCGTTAATACACCAAGTATGGATGCTCAAACCGTCAGAAATTCCACGAACAATCTGCCCTTCAGATTTTAAAAGCCACATTTAGATAAATATCTGCCACGTTTACATAGCCACTATTCTTTACAGATAAACTTGGCCTCACTTTTATGTATTCTTTCAAACGCTAAATGGTTTTAATTGCAAATTATTCTTATTACATAATTACATTACTTTATTAGTTCATTATTACTTATAACATCTTACTTGAATTGTTTCAGTTCAATTTTCAAGACTCACGTCAAGGTTACTAATTTACGTATACGAAACTTAAAAATTTTATGCTTCCTCGTGTCAGTTAATGTAATTGATCAGACACTACTCATTGCCAATGATATTGTACAGCGTTTCCGCGAAACTTCAACTCAAGTTAAACACTTTCCATTACACTTAAACACGAAACATTATGATATAATTCATACACATTTTAGACCTATTACCAATTACGCACGCGCATACAGATTAACATGCTAATGATTATAAAAAGTTATTTCAAAATGTTATAAGACTATTCTTTTAATTACAGAACAACGGAACATAGAAAGAGTACTTTTAATTTAACATACCAAAAAAAAATGAGAACTGATGCCACAAAATTCTGCTCAAGTTTACCAAAGTTATTAGCTCAAGACCATTTATCTAACTTGCAAAACTATTTTACTCCAACTGAATAATAGATCTGCGGCCACTGATTTTCCGCCGAACGCGAAAGCAAAACCAGACATGCAATTTATATACTTTAATAATACAACAGAGCATCTTTGTTTTCCGAGCTCAACGAATAGCAATTTCATACTCCAAAACATAAATTTTAAGCAAAAAATTATGTTACAAAGATAGCTCACATTTAAATTTGGACTGAACCTCTTGTAGACTATGAAAACTCGACTAAAACTCATTTTGATCTTGCAACTCTAATAGTTCACAATTTCGTTCTAAAAGGAAAAATTTACAATTTAGTGAAATTTCTTCTACACAATTCTACCGAAAGTTTCGCCGTATGACGACCCATGTTGGCGGTTTTTACTTCGGCAATAATACTTCGTACAACTTCCTATTTAACAATTCAAATCTACCCACAGCACGAAACAAATTACGAACACTGATATGCCTCGAACAGCTGACGAAAATAATTATAGCAATTACTCAATGAAATTATTACTGCATTTTGAATGAATGGCATTGTTTAAACAAATGTACAATTAACTAACAGCTGTAATTTAAAAGTTCACACACGACAATATACGGAATTCAGACTTATTCTAAATTAGCTAAGCAAAACCCGAAAAACAGAAATGACTAAGGTTAGTCGATAGTCGAAGATTATAGTGATTGATCGCAAGGCCATTAAAAAACGATCAATCCAGCTCGGAGATCTGTGGTCGCTAAAGTCACACATGCAAGAAACATGCTCCTGGATATTTCAAGTTACTTAAAAATTACTAAAGAATGATCCATTCACTCCCCAAATATTCTCTACCACTATGTGCACAAATTTTATTTAAAGTCCACTTTTTATAGCTACACATAGGTTTTCCCTACTGAAATACTTAACATGATTCTATTACTTAAAACACTAGTTAAACGTAACACTCTATCAGCATAATCAAACCACCAATTTATTCTGGTGCAATAACTACTCTCAAATTCCATAAATCGTTTCATTCCCTTTACTTATTTCTCTCTATCAATTAATATCTTTCCCATAAATTCACTTAAAACATTACTATTCACTCCATACTTATTTAAACTTGCACAAATTAATTTAATTAAACTTACATGCATTTATACAATTGAACAGATTTTTTCCTTACCTCAAATTTCATATTTTTTGTGCTTGTTCTTTCGTTAAATTATCACATTTGAAGTCCACAAAAGACACTATTTTTATAAACAATTATTTTTGATTCTCCCAAAGTTTGCAGATTCCCAACTTCGCAGATCAAACTTCTACAAATGAATTCGCGTTTATTAACTGCATTGAAATAACGGTTCGATTACTTTACTCACGACTTCCAATTAATACAAAATTTTAATGTAAACTACACTTGAGTTTTCCTTCCACATGGAACTGAACGATTTCATTTCAGCACTCTTACCTTTGCACATCATATTAGCTTTCAGTTAATTTTTACCGTCTGCATTTTTCCAACAGCAATTCAATAAATTCGCGTTCAAATATCAGTTAAATTTTTAGATTTTTTTTTTTTAGTTACATTCCCCCCAAATTCTAAACAAGGACAAGATTCCAAGCTTACCTTTTTATTTCTGCCGAAAAGCTGCGCCGTGACGAGAAGTGTCGTGTTGTTTCACTGGCCGCGCCGGACTGGCTGCACGCGCTGTCACTGCGTCGTGTAGAAGTGCTGACCGTAGCCGGAAGCCGCTGCGTGGCTGCGTTGAACTGCCTCGCCCGAGGTCGCCGTGTGCTGGCCCGCCAAATGCCGCACCTGGTTCTCCGGAGTCTCGAACCGACGACCCCCTGGTACCACGACCTCTGCTGGTTCTTCGCCGTTGTCTCGCTCTCCGCCGGTCCCTGCATCTACCGCTAGCTAAGCCGCACCTACTCTCGCGTCGTAACGTCTACATTTACTTCGTAAAGCCACAATTTTTCGAGGTTTTCCCACTTAGGGTCCGGTGATCGTATCCCGACTTCTGAAACCACTGTAACGGGCTGGCCTTGTGGTTAGGTGACTGCGTTGGGCGTACTGACCATTAATTGGGAATGTGGCTTTACATGTGACTGACCTCAGCGTTTATCTTCTCTTCTTATCTTCTTCCGGATACCATCTTGTATTCTTGCAAGCTAACTAATTAATTCAATCAGGATTGTCTGACACCACGTGAAGGTCACGACCCTTTTATTATTGGAATACTATATTCTCAAATAATCAAGACGGAATGTGGATAAACGGTTTAATGGAATCAAGCTGCCGATAGTACATTTGACGATGATACCAGGAAGTAGAGTCCACACTTGTTCTACTGTATCGCTAGTCTGATTGTAGAAGGTATTAAGTGAAAGTCAGTCAAGTAATACTCAATGGAACTTAAGATCGTTACGACGTCCGAGGCAGGGCGGCTAAGCTTTAAGCTAGCGGTTCGCTACCCGATGTTGCTCCTAAGCTCGCTGGTAATGAATAGCATGATTTATTGGTTGTACAGAGCCCACTACGACTCTGTTTTGCGTCACAAGAAGGTATTGCTGACATGCTATTCAGCATTCCTGAACGGGGCAACGACTTTGCTTGCGTCTGCGCTGAGTGACTGCAACTGTTCGCTCTAGCTTCGCCAATGTCTCCAACATTTATAAAATCATTCTTAATTAATAATAAAGCCCAAAACGACCATTACAGCTTATTCTATCGCCTGGTGGGGATGAGCGTAGTTAATAACTGCGTGAGCAGTTGTACGACCATCCCTAGTTGATTTTCTTGTGGCTGGCATTGACAACGGTTGTTGTGTAGATGCTGATCGTGTCTGGTCAGGTGATTATGATTGGTCAGGTGGCCGTGGGTGGTCTAGCTGATGTGGCGTGTGTCGTTTTGTTAATGCAAGAGCTGCGTGAAGAGCTGTGCGGATGCCTGCAGAAGAAGTCACCGGGTATTGCAAGTCGTGGGAGCGACTGGAAAGTCCCGACCCGATGTCTTGGCTACCCTAAGTCTCGAGACCAGACCACGGGACGATGTTAAGAGATCAAGTACCAAAATCAAGGGACCTCCTCGTTGTCTTCCTCGAGGAAAGCTGTGTTGTGCTTCCCCAGGTGTCGTCGATGTTAAAAATTAACTCTCCACGCGTTGTTCAACATTAATGATTTTCCAGTTACAGGATTCCCTTATTCACCAATAATTTCTAACATCGGTCTGCAGCAGAATTCTGGAACATGTCATATGCTCGAACATAATGAAGTTTCTAGATGAGAACGAGTTACTTACACCATGTCAACACGGATTTCGGAAGAAGAGATCGTGTGAAACAAAATTGGCCCTATTTTCCCACGACATAATGAAAGTTATCGATGCAGGTTCTCAAGTTGATGCAGTTTTTTTGGATTTTCAGAAAGCTTTTGATTCTGTGCCACACAACCGACTTTTAGCGAAGATTCGAGCTTACGGTATTTCGGCTCAGATTTGCGAGTGGATACGTGATTTTCTAACTGGTCGATCACAATATGTCTTCTAAGATAAATGTTACTTCGGGCGTTCCTCAAGGAAGTGTAATAGGTCCACTTCTTTTCTTAATATTTATAAATGATCTAGGTGACAACGTCAAATGCTGGTTGCGATTGTTTGCCGACGATGCGGTTATCTATAGGGAAATAAGGTGCTCCGACGATTGCTTAGAAATTCAGCGTGATTTGGATGCTATTTTCGATTGGTGCCGTAAATGGCAGCTTACACTTAATTGCAAAAAGTGCAAGGCAATGCGGATAAGTAACAAGAAGAATCAGTTTGTTCACGAGTACAAAATAAACAATTCAGCTGTTGACACGGTTGATTCCGTGATGTATCTGGGGGTGATAGTACAAAGCAACATGAAATGGGACATGCACATAACTTCCGTCGTAGGCAAGGCTAATTCTAAATTACGATTCATAGGTCGTATTTTGAGGAATTGTAATGCTCAAACAAAGGAGATAGCGTATAAAACACTAGTGCGTCCGCATCTGGATTACTGTTGTGGGGTTTGGGATCCGTATCGCAAGGTTCTGATTGACTCAGTTGAGAGGGTGCAGAGGAGAGCCGCTAGATTCCTGACTTGTTGTTACAGCCCTTATGAAAGCGTCACAGAATTGATAGATAGATTGGGCTGGAATAGTTTGGAAGACAGACGACGTAGCTTGCGTTCGAATTTATTGGAGAATATGCGAAAAAATTTAAATTTAGAGTGCAATGAAATACTTCTTCCACCAACCTATTTAGGTCGCAATGACCGGAGGGATAAGATTAGAGAAATAAGATGCCGTACTGATACTTATATGTATTCCTTGTTTCCTCGCACTATTCGGGATTGGAATGGGCGGGTTTAGGATTGGTGCTTAGCACCCTCTGCCACCCACAATGTTTGTGATTTGCAGAGTATGGATGTAGATGTAGATGTAGAGGAATTTCCCCCCACGTTCATTCAGTATTTGCAGACATACCATTCGTTTTTCTCCAGCGACTAAACGGTCACCGTGACTTTCCCACAATTCTGAAAAGCACTCGAGACCCTGGTTAGTTGCAATTAATTGTATTTATTGTCTGCCATTCATGTTTTCCTTTCAAAACTTGTTTCAGGCCATTCTTCACCTTTGAGAGGTACGAGGTATTTTCTCGCTATCCTGTGGGAGTCATAGTTGCTGAATGACATGTTCACCAGCTGGCTTCATGTCCGGTACCTTCGGTTACCTAGAATCCTTGGCGAGCGTACCTAACACTAAATTTTTTAAAATTAATTATTCGCTTTTTATTTGTCCTTATCACTTGCGTAACAGTATAGTTTCTGACTTTAAGAGAATTATAAATTGGGTTCTACAATGCCAAAACGGATACTTAAAACGAACGAAAGCGAGAGGTAATAGTGACCGTAAAGGCCTGGATTTAACCAAGACGGGGACGTGCAGAAAAACTAGCAGCTGACTGTAAACGTGCTTTCAAAATGGTGTACGAAACAGTGTGAATATGTAAAAGTGCCGTTGCTAGTACCAAAACTCCGTCGTTTCCTTCGGCATTAGTTCGGGGTCTACATGTTCCAGTTAGTAAACGTTTATAAAAATACTCTCGATGTTTCCTGAATAGTTGCCCAAATGATTCATTCTTTTATTACAAAAAAAAAAAAGAAAAATAAGATTACCGTAATGGACAATTATGGCCACACTTTTAGCACATACGAGCGTGACAAGATAACGGACTGTCAAATTTACGTAAATAACGAACGAATGCACATCATTACTGGAAAAACAGATTACACAGTAGCGACTGTAACGATTGGAAAAAATACTGTTGGTGTAAGTACTTAAAGCACGAAAGAGTGTAGAGCAAACAAAAATATATAAGCATATAAAAAATGCTGAGAAACAAACAACTTGTATCCTCACTTTCGATGGGACGATTTTTTATCCGTCACAATAAACAGGAGTGATGGCTCTGAAGGATTTTAAAAGGGCAACAAGTTCCACAATTTAAAATAACATTACTCCTGTCATCCCTTTCTTCAATTACATTTGCATGGCTATTGAAGACCTTTGCAAAAAACGTGTAGCATTTCATAAAAATAAAGACATATTGTCTCATTTTTCTCCCTCTCGTATTATAAGTAGGAAATATAAAAGCATTGTTATTATTTCCCAAATTTTCCGTCTTATTTTCCGTAGCCGCCTTTCAACACTCGAAGAAACATACAATTGCTTTATTTCTGAGGCAGCGCTGTATTGCCCTCGGATGTTTTCCTCCTTTTACGACTCGCTCTATATAAAACAGGAAAGTCCAAGAGGTTGAATAGCGTCGTCCCAGTCTATACGACAACTTACATATTTTATTTGAAACCAATAGCTGCATCATGTCAGTAATTCACACTGTAAAAAAGGTTGGTATTGCATTTGGCTGTAGAATTTGAGAATATATCACTGCATAAAATATTGCTGAACAGAAAATATTTCTACGCCGATATTTATTGAACTTAACAAGTGTGTTTTAGCGTCAACGTTAAAAAATATCGTTAAATTATTAACCTATTATATATATTATTTCTAAAAGGTATTTTTCGGTGACGAGCCATCTTTCTCCCTTCATACTTAACCAAAATTAATAAATGAGGTAGCATTTTGAAGATTAAGTTCTCCGCATTAATTAAGAAAAGATATTTTTTTAATTTTACCCGTAAATTATGAACGAGGAAGTTCACGGTTATGTAATAGTTCTAATTCAAGCTGACAGGCTCCGCTGGCATCGATAAGGAGTGATCTCATACCGCTAGATAGCGGCACCACATATTGAAATATTCGCACGGCACGGCTAGATATTTCAGTTGGCAAATAAACAATTGCTACAGGTGAGTCGATTCTTGTTTCTTCATACTACAAACCTCCAACCTCGCTGTTCATAGTATATCATTAGCTGAATTTTCGCATGGGCCATCTAGTTTTTAAAAACAGTTTTATGTTACTAATCAGGCAGTGTAGTATTCTTTCACTGCATACGTATTGCAGAGCAGTTTGGTAAACAACTCGAACATTTTGTATACAGTATTCTAATCAAAATGTGCACCACTATCTCGCGTATACTGCTGGCAAAGTATCGAACGGTGCATATTTAATCCACGATCGGCGTTTGCAGCAGCTAACCATGTGTCGATCACCAGACTCTGTTACAGTGTAATATGAATTACAGTGATTATTAAGACAAATATTCTGACTGCTGAAACTTCATTTGCCACAGAAGGAATAAAACCATAATTTGTTTGGTGGATTGGTATGATACTGTTAAGTATTCCCTCTGTATTTTGCTATACGTCTCGTTCTCTTCGAGATCAATAGAGCCGCCAGAGGACTGAAGTCAAGGAACGGGAAGGAATTCGGCAATGTCCTATTAAAGGAACCACACCTGCTATCGTCGGGAGTGATTTCGGAATATCATGAAATTATCAAAGAATCCAACCTGCGTTTTCTCGAAGGCAACTATTAACCCACCTGGTTTGATATTTTTCACTCTAGTTCAGGAATATCTCCCATTAATCAGTTGATATAATGCTTCGTGGGATTTTAGTTCCGAATGTTCTTTCTACGAACTAAATTACTGCCTCGATATTTTCAACAGGGAGAATATCTACAATTCGATTTCTCACGAATCCAAGTCCGATCTCCTCGCATCAGAGATCAACGATAAGTCGTTTTATTTTATAATCATTCTTCTATACCCTGTTCAAACCCAACTGGCGGCTCAAGGTCATGGCATCGCCTCCTTCACCACCCTTTCCTACCTATCCGAGCTGACCGCTGTGTTGATTTAGGTGAGCGACAAATTTCCCCTTCGCATGTAGGGGCAAGGGCAGCGGAGAGAGGACAGAGCAGACTAACCTTGAGCCGCCTCTGTTAACTGAATGGGTAACAGTTGTTGGCATATACAGTTCACGATATAAAAAGTTAAGATGTTTCAAAGTGTTATCTTTTATTCAGCAGAGACAATCTGTGGATTTGCTGCCTCGAATAACAATATCTGATGTTTCAGATGTCCGCATTTTCACATGTGTGAAAAGTGAGACAGGTCGTCTAAATAGCAGACGGTGCGTTGTAAGTACGTGCAGGTGGGACTTATTCGGTGGTGTGGCCGTCCCGTGTTGTTGCCTGGGCCGCAGTCGATGGCTCTTCAGCCGAGAAGCGGCCAGTCGGACGGGGCCTGAACGATCGTTAAGTGGCCAGCCCGCTCTTGAGCGCTGGGAGAGTTATTTCCGCGCAACCTTCGACCGCCTGTAATGGCTTCCGGACCAGTGGCCACAGCAAGTGCCTGCCAGCGAACCAGAGCCACGGCACGGTACAGGCACTTGGGTGCCTCCGGTGGTGGCTACCTGGTATTAGTTGTATCCCGCTGCTACAGTGGAACTAAGACTGCGAGACAAAAGTTTCTTCCTTTCCATGTTATCTATTCATCTATACCGCTATTTTTTAGGGTGTCCTCTCCCAAGGCGTGAGACGAGTGTAAAGATTATACGGAAGTAGTCAGATCTTTTTTTTGGTTGCTAGCCTTTAGCAACGGCAACATTTTGTAGTACTTGTCGAGAAGTTTTAGATAAATCCATTCTTCAGTAATCAGTTAGTTTCGTTTCGGTGATAAAATAGCAACAACCAGAACTTGATGGATCCCCGAGGTGTCGACGAATTGTGATTTCATTACAAAACGCATTGATATCCTTCAGACTGTGGAGAGCGGAAACAAGTATTCTTTGCTTATGGATTCACGCCTGGTCGACATCAAGGTGTTTAGATGCGGGAACAGTCGGTGGTGACGAACGTGAACGAATTTGGTCATCGCCTTTTTGAACGAACCATTCCAGAATTCGTATGTTGTCATTCTAGGAAACCAAGTAAAACCGAAATTTGGTTGACCGGAAGAGGATTTGAAACCTCATCCTCCCGAAAGTCAGGCCCGAGCGTTATCGCTCACACATCAGGCTCTTTGAAACAAACAGGGCACCAACTGTTCCAACACACGCAACACCTTATCCCAACAATTTCCCAAATGTCATCACAGCACTATGCGATCCAGAATAACTATGAAGCAGTTTGGATTGTAGCAATACTTGTCTTCCAACAGTACTAATCTTGTCGGAAGGATTTTAGGCAGCTGATAAATTAGAGTAGTCGAGTTTTTCCAACAAAATTATTATTTCCGTACAGCGTTCCAAACCCAAACGTATCTGTGAATGCAAGTAATCAAGACGGTGGATACGGGTGCTATTTTGTGTGATCGTGGCGAGTATGACCGACCGCGAACCGGCGGGTAGCCGTGGGAAGGCGGCGACCGACCGCAGTTCGTCCTCGGGCAGGCCGCAGACAGCATCACGTTCCAGCGGATCACTTGACGGCGCCTCCAGTCACTGGCAGGGTGAAGGACGACGCCAGCCGGTACGGAAGAGTGAGACATAACCGCTGCCAGCATCAAAGTTGTCAAGTCTCTCTGTGTAAATGATTGATTGTCTTTTGGGGTGTAGTACATTGTTTCTATTTTTGATGATAGATGTTAGAGGGTGGACGAATCATCATTTAGTCATATCAGCTCTCTTCATACACATTTTAGATAGTTTAAGCGTTTGACCCAATACTTTGATAGACAATCTGGTGATTTGGGGTTAAGCACCATCTCGTCTCCTTCCTTGTTGATCAAGTTCCGAACAATAAAAATTTCTTCCACCACTGGTAGTTGAAGCAGCTAGCCCAGTCGACAGCCAAACGACATCACGGTGTCTTAATCACAGAAACCACGAGAAGAGTGGATACTTGTGCCTCTGATTATGCTGGGCGAATCAGAAAGGCTTTGCCCCAGTTTTTGCTAGCAGAAATAAGCCACATGCAGGAAATTACAAGCATACGTACTTATTCTACGTATCTTAATTTTTACATAGTTTCCACACCGGTTCAGACATTTTCCCCTTCGCAGCACTAAATTTGAGATGCCCCTGAGGTAGAAATCGTACGGATGATTATGGAACCACCGTCGAACTGCTTTCTTGGCTTCATCATTGCACGTGATCGCTGTCACACTTCTCAAAGTGAGATTCTTTTCACCATACGTGGGCTGCATTTCCCTGTGGATTTCGATGGTCGTTCTCGTCCCTTGCTCCATAGGAAACGAACTACACTTCGTTGGTCGTACGCCGTGGATGCGTGAAACACAACCACCGTATATATAACAACTGACCGCAGAGCCGTGCTGTGGAGATACCGGCAGTTAGGGCCGGGCCGTTCCAAGGAAGGTCTGACCTTCAGAATGGATATGTTGGCTTCATAATTACAGCAGTATTTTATCTAAAAAAAAATAATAAAAAAATTAAAAAATGGGGAATGATATTTTCTGATTCGCCCTCGTTGCTGGCTGTTCAGTGTCCACTAAATCAGTTAGTATTCTAGTGTTGATATGCTGTCATTAAAAAATTGGTAGAATTTCGTCTTGAAGCTCTACCTGACCCTTTCGCAAAAGTGGTGGTGGGCTACTTATGACAGATATAGTTCGTTGCCAGTTTCATCTGCAATTTCCACCCGGAGGACAGCAAACTACGTAATCTCCAACTACCATAGGATCCTACAGAAGGCTGCTGGAGTGAAACAGTACTTGCACTTAGGCCACTAATTTTACAATATTCCTCCATGGGAACAGATGTTGGTCGTGTTGCAAACAAACGACATAGGTGCAAGCTCCAAAACATAATTCGTTAAAGGTTAATGATATAGATACATTGAAACTTTTAATTGGTTTGTGATTACAGTAGAATGGAGAGATCTGTCCCAGATAGCTGGGTTACCAAGCCATAGCCATTCACGTTATTTAAACTTCAGAGGTAGCCAGTTGCTTCGGCACACCATCTATGGATTGCTTGTTATACATCGTTTATATAAACATTATGGTACTATGTAAAGGGATTATTTAGTCTAAGCATGAGAAATCTAATAGACGCACGGCTTGGCCAATACTAGAGGCACGTAGAATTTACAAGAAGTTTCAAGTCAAGAAACGACAGTTCATACAGATAGTTTTGTTTTGTGATGTCAATACGCTTTTTGATATTCGTTTCAGTTGCTTCAGTTTAATGAGAACAATGACAGATTTACTCTAATAATTTACTATTACAAATCGTTTTTAGTAAGTGACAAATGGTGCGGTTTATCGGGAGATAGTACCTCAAGATAGGCAAATGAATCTGTTAGAGGGAAACTCTCCAATGTTTGTCTGAAATAATCTTCGAACATCTCTATCACGACGAAACTACAATTGTTTTGCACTTAATTTCAGTTTTGCCTATATTGTAACACTGTCCCCAGAGTACGAATGAATGTTTCAAATAAAGAACGAGAACTATTTTCAAGTAGAGATGTTGCCCGATGTTCTAGTCCCTGGGCTGCGATTGTTCCCCCCCCCCCTTCCCCCCCTCTCCCCCCTTTTATGTAGTTTGTGTTTATTTTTTTTATTTTATTAGGACTTCCTGGTAATTGGAGGAGCGAAAGGGAAGGAGGCATGTAACGGGAAGGAATTCGACCATGGTAATTTGAAGGAAACATCTACGCATTCGCTTGGAGTGATATGGGGAAGCCATGGTGAACCGAAATCTAGTTTGCTGGACGGGGATTTGAACCCACGTCCTTGCAATTGTTGTCCCGAGCGCAACCGCTCACCCGCCAGGCTCGGTGCAATTTGGCGCTCTCAACAAAGAATGCAGATTTCTTAAATTCAGCGAAGCGCACTACTGGATGTCAGTGTCCTTGACGCTTTATCCTTGCAAGGTTGTCAGAGATGTAGGATACATAATGCAGTAATGACAAAGTTAAATGTCGCCGGCCTCGGTAGCGTAGGCCGCCGGTTCGAATCCGGCCGCGGGCATGGATGTTAAGTGTTGTGTGTCTGTGTGAATGTCCTGTCCGTTCTGTGGCGTCCATACACTGAAAGCAACTATAATAACATTGAGCTGGCTGTATGGCCTCCGTTGCCAAATGCCATTTAAAAAAAAAAAAAAAAAAAAAAAAAAAAAAAAAAAAAAAAAAGTTAAATGTCTTTCATTTCCGGGTACTCTGATTATTCCTGGCATCTCAGTTTGCGAAGCGCCATCTCTTGGCCTTGCAGTAGTATTTAGATGTTTGATAATACTGTAGATAACTGAATTCATCCACTCCAAACTATTATCTAACGACCTCAGACCAACCTGTTATCATCTCGCTAAGCTTCGTTTACCGTCCGATTCAAATATCGTAACGTGAAGATAACCACCGGTGCACGAGGCAGTTATTGAACTGGCATAGTAAAAGTTTTTCGCACCTGCGTGTTCGTTTCTCAGATAAACAGAGCAACATGCCTATGCTTCTCGGAAGGTGCGCTTGTAGCTAATTCCATTACTGCTGTGAGGATCTTGAGCAAACGCTGTTTACACTTCGTCCTACGCTCCCTCCATATTGATCCGGCTAGAAGCCAACATGTAACGAGTAGATAATACTTTTGCGAGTAAATTATCCTGTTGATTAGCTAATTTCCAAACATTCCTGAAGTTTTCTATTGACATGTAGTGTAATCTTGAGTAGAATACTTTCAACACTGTTATATTTTGATTCGATAAGTTTTTAATGTTAAATTATATCATTCGGTCAACAGGATGTAGGAATCGCTCTTCCTCAGTGTGGAAAGTTTTAACAATTGTCCTTAAAGCTTGTGAAAAATGTTTGCCACAGCTTAATCTGTTCTGCTTCCAGTCGTGGATAAGTTTGCAACTGTTGGCGGTGTTGTTCCGTTTGTTTTGTAAGTTCCGGCAGTGAATGCGAAGTTTGTTTGGCAAGTGAATCCGGGTCCTTTGATATGCAGACAAAGAGAATGAATTCAGAGGTCGTTGCTCGCCGAGCTCGCATAAGCCTTGTTAATGAAGCAGCTTAACAGACAAATTTGCAGAGGCCGCAGAGGTCAACCGACGAGTGCAGTTCTGTGATTTAAATGACTCGGCAGAAATAAAATGCTGAGTTGTCGCTTTTTCTGTCTCCGTCGCGTTAACGGTTACTGAAGGAGCTTCATGCGCGTTTTGTACTTAAAATACATACCACGTGCTATCAAATAAAGCGAACGAATTCCTTAATATCATAGTGCCTGATATTCCATCCGTTTGGTCGTGCTCGTTAAAAGCTCCGATATTTTTCCTTCGGGGAAATAAATACAACGGGTACTCTTTACCTGCGCAAGACTGAGATTTAGGATGCATGAAGACGTCATAAAATGAATTTAAATTTTTATCCCGAAAAAAAAAGTCTTGTCCAGTTCATTTACTGGCTGAAAGTGTCAGCCATAATGATTCTTTCTTTACTGTTTTCTAAATCTATCTAGACGAATGACGGGACGATCTCCTAGTTCAATCGTTAAAAACACAAGATACATGTAAATTACCATTTATCGTATATAACATTACACTAATCACGGAAGGACCAAAACAAGACTATGAAAGTAGCGTGGTTCGAATTCCCGTTTGGATAACGGCATCAGATAAGAGAAGCAGATTACGTGGCTAAGCGAAACACTGTCACTAAACAAGCAGAAAAGTACCTAGGGAACTCGTGCCATATAATAGTGTATGGCTATTATTACTACTTCGCTTATTTTTTATGCTCCTCCGATATTGTAAACGCAGATATATCAGCTGTAAGAACGGAGACTTTACCGGCGTATAATTGCAATGAAGTCTTCATGGCAGATATATCAACTATTCCTTGGCTGGATCACAAATTTAGAGGCAGTTGGCTAATTCATTGTCAAGTATCCGTGATATACACTCAAATATTGCGAATGTATCTGGCCCTCCACAAATTGCTTTTAATTATTGTGCTAATTTGTATGTCTTCATATTCCCTTTGCTAATATCATGGTAATGTAAACGCTTTGATCCAGATGTAAGAATTTCTCACTCATTCACGCAGTAAACATACTGTTCAGAAGTGCATAGTGGAAATACAGTACTCACATTATAAACTTAGGACTTCTCATCAGTCTCGTTTTTTTATCATTCTTTTTTGCCTTTTTTTACCTTAAGTTTGCTCCATCGTGGTCACATTCTTTTTAGAACGTTAATTCTTCAATTATCTCCTTTACCTACTCTAATCAATTTATTTTCCATGTTTCTTACCGTCAAGTGTTACCTCTACTAACAAATTAACCAATGCCAAATAGGATTGAATCTAATAACTTCTGTTCGCAAGGTTTTTGTGCTTATACTTATCTTCACCCATCATTTCCAAAAGGTGTTCATTTCGAATTTTATTCATTCACATAATAATACATAACCTTTACATACTAATATATTTGAAGTGCTTCAATGCTTTTCTAAATTTCAGAAAGTCATAATTTTTGCTCCATACGTTAGGAATCGTAGGGCTTGGTGTGTTGGTTTTGAATTTCTGGTTCGAGTCCAATCTGGACCATGGTTATTTATAATCAGGTGTTGTATCCATACTGTACTGTCTGAACTTTATGGCAAATAAAGTACTGAAACACATCCATATGTGCCAGTACAATCAAATTTTTTATAGCAACAGATACTTGCATGGTCCAAAGGGTCTAATACTATACTTAAATAAAAGGAAAATAGAATATTTTCAGGGTTTTTTCAGTAATCTGTATCTTATGTCGTCCTGGCTTAGTTACAATTTTACTAGTTAAATAACAAAATTCTTTTGCATCCCTCCATATACTGGAATAATAATTGAAAAAATTATCAAAACGTACCTCGTTTTAGAGCATTTCATAGCTGGTGAGGTAGGAAGAATATTCAATGTTTTCCTGACCTACTGTCAGCCGGAGCGGAATTACACTGGAGTAACTTATTGCGAAGTCCGTGTGTACGGATGTGAGGTCACAAATCTCTGTCCATTAACGAGTCCAGATCCGGCGAACGCTATTTGCATGCGGGAATGGCCAAATGATGGGAGCGCAAGCAAACACGGCCCCCGTATTAACGGGACGCCCGTGAAATGGGGCGCCGACAGCTTATTAAAACTACACAATGAAATACGACGCTACGGCGCAACATAATAATAGCTCTGCTGAATTGACTAGGTCATTGCCGTTGCTCGGAGATTTATACCCGTAATCTGCCACATTAATGGCACAGTGTTAGCAAAATATGAGAATAAAAAGTATTTAGTAACCGAAGAAAGGTAGTTACATGTTTGCTAATTAATTCCAGTCCATTCCAATAATATTCCATTAGTAAGCGAATGCTGGAAAAATTTTGGTGGTCTCAAATTTATATGTAGACACTGTATTCACGGTAATATATTTATTTACTAGGCTTCTTCGAACATTTCATTTTCAGAAAACCAAGCTTGTATACAATTAAGAGGGAAGAAAACAATTTCTAGATCATGACTGGGAATTTCTGAAACCTTGAAGTCCAGAAAAGTTAGAAAAATGCTCATTGCAGCTTGGTAACTTTAATGCCCAAATAATTCACCTGTGTGGCAAAAGATATAAAATAAATAGCTGCAGGTTAGGCAGCCGTTGTGGCTTGGGCGCTGACGAGGGTGGCAGTAGATTGTAATTTTTTTGTTGGTCATTTTTTCGGATGAGATGTTTTTGGGATGGGGTGGTACAAGGTGGTTTGTAATCAGGGTAATCTAATTCGTAGTACAAAATATTAACTGTTGTAGATGTAAGTAAATAAATCTAGAGAATAAAGAGTGATTTCGTGGATTTTGTCAATCTTTAATATTAACCTGCAATTCTTGGTAACATCTGATAACCTGTTGTATCTTTAAATATCTTCCAACTAATTCATTTCATGCTAGCGTGTTGGGAAATGAATATTTATTGGCGTAAATGTAACTTCACAGTTCTATGTTGTCTTCACCTGCCGCGTATCTAAACGGTAGAGGTATAAAGAGTACATCCCTTTACTCTTCCTCCCAATCCTATCTCATCCCCCACACTCCGCTCTCATACCTCCTTTCCTTCCCTTTCCCCACTCTACCTACGATCCACTCAACCCACATCCCCTTCTCCCCACTTCCATTAACACCACTCTCCCCTCCCGTACTCTTTCTCTGTTATTTGACCACCTACAATCCTCCCATTCAATTCTCACTCCCTTTTCTCACCATCTACACTCCCCATATCTCCCTCCATTAATCTCCGAATCTCTCCCCACTCTTCCCATACACTCTCCCCACTCCTCCTTCCATTCGTTTTCTTCCATCTCCCTTTTTCCTTTCGTCTCCCTTTTTTCCCTCCGTCTCCCTTTTTTCCCCCTCCGTCTCCCTTTTTTCCCCTCCGTCTCCCTTTTTTCCCCTCAGTTTCCCTTTTTTCCCCTCAGTTTCCCTTTTTCCCTTCGTGTCATTTCTTTTTCTGTCGCCCCTCCCATTCTTCACCCCTAAAAGTTGGTTAAGTCAACTCCTATCATTACCTCACCGGTGTCAACACTTAGACATTTGTTATGTTCTATAGGATAACTCAACATTATTCTCTACAGCTTTAGATTGCACAGTCTAACGGTTGATGTAATAATAAAAGTCACTGACAAATTGGATACAAATACATTAAAACTTTAAGTGTTGCTCATAAAAACTTATTACATTAAAAAAAAGTAGCAGAAATGATACCAATACTAGTAGATTAAATATAAAAAATAGGATCGGATGCAATAGGAGAAGTAAGAGAATTCTTTTACTTGGGAAGTAAAATTACAACCGATGGCCGAAGCAGGAGTGATGTTAAAAGCAGAATAGCACTAGCAAAAAGAGCCTTCATGAAAAAGAGAAACCTTCTAGTTTCAAATATCGATCTAGGAATTATAAAGAACTTTTTAAAACTCTTTGTGTAGAGCACAGCACTTTATGATAGCGAAACATTGACTTTAGGAATACCGGAAATAAAGAAAATTGAAGCATTTGAAATGTGGTGCTACAGAAGAATGCTGAAAATTAGACAGACAAAGTAAGAATGAACGAGTTTTGGAAATGATGGATGAAAAAAGAAGTTTGTGGAAAGAAGAGACAGGCTGGTAGGTCATATTTTGAGACATGCAGGATTGGTTAATATGTTAGTGGATGGAACAGTCGAAGGTAAGAACTGTAGAGGAAGACAGAGATTAGAATATATGAAGCAGATAATTGAGGACGTGTGCTGTAAGAAATGAAGAGGTTAGCACAGGATAGGAAGGGATGGATGATTGCATCAAACCAGTCGAAAAACTGCCGACAGCAAAAAAAAAAAAAAAAAAAAAAAACAAGATATTGATCCGTTAAAAATCTACAATTTAAATGTTTTGATCATCGTTTCATACCCATATATCTCAATGAGGCGATAACAAGAAAACGAAACAACGTTATAAGTAAAAATTGTTGTAGGCAAAAAAAAAACCGATGCTACATATATTTATTTATAACAAGAGCCTGTACACATTTAAAAGCATAGCAACTCAGCTCGTTTGGTATGTTATGCCACGATTTTTCAATATTGTTTTTTCCTAAATCTCAACGTGGTTCACGGTTTATAGAATAATTAATTAATATAACATGAGACTGAAGTACTTTTGGGCGTACACTATACACTTAAAACATTAACTGAAATGTTGAAACAAATCGTGTCGCAAATTGGCGTTCTGTATAATACATTACCGCATTGGGTGGGGTCTCCGACAGGGCGTGCAGAATTTACCTTCAAAATCTGCGGTGAACGCTTATGGAGGATTAGCTGGCAGGAAGTGTTTTAAGCCTCGCTGTAAGTGGCTTTGCGGGCGGCGGGGTGCTCGGGTGTTGGAGGTGGGGCACGCTATCGATCTCATTGGCCGGATTACCGCACCTGCCGTCATAAACTTAGGATCAGTTTCCAGAGTATCTCCACCCCGAGAGATACACGTCCAGACAGAATCTGCTGCACTGCGGTACGTTGCCTCCGTCGAACTTCTCAGCTTTGTTCACACCTCGATGCCTTACACCAACCTACTCGGTTGGTTGATTAAAGAGAGAGAGATGAGGTAGAAAACGAAATAATTTTGAAATAGAACTCACTCTCTCCAGTGACGATATCTAATGGTCTTTTCTTTATTCAGCGGAGTATTTGACAAAACCAAATGCCACCAATCATTTTAATTTATTGTTATAAATTTTTATTTAATTAATTATGTGTGTTTATGATTTTTGTAAATTAATCTGTATATCGTAAGATTTCCGCAAACTGTAGTATGTATGGTCTCGGAGGTTAGCATAAGTACAGTAACGTTAGCTAGTTATGAGAATCTTTGGCGGAGAGCACAGAGTGTGTGCTGGAAAAACATAGCCGTAACGCATGGGCAAGTGTCTAAAATAGGTTGCCACCTTCTTTGGAACAATAACAGTACGTTTATTGCTTATGTTTGAACACACATTTTTCATTGCTTTTTGACACATTCAAAAAATTCCTAAACATTTCCAGAGTATCTGTACGGTCCATATTCAAATTAAAATGTATGATGAGCTCTTACTTTTTTAAGTTGAACGAAGATTTGTTTCCTTAATCTCTCAGATTTGCGTTCATTACAAAAAAGAAACAAAACTCTCTCAGTCAATGCAGAAGTGGCAAAACGAGAGTGCTGGGTGAGTGGCTAGCGCCCTGGCCTCGCTTCGGGAGGACGGCGGTTCGAATCTCCGTCCGCGCATTCAGATTTGGGTTTTCTGTGGTTTCCCCCATCACTCCAGGCGAATGCCGGGATGCTTCCTTCAAAAGGCCATGGCCGAATTCATTCCCGTTCCTTGTCCCCAATCCCATCCCACCTCTAATGACCTTGACATCGACGAGTCGTAAAGCCATAAGTTAAAAAAGTGATAAGTACAGACAAACTCAAAGAAATCGTTGCCCGGTCTAGTTGGCGTTGATTTACCCATACACCATTTTTATTCACGCAATGAGAAACGTGAACCAAGTTTCAGACAATTCACGCCATCCATTTCAGGAATTCAACCTAAATTTAACCGCACCCTGCAAAGAAAGGAGTGGGTTCAAGTTGATCTACCCGTACACTATTTTTATTCATCCGAAAAGCTTCATGTGTACCAAGCTTCATTGATGTTCGGTATTAAACTAAACGGTGATTTAGGAGCAAAGTTATAAAAATGGGGTGGTTTGGATACTTCGAGACGGAATGTGGGGATTCTGCGATAACCGTGGTGCCGCCATTTGATAATATGTTCTTATGTTACTCGGCGAGACAAATTGAAATTAAAGAATAACATTTTTTGATATCTTATTTCATCTTGGAAATTTAATTGCAAGCATTTATCCCAGTCTGGTGGGTTAGTGGTAACGCTTGGTTCTGCCATTCGGGAGGACACGGGTTCAGATCCGGCAATCCAGATTTCAATTTTCAATTTTTTCCGTAAATTAATCCAGCAAAATTCCGGGATAGTTCCTTCAATCCTTGGCTGGATTCCCCATCCTCTTCTGAATGTTATTTCTAAATTGACAAGCCTTAAGGCCCGTAACAAAAATAGAAGAAAAAAATAATTCAAGCTTTGGCTGCACCAAAGACGACTAGCATTAAAACTGTGCTGGCAATGATAGATGAAAAAAAAAACGAATGAACAATCAAAACAAATCTGGCGCAATATGGTGGATCATATTTTAAGATATGCGAGAGTTGTTAGTACAGGCAACAACATTTGATATGAATAGTGTATCAATTTCACAGGAAGAATAAAATCAGAGAATATCTATAAAATAATTAAAGATGTGGGTTGTAATGAATACATGAATATATCAGATCAGAATCGAAGATCGTATCAAATAAGCTCCCTGCCGTATCCCGTATATCCTTGCCTATGCACGTATGGATTGGTGCAATGCACCCTCCGCTTCCAACTTTTAGTGAATCGCGGTGTAATAATAGTAATGACATAGGATTACCTGCAAGTGACACCTCAATCTCAAGTTTGCAACTGGCTCACAACCCGAAAACATTCACATGTTCTGTACACTTGCACGGGAAGAGCATTTATAAAATGGTTAGCGATTGACTCTTGAGTCTGGCACTCAAGAGGTCGGGGTTTGAATCCTGGTCCGACTGTACAGATTGTGGTTTTCCATAGCTTCCCGAAATCACTACAGGAAAATAAAGAGGTAATTGCTTGAGGAAGCAATGATTAGATTGCTTCCCGTTCCTTGTTCGCTGCCACCTTCTAGCTTAGTGACCTTCATATCGACGATCCGTCGAGCTCTCACAAAAAGTGTTTATAGTGACTCTTAGTAAATTATCATATCACTTTACCTTTGCAACTTTTTGCGTAATTATTTGTTGTTGTCGTGAGGTGCAGTGCTTTGAAATGTTGTCGAATCTCCGGAAACTTGTATAGTTCTGGAATATTTGTGGTTGATCATAAAACAGTCTGATTTCCTACAGGTGTTTGCGTGGCTTACTTCTGTCGTGCAGGAGGTGCGAAGTAGACAAATGGCGAAGAAGAGAGAAATGAATTTTTTTCTTCGTTGTCAGTCCTGTTCACTGTTCCACGCAGCGGTTAATTTATTGGCCGCATGAGACCACTGTTGTGAGGAATGGTAGAAACACCAAGGTCCAGATAGGCTGCTGCGAAGTAGATTGTCGTTCGATCTACCTATAACTATTGAGGAGAACGGGCCGCATAAATCCTTATCGATCAATAGCCGCTGGGAAGAATAGTCATTTGCGACACTGTGTCTGAGGAATGCAGTGTGAAAGAGTTCAAGATAGTTTGTTGAAGAGATCGAATGGCTGATTCTTTTGCTGCTTTGTTCTATTATTAATTCAGATTTGATTTAAAACAGAGGTTTCCTAGCCATTGAGCCGACGAAAGCTTTTTAGGACAGACATTTTACAGGGCTACTTTATCATAGATCAGAATACACGAATATCGAATACAAATGGTTGTATTCATTCCTTAGAGCAATTGTTTCACCATTATTTCTTTGTTATTTTCCGCGAGTACCGTTTTCTTTTTCCTCCTCACTATCTGCTCCAATCCTGAATCCACTTATTTTTGTAGATGCTCATGAACTATTACCACGTAGCGGAATTTTGTTTCAGTTCTTCTTAAATTTGTGGACTTTATGTGCCGTTATTTCCGATTCCATTATTTTGATGTTTGTCTTTTTTTTTTTCTAGTTGAGATCTTATCAAATTTTAGTTCAATTCCTGATTTGGTCCCAGGTCGCATACTGGATAGCAATATTAAAATTCTTTTGCAGCAGAAATTAGATTCATTCAGTGCGAGATCGCGAGCTTGTCATCTCTTGTCCATGAACATACACTCACCGAACAATGATGCATCTGATGTCCGATTTGATGTCTTGCCGATTCACACTTCATCATTTCAAAGCAAATCTGCTTCACGTTTTTTTTAATCTTACCTCAACCCCGCTAACTTTGTCAGTGATCTTTAACTATCTAGCCGAATGGTTAAATTATGACTTTCTCAAAATAGTCTAAAATAAATGTCGGAAAATGAAAAACCAAATAAACCCTTCTAAATAGTCTTAAGACGGATGTCAACCATCACATACCCCTCAATCTGAAAGTATGTCGTTTAATCATTAAGTCTTGAGCAAAAAAAAAGAGGAGAGAGGGGGCGGGAACGTATCATTGCTCTGCTATTATTTTTTCTTCCCAGCAGAACAACTTGATTTTTCGCTTGAAAAATGCGTAAAATTCATTCGTTGACTGTTCTTCCGCTCACTGAAAACCAGTTTTTATAAAATGCTTCTAAGTGCATTTACATTCAAAATATTGTGTCCAAGATCGACTCTCAGATATCTAACCAATGAAATATGAAAACTGTCAAAACCGTGGCAAAGCGCTGTGCTAAACAAGATATTATCTCTCCTTAAAATATTACCAGGCTATCTCACACATAAATTCGAAATATGTTCTTAATTGTATGGATAGGAATTGAACAAGATGCTTGATTTGAAATCTAAACAGTTTTCTAAGAATTGTAAGTTTCTGGTCATTTTGTCGAATTTTTTCTGTAATTTCAGGCAAACCACACAATTATACAGAGAAGTAATGATTTAAAATCTGTCATCACAAAATCAAGTTACGTTGAGAACTGGTACAAATGTGTATGACGTTACATAGCAGTTCGTTACTATTCGATACTAGTAACTTCCAGCAACACAAGTCTAATATGATATTAGTTTCACCAAAAGTGCTTTTGAAGCTAAAGCTTTATTTCTTCAAGACACTGCTCTCAGTCCTTTTACACGACACAGTACCAACCATTTTTAAAGGATTCCTCGAAGTTTTGACATCAGCGAAGACGTCTCGAGCAATATTCCTTCTATTTCGTTCGGCCATGCGGAACAACATCAAGAGACTCCGCCAAGCACGAAAATTCACGTTGCACGCTCTGAGCAATGATTCATTTCGCCTCGCCTCGTATTTCTTGCCTTGCGCTGGAAGAGCTGGCGTACCCGACTCGTTAAAACTGTCGGGCTCTATAAACACGACGGCCAGTGTTCCCCGGGCGACATAACTCGCAGGCGCTCATCAACAGTGGAGGCTGAGGAAATTATTTTCTTATTGGGAATGGGAAATCCAAGATGGTTGTCCGAGTAATTATTCTGCCTTAAGACTACAGCGGAAAGAGATTGCGCAGCCCAGCTGTGGAACAGCCGCTGCTGACTCGAAATTACTACGGCCGAAAGTTGCTTGTACAGTCACAGCCAAAACCTATAGACCAAGCCCGAAACGCTTCGTGACAGTTTGAAGACGTACACAGAAGTTATAATAGAAGATCTGACAAGGAGACCATGACACATGTTACAAACAGATTTCGATCTCCAGAGTATATGTTTGCGGTACAGTCGTTTATTCAAATGGGCCATAGTTTCTATGAAATTCGCATGCAAAAATTCCCAATGATTTTAAATATTGAAATTATTATAGTATATATTCAGGTCGAGGCGACGTCTAACTATAAGACAGTTTCTTCCTAACTTGCGGCCTCGGGGTGGAATCCACATTGTCATTTATATATTTTCACAAATCGTACAGCTTTAATTCTTACTACATTTTAACTTCATTTATTTGGTTTTATTGCGTGAAATAATATTTATGAGTTTTCTGATAAAAAGGTATGATTTGTTACCTTATTTTATCCTCGCCCTTTCTACACGTGTATCTTTTCAAGGACTATTTTGAACGAAATACATGACATGCTTTTTTTATTTGTTCTGCCACCAATATGTTTATTCCAGTATTGTGGTAGCGTGTAAATGGTATAAATAAAAATGTTTGTAACAAAAAAAAATGGAGATTCCCGATGGAATGAAGGGAGAAGTGAGAAAAAAGATAAAATAACGATTTTCCCTGTGTTATGTATTTATTTTAAAATATTTGCTGATGAGAAATAAGTACAGAAAGGGCGAAGATAGAATAAACTACAAAAAGCAGATCTATATTATCACTGCATGATAAACCCGAATTTTAAATTCGAAAGAACCTGTGATTTAAGTTATAACACGCCTGTTCACGTTATTTAATATTTTCGTCGTTGTGCTTAGAATGTAGTGACTTTCCCAAATGCCATTATAATACTACAGATTTGCGAGTTCAAGGAAGTACTCTTATGTATCATTTATTCGGTTCTTGGAAATCATTGTCATGTTACTTTTATTGGCTATAGCATTGTTTAAAGCAAAATTAGGAATTCTTTGCATTTAAATTTTCTACTATAATAATAATAATTCCGTGTGGTCGTAATAACCTGGTGACAGGGTTTCTATTGGCTGTGGATTCTGCCCCTGATGTAGCCACCTTAGCCTAAACTAGCAATCCTACCGAGTGGAGGGGACCTTAACGTAAGAGACCGAACCACGAAAGCGTTCTGGCGTGCTTCACATTACACAGCAAGCTGTGGCAAAGGTGAAGGCCAGCTTAAGAGCCTATGAAAATCTCCAACCAGACAGGGACTCGAACCGGGAACTTTTTGATCCCCAGTCAGACGCCTTAACCACTGAGCCAGGTTTGGTAAAAAAAATCATTCTTAAAAACGCACTTATTTTTACACGTAAAAAGTGCGGAATTTCAGTAATTATTTTAATTCCTAAATATTTTTTTGGTCTCTAGAGTTCTTGTTGACGACAATAGACGATGAAGTTGTCGGCAGCTACCAAAATAAAAAAATTCACCAAAATTTGGTTATCGTCACTTTTGGCAAGCTGGTATAAGTTTTTGATGGCATTACTCTAATGGCAAAATTCAATTTTGAATTACGTGATCTGTGGTCGAAACAGAATATTTCAGACCGTACCAGTAAGCGTTATCGAATCCAAAAATTTGGCTAGTGTGGCCATTCAGTTTCTCCAGACATGTTTTACACGGTCGTCCCAACTTTCTCCTCTTCATATAGCCAACTAATTATCTTTACACATGAAGGCTATATTCGTTAAAACAGTCAAGAGTGATTAATCATCTCCTAGAAGGGGTATATCAGGATCCTAAGGAGACACACTTATCGTCAAACCTAAACTACAACCCCCATCATACAACCGGCAGCAACGCCCCTCCCGTCCCCCTGCAGAAACGGAACTCTCCAGAATTGTTTGCCGTTGTGATAGGGATCTTTCTACCACTTCCGCAGGGATGGTGAGACACAGTGCACTTTGACACCCTCTAAGGGGAGCAACTCGGATGCGGCGTCACCACGAACGAGGTCGAAGATCCTCCAACCCCTGGTCGTATAGCATCCTGTATCCAATTGCTTCTTCTTCTGCATGGTCCAGTTTTACAACGTAGTTAATATGACCGTATTTAAAATACTGCTTGTCGCAGAGCGTGTAACTGGTAGGGAAGCGACTTGCGTATCGCTATGGTCTGTAAAACTTGTTGTGAAATGTATTGAAAACTGTAGGTGTTCAAAGATTACACTAATTTATCACGCGGAACTTCATATAATCCGTATACAGATCCGTACACGATATGTGGCCCATTGCATCTGATTGGTCCAGTATGGTGGTGCTTTCATGCCAACGGCCAGACTTGTGAGTCATTTCCATTTGTTTTGTAGTTTCCCAAATACAAAAATTGCGTGTCGGAGCTTGACCAATGCACATTTGCGTGTTACCCCATCTTGAGAACAGCTAGTTGTCTCCTCAACCCAGGCGCACTTCAAAAAGGAAAACGATGAACCGTGGTAATGATATCAGAGAATGGAAAATCTCTGAAGTTTGGAACGTTCAACATACCAAATATTTTGATTACCAGAAGATTCTCACATGGAAATTGGCATCATACCAGGGGTGAGAAAATCTACTTTTCGTTGCGTTACTGAGATAAATTGTTCGTTGCCGAAGACCTCTTGTGAAGGAGGTGACGTTATGTTTTGGGAATGTCTCCACTTGCAATACGACTGTTTGGACGAGACCTCGCAGACAGAGCACAAAACGTTGGTGGTCTGGTAACGAGCAAAGTTGAGCCACAGACAGCGGTGCCCCACAATGACGGCATACGGCGTCCTGCTTCAAGGAAACGGGTAAGGTCACCGTCAAGCGTCTACAGTACAGAGCTGGTTTAACCACGAGGTGGAAAAAAAACAAACTACTTCACTCGCCACTACCCATTGTCATAGGCAGAGTACAGGAAGAATATTTGTGTTCTTGAATAGTTCGAAATTAAAATTTCGTCTCTGTGCTTTGTGTCATTGCGAACAGTTATTGCCGCAAAATTATTTTTATTTCTCATGTATCAAGATGTCTTGCTATTTTTGATATGATGAGACTGAGTGTTATTTTTTTAAATAGCTTTATCTCTGGCACTGATTGTATGGGAGATGATGATACTCACCAGAATAAGTATTTTGGTGACTAATTTTTGTTTTGTAAATTGTTCTTAGTGAATGGCTGGTAGTGGCTCAGTGGTTAAGGCGTCTGACGGTACATCAAAAAGTCCCCGTTCAAATTACTGACTTGCCGAGGATTTTCATAGACGTTAACGTAACCTTCACCTCTGGTACAGGTTGCTGTGTAATGTAAATTATCCCAGTAAGATTCTTGGGTTCTGATTCTACGCTAAGTTCGGTAAGGAGGAAAGAAAATGGCCATCCCGCCTCCTATACAAGGCTAAGTATGCCTTCTTCTGGAGGATCCAGCCAAACTTGGAGTTGAATACGGAGCTTAGAGTTATTAGATCGTTGTTAATGTTACTGTAGAAAGTTATACTTCCACAAGGAATATGCTGTTAGGACTCCCCGATAATTTTGCCAGTTTCGTAAAAATTCAGTCTCTCTTTCAAAAATTGTTTAACCCTTAACTGACTTCCTGGTTAGAGAGAGAGAATTGTGCACTTTGAAATACAATATACACTACGTCAGTCTGCATATCCATGTGTACTCCCATTACCCGAAGCACGTTGTTTGTGTCAAGTTTAACCAAAAAGAAGAATGACTGTGCCAAATGCATTCGTAAAACCAACAACTACGAACATGTAACTGGAAATATACGGAAACCTCCTGAATTCAACACTAGCAGATATTGTCATAGGGAGTATACTTGAACTGAGTGGCTCCATTTTTACCTCCCTTGAATCCCTCGTACCCTCCACCACCTCCTCCCCACATATCCTGATGTAGCTTTTGCCTCGACACCTCCTCCTTTTCCCTCCCTATTTTCCCTCACCTTTTCCATTCCCCTTTTCCCTCCCCTTTTTCACTCCCCTGTCACTCCCCCTCCTTCCCTCCCCCCTTTCCCTCCCCCTTTTCCCTCCCCCTTTTCCCTCCCTTTCCCTCCCTCATTTCCCCCACTTCCCTCCCCCTTTTCTTCCCCCTTTTCCCTCCCCCTTTCCCTCCCCCTTTTCCTTCTCCCTTTCTCCCTCTCCGGGTGGTACATAGCTTTTTTTCACCAATTAATTCCAGAAGCCAATATGTACTGTTTTCTCTTAACACACAATTATAAATATTGTGAATGAAACGTTGACATGAACCACACATGTAAATCGTCAGTTATGGGGAAAAACCTTTTTCTCAGGTATAGTTAAAAATCATTAACTTCTTGAGATGTTAGTAAAGATATTCTTATCTCATTTATCATTATTAATTTATTGATAAGAATAGCCCAAAACATACCTGCAGCGTAAAACAAACTAAGAGCTGCATTTTTTGTTTTCCATTGCTGGAGTTCTGTCACCTTTCTTTCTACATTATCAGGGAAAGATACTTTGATCTTATTAAACGATTTATATAACTCGTTAGATAACGAAACCTCGTTGGAAAAACAATTTCGAGACGCCTCGTAAAGTAACTTCACACGATACTTTGAACTAGAAATAACACTTCAGCGAACTCTATAATTAAAGTTGTACTTAAATTCACTTGACAGAACAAAATTAGAACTATTTTATCAACGAGCGGTGCGATCCTAATAAAAACAGTATTAATTCAAACCATCAAAACAATACGTACTGTCGCATCCTTGGAAAATCTCTGTAATTTGAGTCTAGGTACGGCATGTTTAATGTTTTTAGAATAGTAATGCGCCACTCTTGTGCAACCCAACGCTATATCACCATGTCACTGGCTGTTGCGTTATCTTAACTGTGACAAATAATATGAATTAAAATCTACGTGGCTTGTCTCGGACCCTTCCTCCCCACGTAGCCCAGCGTAGCTAGACTGAACCACGTAGTTTAACGATGCTCTCATAGAGCCATATATCAAAGCTGCCTGCTGCTAGCAATAGTGTGTTCACTTAACAATGGCGGCTCAAGGTCAGTCTGCGCTATACTCACTCCGCTACCCTTATCCTTACCTGCGATGGGGAAACAATGCCCCCTGACAAAATTATAACTCATTTGCATGGAAACAGTGGTCTGATTCGAGAGGTAAGCAACGAAAAGGAGTGATATGGTGAGGTGAGCAGGGAACATGAACACGGTCCGCCAGTTGAGGATGAACAGGGTATAGAACATTTCGTCGTAAAATTTAACAATATACACCGCACCTCGAAAAGCAGTCATTTATGATACATGGCGCAGTTCAGTTTATATTATGACTGGAATATTATATGAACTCTTAAAATTGTATAAAAGCAATTACAGCTTTACACGGCAGTAGCTCAATACGCTGCCGATATCGGGGAAGCAACTTCATCTAACAAAGTATAAGCGTTTGCAGAGGACGAAAAATGTCTGCCTTGCAAAATAAAGGAGACCTTAATTTCGACGCGCCCCAGCGAATTTAACGGCGACAGCGGCGTATTTCTCGACGTGTCTGGAATATTGGAAGAAAGCAAGGCGGTTGACACAAATCCGGCAGGCACAAGACGTGCCTGGAGTTTTCGCGTGTGTATAACCGCACTGCTGCAGTTTACTCGTCAGCATCGGTGATCGGAAAATGTCAATATATTATTCTCAGAAGAGGGTCTAAAAACGAGGAGCTTTAAGGCAGTTACTAATGATTATATGCAATGAGCTACTTTCAGAAAAAATAAACCAAGCTACGGGGTTTGATAAAGCCCTGTAGATACAAAGTAATGATGTTTATTATAAGAATTGTTGCGATACTGCACCGTCCGTTGCTCGGTAACCTGCGAATCCCCAGTAATGTCTTTCGATACACGAGCGGCTAGCAAGAGAGGGGAGCGGTGCTAGATTCGGATGTAATTGTTTCATAGTAACCTACACCACCCACTGATAGAGGTACCATTACTGCAGTATCGCCAAATAACAGGTATTTGCAGCGCTGATCTTCCTATTAGTATGAAATATGGACTTAACAGACGGAAGGTATTATACAAAATGGTTAATTTACTTACGAGAATTGTTCAAAGCTAAGTTGTTTATCTAAAAATATATTAAAACAATTAATTTAAATATTTGTTTAATCGTTTTCAATTGCGTTATATTTCCGGTGGGTTGCGTCTCAAAAATTCAGGAGTAGTTTACATCGCGATACATGTTGTCACTAACATGGTGCTTATGAAAACAGCTGATTAATTACTAATAATTAAATTCGTCGTGCCTTATGCCGTAACAACAACACTCTACTTCAGATTGTATTTCAAACAAACCACAATCTGCGCTATTACCGCGATTAAATCAAACGATGCAGATACGCATAAATATATGAATTCAATCGCGAATAACATTTCGAGTAGCATAAATTATCAAAATTTCGCAATACACCTTCAGTATGAACTGCAGCTGGATTGAAATGCGTGTAATAATACAGTCACTGTATCGCGCTGTAAAGTTGAGCCAAAAATTCTGCTCGTTTTCCTTCCTTAGACATTGTGTGTAATTGACTCTCGGCACTTCAGCGGCCATCATTAAAACCTTTATTTCATTTATATGTCTGAAAAAATTTGTCCAGCAAACTGCCTTTTAACTAGAGCTTTTACAGGTTTGCAACCGGATGGTGTTGTAAACCACAACATTTCAACTACGCCCCCTGTCGTTTCCGTCAAACATATAGCTGCTATTTGAAAAGACCGAAAGTAACTCAGTAGATAAGAACCTGATGATGACAGGACACATCTTTGAAACGTTGCTTTTATAAAACCACCCGGTTTTAAACGCTGGAAGACTACAGCGCACTAATACTCTGGGAAGACTTCCGATCATAGGTCTTTTCTTTTATTTATATTTATTTTTTACTTTTTATATTGTAAGAAATTTAATACTATATCTTGTTCACTCTCAACTGATGGTATAAGGTCATGTTCGCCTTACTCCGCTCCTCACTTCACCGTATCTACCCCTGCCCCCCCTCCTCCCCCCTCCCCCATTGCCGACCGCTGTGTTCAAGCAAGCAATTGGAAAATTGGTCAGCGAGCAGAGTGACCTTGACTCGCCTCTGTTAACTAAACGGGCTATAATGCCTTGCTCCTCTTTTGGGTGCACTTCTTAGTCAGGCCTAGTGTTGCAAACTGAAAAAAAACAAAATGTTTTTTTTCAGATTTGTGAAAAAAAACATGAATAAAAACCTAGCACCCTGGTTTTTTTCTAAATTTGGTTTTTTTTCAGAAAACAATATATTTGATAAATTATAGTTTTATTTATGGAACTTACATTTTACATGTGTGTTTTAAACCTTACTAAATCATATAATATCTTACATAATGATTCATAAATGTATTTATATAGGTAACATATTTTTTTATTCATCCTCTACGTCGGTACCACATTCACTAGTATCAGCACTACCAACACTAGTTCGGTCGGAGTTGGAATTTTCTGTTTCTTCTTCTGTCCCCTCTAGATCCATAACTTCAGAAATAGTTACATTTTCTTTTACTGGTTGTATTGCATGCAAAAGCTTTTGAGATTGCAATTTTAAATTGTGAGCAAAGTACACACTGTGAATGAAGATTGCGCCGATAGTTCTGTATTACGGTCTTTTAAGTTTGAATTTAAATCTATTATCATACAAAATAGGAGCTTTATTTGTTTTCAATCGTTGGTTTACGCCAACGGTTGCAAGGAAATTATTCATAATTACTGACAATGACTCAGTATTATCACTATACGCTGCGAGTTTAACAAGTACACGAATATAAGGAAAGCCCAACAAGTAATAAAAAGAGGCAAAAAACCGTAGTTAAATTTCCTAATTTTTTGAAAAGGTTCGTAGGTCTACAGATAAATTTGTAGGGCCTGGCAGACTAGTTCAAATAGTGAGTATAAATGCAAACAATGGGGCACGGCCGAACGGGGATTCCTTCTCACGCAACCTAGCCTTTTCGGGAAGTCCCCATTCGTAAAAGAAAACTTCAGTCAATGTTACCAATATTTTTGTAATTTTTTTTCTACTGAATCAGAAAGATATAGTAGATTTTAAAGTAAGATAAGTACTTAATATAAACTCCAAAACAGTCATATTAAACGATAAATGCCTTAAAAATTTGAAATTTAGTAGTTATGAAAAAAAACATGTCCCAGAAAAAAAACATGTTTTTTTTTCACAGTTTTTTTTCATGTTTTTTTTTCACGTCAGAAAAAAAAACTGTTTTTTTACAACACTAGTCAGGCCTGCATGCTGATTTCTGAGACTGTAATTCGCTATTATCTGTTCCCATGCATCAGGCAGTGCTACCAACTACTGCGTTCATATATTTTGAATCAAATTTGAATGCACGTGTATTGGAAGAGTTGTAAAGAAACGCGAGATTAGACTGAAAGCACACTTTACTATTATGAGTAGGTGGTGTTGATTTGCTTACGACGGATCATGTGGCCTATAACCACTCAGTGGAGATGCTAATGAATCACCACCATCCGTTCTTACCCCATGTACAGTGACTTCCATTCTTACACTTGAGACAGCACCTTTTTGCTTCACCTATAATGTATTCAAAATCAGTTTGTTTGCTTCTTAACTATGTTACATGTTTGTTACTTGGCATGTTTTGTAACTGGTTGGTTCTTTGCAGTAGCTGTTTATCGTCTCTGGTTTTGCTTATATCGTTAGTTCTAATAAATCCTGGAATCCAAAAAATTGGGTTGGGAGTTAGATACCCAGCTGAGATGCAGTACAACGGAATGATGTGAATAAAGACTTGGCATCTTGCATAATGTTGAGCGAATCAAGTTCTTCGTTTACTCAGGCAGAATTAAAACTATAACTGTATTGCACTTTTGGAAGCTTAATCTAGACAGATTCTATCTGTGTTAAGGACATGTAATATTGACTGGTTTTAATTCTATATCCAGACTATCAGGTTCGAACATTTTTTTTACCCTATAGTCTCTGAGATCCCAATGATTATACGTTGTGTAATCGAAATATGTTTGTTGTGTGCGGAGTAGATAGCGTTCTGTCAATATCTACAAGGGATAAAAACAAACCTCCCAGTCTTCATTACTTTTTGCTGTTCTTGGTCATATTCTTATGACTATCTGTGTTCGTATTCTGACTGAGTGTAAATCCATGATCATCATATGTATGGTCACGGATCTAAAATAGTTACCATTTGGCAGTTAAGTTCAGGTAGATGAATACCTGTTTTGTCCAGGTTCTGCCTATTGGAATTGTTAGTTTTCATGGCAAATTCGAACATGATGAAGAAATAACTGCTTCCTTTACATCTGAAAAGGAAAGTCACTACCTCTTTTGGGTATTCGGAAGATTATGCTTGGAATTAACACAACCTCGCCGTTGGCAGAATCCGTCAGCACTTTGCCAATCAGGTTGGGGACGTTTTTAGGAACAAAAAATTAGATTTAGGGTCACGGGTCGTGACCGCCTTTCCTGATTTGAATTAAATACGAATTTGACTTGTATTTAGCCATAAGGTATCACTCTGCTAAATCTGAAGAAGTTCTTTGAGTTTGAAGGGACTTGGAAGTATTAAAAATGGCCAGAGACGATCTCGCTATAAAGTAGTTCGTGCAGTCTCCTCTTTTCTTACGCAACTGCCATTTCTGTTGTATGCCATTGCATCCCAACCTCTCAAAACACTTTATTTTCTATCTTAATTTGTGCTGGCTTGTCGCCAAGTTAGAGACATCAGGCGACCGCGGGGCATTTGACACAGATGGCAGTATATGGATCTCCAGTTTCTATTGTGGCGGTTTAGCGCGGGGGGGAGGTAAGGGTGAATACCTTTTTACTTCTTTTTATATAATTAAAGAAACCTTAGGCCGCTAATTTATTTGGTACTCAAATGGCGTACAGGCGAGGCTTATTTATCGTTAACATTGACACATTGAAATATGATAAAAAGAACTATGCAAAGCCTCTTCTTACAATTGCCAACACATATTAACAAATAAACAAAAGCATCAAAATACAACCACCTTTAAATTAATCTTGAAACAAACTCCCAATGTCAATTGGCAAGCAAGAATCTACACACTTGATTTGTTTAAATGAAAGCTCCCTTCACAATGATAGGGGAACCATAAATCAAACACAGTATTGGCATCAACTGTATTCAATCTCAAATGCCGGGCGCCAGGATAATTTATATTATCCACCAAGTGTGGCTTTAAGAAAGTCTGCCCCAGCTAGCTCAATATTTGGGGGTGCGAGAACTCCTAATCATTCAGTGGCCGTTACAGGGCTGTACTCAATGACCGAATAAAAGTACCACACTGCACTTGTAGGATGATTACCGTGACGGCGATGTATTTCCCGCGATGGCGGAAGTACTATAGCCCCTTGGCTATAGCGGACAAAGCACCACGTCCGTGCAAACGCAATGGATGCGTGCACAGTGACCTCACTGTACAACACGCTTATTAACCCTCAGGTTCGAAGCCAAGAGCGATCTCCAGCTTCGGCAGATCCGCTCCTTCTCCTCTGAAGGCTCGGAACCAAGTCCTCTCTCCAGCGTCCGCCGGAAAAAGCCTCCTCTTACACTCGTGGTGTACATGAAAAAAAATACACCATCGTTACAAAATGCAAAGGAACGTCTCTGTCGATTGGTTCTGCCATTTTTAAGCTCCTCCCTTCGGCTGTCACGATAGGCGAACCTTGTCTTCCTCGACTCGGGTGAACTCGGGATAGCCTCGGACATTTCCGTCACCTGTGACCTCCGAAATTCCCCGTTCATAAAACTTGGGCTCGGGTAGTTTGTTCACCTTGGTTTACCGTTTCCCCGGAGCTAAGGGATTATACGCCTGACCGACTGCGTGAGAAGGGTAGCTGGTGTCCATTGTCCCTGGCCGCCGCCAGGCTGCCGCGACTTTCCGGCGCGTCTGGCTCACGTGCCACACACACACTGACAACTCTTTCCGATAATTTCTCTCTATTCTTTTTATATATGCAAAAATATATATATAAAAATGTACGGAATGACCCATTTTTGGTCATTCTGCTACACTATATAAGGTGTAGAGAAGAGCAGTTGGAATTCCGATCATAAGCTGCGCCAGCATCAACTGTATGCTTTCGCTCTATGATCGTCGTATGAATTACAGATTCATCTGAAGTCAGTTCATGTGTACATTTGACACAACAGCCACCTTTATTCCACTGCGCTTTGACAGATATCAGTTACAAGATTATTTTTACTTCGTAGTGTTGTGACGTGTTCTTATGATGAATGACGTTTGAAGTACCCACGAAACATGCCCTGGTAATTACAATAATACTTCTGGTACCAGCCAAGTGAATTACGCCAGTATTGACGCTAAAGATAGCTGGCAGTTGGTTTACTTGCGGATATTGTAGCTGCAACGCAATGTCTTAACCTAACACCGTAATCCGAGCCGATGAAGGGGATTTATTCCATAAAGTTTATTATACATAACTTCGAGAAATCCTGATTATTTGCCAGAGTTGAATTGCATATGAAGAATCTGCAAAATTCCCGTACTTTCCAGAATTGAATGTCATTCTTTCGAACGCTTACACTTCTTCGAATCCTGTATAGGGTACATGAGAATTTGCTTTCATCTTGTATTGTTACATCTCCACGCGGGCTGTTGGGACCCAGAATTTCGGCGGCCACCACAGCAGAAGTTTTTCTGTTTGTAGCCAGACGAAACAGACATTGAACACTGAATCCCAGTCCATTCCTTGATGTCATGTTACCAACATTTTTTACCCTACAAATTAAAGGAAACCTATGCTCTTTATTCGAATCTGAACAATGAAACTGGTCTAACGTTCTTTACTTAAAGAAACCTCTGATTCCCAAAAATAGGCAAGGATATTCCTTGAAGAGAAAGTCCGTAACGGCCCCTGAGGTTCATTCAGCCAATGAATACAGACGAGAAACCTCCTACTGAAGCAACGAATACATTTTTTTTAACTGCTTAACGTCTCTCAACAGCGAGGTCTTTAGAAACGGGAAAGGATGGGGGCAAGGAATGGGAAGGAATTCGGCCATGGCCTTTTGAAGGAAGCATCCCGGCATTTGCCTGGAGTGATTTGGGAAACCATGGAAAACCCAAATCTGGATGCCCCGACGGTGATTCGAACCGCCGTCCTCCCGAATGCGAGGTTAAAACGCTAGCCATTAACACCACCACGCTTGGTGCAACGAATGCAGTGCCTACATTGACACATTACCACATTGGTAGCGTCACAGTTCGAAAAAGGATATTGGGAACTCTACCTCCACGAATCTCTGGCACCACGGCCCCTGAACGTGAACTTTTTCATTTACCTTTCAATGCAAGGGGAGATACTTCTCATAATTCAATGCCCGATTCTCATTGTGAAGATAAACTAGGGTGGTTTCCCGTTGCGATCCCCAGTATGTGTTGTTATAGATTTGGATGACTGTGATAGTGCGTGTATTCAGTACAGAGTGCTGTTTGTGTTGTATGAAACGAGAGATGAAGCAGGGAGAGGAAACCCAATGCCGGTCCCTTCTTGCCTGCTCTTCCGAAAGAAAGGTTGCTGCCACGCTTAATGTCCCGATCCAACGAACGAATTACCATCAACAGTACCGCATGCCCCACTTAATACGCACTGCGAAGAGGGTTTTGAATTTATCCCATGACTCTGGCAAACAATCTGGTGATTAGGAATTCCGCACTACCATATCTCCTACTCTACCGTCCAAGTCCAGATGATGAAAATAATTTTCATCACCGGGACCCGAACCAGTTAACCCCATGTCAACGTAGGACACCATCACTGTGCCACAACCATCTGAGCCAACGCGATAGTCTGGGAAAATACTGAAATAGTCTTATCGCCCACGGAACAATAAACACAGTAGTTACACTGATCAGCTAAAACATTATGACTACCTACTTATAATGGCTGGTATGTCCGCCTTTGGGACGGATAACAGTGGTGATGTGTCTTTGCATAGAAGCAATGAGGCCTTGGTTAGTCGCTGGAGGGAGTTGATACTACATCTGCACCCACAAGTCACCTAATTCCCGTAAATTCCGGGGAGCTGGGTGATGAGTTCTGACGCCACGTTCAATCACATCCCAGATGTGTTCGATCGGGTTCAGATATGGAGAGTTGGGGCGCCAGCACATCAATTCCTCCAACCACTCCATCACACTCCTGGCATTATGACATGGTGGATTCATTATCTTCTTGAAAAATGCCACTGCCTCTGGGAAACATAGTGGTGATGAAGGGGTGAATGTGGTCTGCAACCAGTGTAGTTATTGGCTGTCATGCCTTGCATGAGCTCCACTGACTGTTCCCCAGAGCATTATTGAACCGCCGCGCCGCCAGCTTGTAAAGAATCTGTTCCCCTGGATAACGACGGATTCACACCCTCCCATCGGCATGACGAAGAGATATAGACATTCATCAGACCGTATAACGCTCTGACATGGCGCCAACGCCAAGTGACGGTCACGTGCCCTTTTAAGTGCTAGTTGGCGATGTCTTGGTGAGAACATTAGGCACATGCACGTGTCATCGGCTGCGGAAGCCCATCGTTAGGAGTGTTCGGACAGTTTTACTCTGCCTAGTATTAAAGTCTGATTTTAGTTCCGTCACAGTTCGTCGCCTGTCCTGTTTTACCAGCCTGACCTGCCTACGACGTCCGACGTCTGTAATGAGGGGTGGTCACCCAACCCCACAATGTTTAGACGTAGTGTCATCTTGGTTTGGCCACTTGTTGAAGACACTCACCATAGCACTCCTCGAGCACCCAACAAGTCGTGCAGTATCCGAAATGTTCGTGGCGAGCCTCTGGGCCATCACAATCTGCCCTCTGTCACTGTCGCTCTTTCCTCATTTTAAACACGGATAGCACGCTCACTGATACTACATGCACCGTGCGTGTGTCTGACTAGCAGTCATTCGTCGTCAGGTGACGCTGCTATCACCTGAACGGGTTTATATCGATAGGAGATAGGTATTCATAATGTTCTAGCTGATCGGTAACTAAATGATCTTGTCAATACATCCTCTCCCTAGCAACAGTGTAAGTTTAATTCTTGTCTTAAATATGTTTATTTTTCCGAAATCAGTACTGTCTTTTTATCGAACATATCATTATGATCGCAAAGCTGTGTACGCAGGAGATATTAGGGCAAAGTTAACGAGAGCAGCGTATCACAAACGTCGCAGCTCTCACAGCGCATGTACACAAACAAAAGCTTCAAAGCCGACTGGAATATCGCGTTCCTGGGTCGCCGCTATCTCTTGCTTTTCAACCTGTTCTCCTCCCACTAGCTACATACTTTCTTTTCCGCCCCTCATATCCTCTTATTTTGCTTTTGTATCTGTTGCAACAAAAGCTCTCTTTAGGATGAACGGATTGAGGACGGGGAACAATGGCGAACAAAAAATGTGACGTATCAGCTAAACCATATTACAAAGGCCCCTCGGAGTGGGTTTCCGGCCACAGCGGTTGGCTGCCCTGTTGCCGCAAGCTGTACACACACATGTGTGAGGTCTACATAAGCGCTTTTGGGAGAGGTAAGCGAGCTGTTAATTTCTGTCGTGGGCGTGCCATTATCCGAATGGTATTGCTGTGCGGGATTAACTTCCGTGCAGCGCATCCAACTTTTTAACCTATCTTTGCAGCTAACTACAGTGCTGCAGGGTAATCCCATAAATATTTAAGAAGAGATGAATTGCTGCTTCAACAGAGGTTCTCAACAGTTAAATGGTTCTGAACTCAATTATGTATAACCTTATTTTACTCGATAAGCAATTTCTCTATAATGTGTTGTAGTTACTAAATAAAATAATTTCGTAACTTCTCGGCAGTTACAGATGTTTCTATCGTAGTACTTTCATCGCCTAATTTTGTTTTTAAAAGCTTCCAACTTTATGAACACAGCTGCAATACTGCAGTTTATAACGATAGACAAGAAAATTAAAACGTTCTTTACGAATGCAAAAAGGTTTGAGAATAATAAAAAATAAATCAACGTGTTAACCGTTATTGCATTATATATCCATTAGACCCAATTTCAATACATGGTTTCCCCAGATCACTCCAGGTGAATTCCGGGATGCTGCCTTCAAAAGGCCATGGCCGAATTCCTTCCCGTCCCTTGTCCCCAGTTCCGTCCCGCCTCTAATGACCTCGACGTCGACTAGGCGAAAAGCCATAACCAAAAACAAAAACACACTATCAGAATCTCTAAGGCGTAATTCTTTGAAAAATCATTAAGGTGAAATTTCTTTTACGTTGTGCATGCCTTATAAGAAGCAGCGGAAGATGTCATAGAATAAATTTTAGATACAGGGAATACTGTACATAGTTTACGTATAGATTCTAAGAGCCTGGATAGAGGTAGACACTACATTAAGGTACTTATCTTGTTATACCACTGCATTCTGAAATTCCAATACAGATCGGTGCACTCCTTATGCATCAATACAGAGATGAACTTCAGGAGCATTGCTGCGAAAAGTAAAACTAGTTACACTCGCAATTTTGAGTACACAGTTTATGAATTCGAAGAGTAAGCTCTTCCCGCGTGAAATACAGATTTGACTAAAAAAAAAAAAAGGAATGAATTAAATTAAAGGAGGTTAGCACGCCTTCTTCGCCGTACTTTATGAAACATGCGGAAATGTTACATGTTTCATAACTAGATGGGGCCAGGCGGAGTAATCTGAAAGATAGATGAACCAATTTGATCAATTTGCATACAGATCGACTGGCGAGAAAGCGATCAGTCACACATGTAATGGAATGATTGCATTACTACTGCCACTCAATCACTTTAAACCCAAGTCGGAGTCAACAAGTGGTTAAAGCGAGCATCTTAAAGCAATTAGTTTTTAGGATACACTGTGAACTGGACGAAAGCTGTGGCACGACAAATGATGAAAGTAATTTTTATCCATTCTTTTTCCACTTTAATTTATCAGTTCAGCTGGAAACTTTAACAGTTTAATGTTGATATTTACAAACATTTTGATATCATTTATGCCAAACTTAAGATTCCATTCAGTGATTACAAAATAGATGCACTAGAATAAAAAAATATCATAAAATACATTCAGAATAAACTGTGAGAAATTTGGACAGTTGCTTCACACATTAATAATTATGATAAAAACTCAACAATAAACGTGACTTAATTAAATTACATTCATTGTAACGCAAAAATACTTGGTATAATCCTCTCAGAAAAGCAACGCATTATTTCATTTTTATTCAAAATTATTTAATTACCTAGTCTGTTGCACCAATCTCATCCATTTTGAATTAAGACCTTAAACGAAACATTGCTAATACATTGTGGTACCTCAAAATAAATTGCGACTTTTAAGTTGCTAATATATTAATAGCGAGTATTATAAGAGTTTATAGTTTAGATACGTAATACAACGGATATTGGAGACAAATTTAAATTTCGTAGGTAACAATGATAAAGATTGACTCGGTAACAAAAAATGTCGAAAATTGACAAATTTAAGTCGTCTCGTTCTTATTTTCCAGTGAAAAAAATTGAAAAAAATGTCTTTGTCTTGAGGAGCATTGGAGTGTAAGTCATGGGATCCCGCATTATGTTGAAATTTGGGACTGAAGAAACGTACTACCATTCAGAGTCAGGGGTCTGTGATAAGGCGGGTTCCCACGGCTCGTGCATTTGCCGGCCGCGACAGTCCAGCTATCAACAGTGGGCCGTGGGGTGCCACATCTGCTGGCAGGGATGGCGCGCCCTCTATCCGTAGCCCAGTCTGTAAACATCAAATGCCCAGGTAGCTGAAACGACTCTAGGCGACGTGGTGGGGAGGTGGTTGTTAGGTGGTGAGGGATAACCTGTGGCGCGTGCTGGTCCGTACGATTCGGCTGCATGGCGCATCCTACAAAACCACGGGCCGTTTCGAAGCCACCAATAGACGGACAGACAGCAGAGTGGCAAAAACTGGCCTCAATTTCCTTTCTGGTATAGCACGCTAAAAAACTGATATGTAAATATATGATAATCTATTGATGTATCCATTAAGTGCATGGGTTTACATAGCAAATACGATTTTCTGCAGAGTCCGATAATCAAATATCCTGAAGAAATCGTTTGTCTTTTCTATTTTATCTCTTTTTCTCTTCACAGTTCAAACCATTTTCTGCCGCAAATTGCTTTAGATCATTAAAAGAAATGTTTGTCTTGTGGCGTTAAACCGAGCGTGGTGACTAAGCGGTGACGCTCTGCCCTTGAATTCGAGAGGATGTGGTTTCGAATCTTTGCTCGGCCTCAGAGATTTCGTTTTCAGTGGTTTCCCCAAATCACTTCAGGTGAATGCCGGGATGGTTTCTTCAAAAAGATCATGGACAAATTTCTAACCTTTCCTTTGTACCAGTCCGTCACTGCCTCTGATGGCCTCGACGTAAACCCGCAAGTAAAAATAGAAAGATAAAAACTGTGTTAAGAACTGAACGCTACAAACTATAGTTCAAAAATTCAGTGTAAATCAGATTTCATTTACGATAGCACAAACACTTTATTTCAACGTGTGCGTAAATGAGGTAATTTACTGCGGATTACAAGTTCCAATATTATACAACATAATTGTTGTAAAAAGTCTTAAGATAGTTTTATATTTCAAAAGTGGAACTTGTTTTTAATCAGTTTATAATTTAATATTGAGTGGCTGTGAAGTGAACTGAATTGCACAGATTTTATGTCTGGTGTCTCTTCTTGCGACTACTGAGTTGTTTGGAGTTTGTTCAGTGAAAATTGTCAATTATGCAGGAAATAATAAATATTCATACAAAGACTAAAGTGTGTTGTAATGCTTATTAGTTATTCACCAACGTTATATTAACACGAGGACATGCAGTGTTATATTCCGATGTATTCTAGGGCTGGCTACTCGAGATAAGGTTAGCGACATGTAAGATAGGCTGTTGGGAATCGCTGTTCCAAAATGGGTCTGTTGTAATTGAGCAAGTTCTTAGCGAGCCGGGTGTCGGGGCACGGTCGAAGTTGGTCTGAACGTAATTGGCACTTGCGGTCGGCGCGTGTTTCCGTAACTGGGGCCAAACTACCACACCAAATTAATTTCTGGTCGCCGGTCATTAGTGGCGTCAGACAGGCAAGTTAGCGGTGTCTGCTGCCGCGTCAGCACGTCCCAGGTGCGCCACCGCCATTCAGACACTTGCTGTCGTCATGGAGATACTCGGTCCGTGTCGCGCTAGAGGTTCAGTTTATCTCGTGAGACAAGATGACAAGTGCGAAAATTTCACGAATAAAATATGACGAATAGCAAGAATGGTGGTCTTTAGTAGGTTGGAAGAAGAAACTGCTCATTTGCGGCAATGTCTTTCTGATTTCACCTGATGCATGCTGTCCTGCAGATCTCTGCTTTGACGCAAACACCTTTTTTGGAAACCGAAGTGTCACAGATAATAAGATGAACAAAAAAAACAAGGTATGTTCATATCTCTGTGATATGCAGTGCTGCTGTCTAGCGGAAACGCAATCGTTATCGACGCCATTGAAACACAGCGGCTTGATTCTGAACGGTTTCATACGCGTGACCTTGATAGTTATTACTTTGATGCTTTGGAATCCCATAAAATTTCTTTCTTAAGATAAATGAGATCATAGGGGAGATCATAATTTATAAAATGATACCTTATACAGGGTGCTTCAAAAAAATGTATACACACTTTGAACTTCCATAGAAAATTTATTTACCGTTCTACAAAGTTAAATTTCAGGAAAATAGAAAGCTAAAAGTCCAATGTAAATCAAACATAAACAACAAATGTTAATACTGTTCAAATTGGTGACCTGCAGCATCAATACAATTCTGAGTACGAGTCACCACAGATTCTGTACATCGTATCAAAACGTCCAATGAGATTTCTCTACACACTGCTTGAATCTCATTCCAAAGAATGTCTAGGTTACGTGGTTTACGTTTGTACACCTCATCTTTTACTGTGCCCCACAAGAAGAAATCCAGTGGTGTAAGGTCTGGAGAGCGTGCTGGAAACTCGATTGGCCCCCTGCGTCCTATCCACCGGCCCGACAAATTTTGATCCAGGTAAGCTCGTACGTCCCTGTGATAGTGCGGCGGAGCACCATCTTGTTGAAAATAAAAATCATCATTACCGTATAATGCACGAATGGCAGGAAATATGGAATCAGCAAGCATTGTTAGGTAATTAATACCAGTTACAGTGCCTTCAAATCGAAAAGGTCCAATGAGTCCCCTTGAAGACAAACCGCACCACACATTTACACCTGGCAAATTTACAGCTTTTTCAATTGTAATGTGAGGATTTTCTTCACCCCAGTAAACACAATTGTGCCTATTGACAGTTCCATTAAGTTTGAATTGGGCTTCATCCGACCAAATGATGCTACCCATAAATCCCGGTTCACGTATCACCATCTCCTGAATCCATTCACAAAATTGCAACCTTCTATCTGGATCGTCGTCACTTAGCTGTTGCACCGGCCTTGGAATGTAAACACGATACTTGCCTCTCTTCAGAATGCGTAGCACGCTGCTAGCACTTACATCACTTTCACGTGCCCCTTGCCTTGAAGATTTGTTAGGAGAGCGTTGAAACAGTTCCAAGACTGCCATTGATGACTCATCACTTGTAGCTGTTCGAGGCCGACCTGAATGACCTTTATGCACATCACACACTGTTCCATGAACTTCGAACTTGTCTCGTATGCGTGTAATTGTTAATCTTGAAGGTGGTTCTGTATCATACTCCCTTCTCCACTGTCTTTGAACTTCATTTACATTCTCAAACTTCCAGTACCACTTAATAACCTGCTTACGTTCTTCAAAACTCAAACGTACGTCCCCCATGTTGATATTACAAATTCCAACTGATAATATAACATAGAGGGACGATTATGCTGGCACCTGGCGAAGAAATATAACACTAGCCTTGTAGAGCGGGAAAACAATAGTTTAAAGTGTGTATACATTTTTTTGAAGCACCCGGTATATTAATTTCCGTTAGCTATGAAGATAAATGGCTCGTGACAAAAAAAAACACTTTTTGGAATATATATATATGATATTGCTCTGTGTGGAGCGAGATGACTTCCTGTAAGCTCAAAAACTCTTACAAATAAACGCTATCGATATCCATTAAATTTTAAAAGATAGTAGTATCGTATATTGCCAGAAGCATATGTTTTTTGCTAACGTCTAATCTCGTAGAAGAGGTATAAGTTAAGAGCTAAATTCGTGCTTCGTTAGGGAAGGAATACGAAGAGAGTTCTTACAATAAAAGCCTTCCAAAACCCATAATTGCAGAAGTCTAAAAGGAATACCAAATGGAATTATCAATCTTTAAGAGTGGATGTAAAAGCAAACAGAATTTTGTTGCGACATTATTTAATTCCGTTGGAGTTCCGATGTTCTATAATACGTCTCGTGATCATGCAGCATCTATATTTCTTTCCGCGTCATGCAAAGCTACGAAACAGATACTAATAGGATTTTAGCAGCCTGAAAGCATAAGGTTTGACTAAAAATGAGGTATGGCGTACAATGCTAAGTCACTTTGAACCTCAGTCCGTTACTAAAATCTGTCCTGAACACCATTTTTTTTTCTATTTATTCCGTCATAAATATATAAGTGAGTCGTGTCTGTCCGTCCTTTAGTCCAGAAATTTCGAAAACGACCGTAGATCCAATTTGGATAGTGTTTTCAAGATTTGAAAAATTATGGCCTCGCTTAAAATCTACGGTATCTCTTAATAACCCTAGGTGACAAGGGAATGGAGCAAGAATAATAATTCGTTTGTACTGAGAACAAGCAGACGACACAGATCACACTGACTCTCAGATGAGCACTCCTTTACGAGATACCTACCAAAGATCGAACCACAACACACACAAACACCAAATCCTTTGGATTCTGTTAATATTGCATCTTGACTACATTACTATTGTTACAGTATTTATTTCTTAGTTTTCTAGAATATAGTAATTTAGAACATACGGAAAACGTTAATCAAACTACAATATCAAAAATTAGCACACCAAGAAGCGTAATCATATTGTGGAATTTATTTTATGGGAAAGGCTACAAAGATATTACGTTTTAAACTTTTTTGCTATCAGTGAAAAACAAAAGTCAAACGAATCACTACGCACATCAAGGTCCTCAAGAGCGAAACAACGGGAAAATGATAGTCCACATATGTAATTAATCTGACATGACTTCAACTTGAATCGAATTTGTCCGCATTTTTAAGATTCAAAATTTTCTGCCTACCATAAAATTTGTGATATATACAAGTTAACTTGATTGATGACGGAGCATAAAATTAGTATTAAAATTTTTGATTCTATCCTGACACCATTTATCCTAGGGTTTCACCAAGGTTTTTCTTACAACGCCCAGGTCTGGCGCTGGGATTCCCGAGCACCATGCAAACGTTCTTACGAACGTCCCCCCTCCCCCGACAAAATTTTTTAATTTAATCTTTGGTTTTAAAGTCACAAAATTCCAATGCAAAAATGTTCGAAATCGTAGGTGCAGATTTTAAAACTTGTATCAGATTTATATTTAGCTAGGCACCAAGGCCTGCTGGGACCCGGGATACTTATGCTCCGTTTGCCCCCCAACTCTCTAACGCCAATAACATTTTAGATGAAACTCACTAAATATGTGATGTTAGAATAGTTTTCAACTCTATGAGGCGGTGAAAGAGAGACAGTACTTCCGACGATGTAGAGTTTTTTTCCCGTATTTCGCCTTGTTGGCCATACAACCAGCCCAATGTATTCGTGATTTTACAATGTGTACATATCGTATTATATCCATTTATTTTTTTCTATCTGGTAAGGACAACACAAGACGGACACAGCACATAGTTGAAACCACCCATGCCCTTGGCCGGACTCGAATCGGCGACCCCTGCAACGTGAAGCAGGCTCGCTACTCCTACGCTGCCGGGGTCGGTCTCTGTAGAGTTGTAGATTTAGGGTATTCTCCACACGAGCGGAAACCTAGTTCGCACCTTGCGTCCCCTTGAGGAGGGGCGCACCCTCTCCCCCAGCAATCGATGAAACATTCATTATCTTTTGGACAGGTATTGCAGCAAATTTTGAGTGTATCATATTTTCCTGAAGCTCTTGACACGGGAACAAGTTATTTATAAGTTCTTCTAAAGTAGTGAGTGAAAATAGTTTATTTTTATTTTTACGGCTACAGGAGGTTGGCGGTACGACCAATTTTAAGGTATCTGCTTATTATTTTCTAAATGACTATTAGGAAGACTAAATGGGCCGGATTTTCTGTGTCATAGACTAAAATATAAAGGTCTCTGATAGATCGAAACTCTATTAGTGGCAACAGCTGCTGTAATTCCTTCACCAGTGTTCTACAGAAAAGCGCCGGCATGTCGCACATATTTATAAAGAATCATTGCAGCCCAGATAAAGTATCAGCATTGATTCAGTTGTTGCGCTGGTATAGTTTCACACAATTTCACAATCAATTTATTCTTTAACATGCTTTCATTTATCACTGAAAGAAAACAGTTCTTCCTCTCATTATGTGGACAGTGACAGGATAAATAAGATTGGGGAAATTAGGTTCCAGTTTCTGATTCTTTTATGTGCTTCATTCGCTTGGGCCTTTAGGATTTGGAATCCACAGAAGAGAGATTATTTATGATATTAATACTCCACCGCATTACTAATTGCAAGGTATAAATACAGGTGTTGCTCATAAAAACACGTAAAGAATTTTAATTATGGCTTTACACCACGTCGAGGTCATTAGAAGCAGGATGGGAATAGGGACAAGGAACGGGAACGAATTCGGCCATGACATTTTTGAAGGAAGCATGCCGGCGTTCGCCTGGAGTGATTTGGGGAAACCATAAAAAACCTAAATCTGGATGCCTGGACGAGTATTCGAACCGGCGTCCTCTGGAATGCGAGGCCAGAGCGTTAACCGCTCACCCACCACGCTCGGTCGTAAAGAATTGCGTGGCTCAAAAACGGCACTAGAACAACAATCTGTGTACAACTTTTATTCTTCACTAATGTAGGCGATATTACACAGGATTTTGCTGTACTAAGACCACGCTGAAGGTCAATCCAGCTAGATCAGTGGTTCCCAATTGTTTTTTTGCGCGAGTACCACTTCAAGAAATAACTCAATCTCGCGTACCCATAGCTGCCAATGCCGCTACGCTCATTCCAGTCCAGAGCTTCGTACAATTACAGCATTACAGAAATTTAAATCATACACACACAATTTGACTGTCTCAAAATATATTTTGACAATAGAAATGTTTCCGCTATATTTTTTTTGTCGTACTATTGTAGTTATTCCTTAGCCAAGAGATTAACGCACTTACCTCTTGAAGTAGCCTCAACTTTCCCTTTTTTTTTTTTGTAGCTCTACAAAATGGCCAGGTGACAATGGGCGTATTCTTGGCTTCATGGCCTGAGGGCCCCTATAGTCGGCGATCGGCCCCCCCCCCCCTCAGCCGGCGGGGCCCGGGTACTTTTGACCCGCTTACCACCCCCTAACACCGGCCCTGGCTAAGCGTACCACTAATTGGGAACCACTGAGCTAGGTATACAGTGGTGGTGACAGGGCTCGCTCTGGGCTAGCCGTGACCTATGACTGCCGAGCTTTGGCTTGGGGACAGCCAATGGGAGCGCAGCTGCCCTGCCGTGTTAACAACGGCTCTGTCAGCCGCGGGCGACAGTGTTTATACCGCCACACCCCAGCACACGCTGGAATTTACTCTTCAGCGATTACACAGGCAGTCAGGCTGTGTAATTATTCACAGTCGCCGTTGTTTTCACGGCCCCAGCTCTCGGGAGCGTCAACCGCACAGGTGTTCGGTTAGCTCAACAACTGTTTCCATTCGACCGCCCTGAATCGTATTATCGCGTGAAAATTATTCGGAAATGCTGAGTGCTGTACCGTCGATAATAATTTAAGCCAGCGGTTCCCAACCTTTATTGGTATACGACCCACTTTAAAGTAAAAAAAATTTCGTGACCCACCTAATATGAGAGTCTATCTAATATCAGATTGGGAAATGTTGTATGACCTCGATACGCCATCGACTATCCTATCCTTCGAAAAGGCAAATCTTAGTACAAAGGATATAATATCAACAAAAACAAGGATTTCTAATACATAAAACAACAAACATATTACAGAACGGGAGGCGGCTACACAGACCATCACCTCATCAAGTTGACTGCTGAAATTACACGATTAGAAGTAACGCGATCAGCATATTAAAATGCAACTGGTCTTCCAAGTCGCTTTTTGGTGGAAACCACCTGCAGATCTGATTTTCGCGGTTGATTGGGAACTTTATAATTGTGTTTTACTACAACCAAATGAATGAAAATATGGAAGACTGGGAGCAGGAAAACACGTTGGTAAACTTACCAGTCAACCACTAAAATGGGTATTTTAGGTGTTTCCCACCAAGATATGACTTGGCACACAGAGCCATTTTAATTTGCAATTCGAGTTTTAACTAATCCTGGAATTTCAGCCGTCAGCTCGATGAGGCGATGCTTTGTACAGACGCCTCCCGCTTTTTTTTGTACAAAGATAATGAAAAATACGTTTAATCATTATAGAAACATAACTTTATAATAAGTGAGATTTCTGGCACTGGTGTTTACTGATGAGGGCGTCGATATCAGTGCTAACACTGGTTAATTTTAACCTTAAGTCACTTTCTACACATAGTTTATTTCTGTATTTTGTTTTTCAAAAACATTAAGATATATTTTGGTGGCAAAAACTTCGATTTTTCCGCGACCCACCAAAGCACACGCCGCGACCCACCAGTGGGTCGCGACCCATAGGTTGGGAACCGCTGATTTAAGCGATCAAACGGGCAGTGGTACACGAACTTGCTGCATAATCCTTCTGCCTCTCTATATTTCGCAGCACAAACTGGAGAGAGTTTGGGTTCTGTTGACGTACGGTCCAGGTGTTTAATCCGCGTGTAATGAGAAATGTCACTTCTCCTATGTGTGGTTTGACTGTTTTAGCAGTTTGCATTAGGTGGGGTTTTCAAACTGTCAATAACATGAATGCGCCTCACTGACCAGTTGTTTAGCAAGTCGATTGTGGCTGTGTGACTGTGGTATACACGGAGGGCTGTAAAGATAACAGTTTCCAGAAAATATTGTAATAAATCAATATTGCATACATTTTGGTGTACATTATATAGGGATAATACATACGAAATCTGCTCAAAACTTGTCGAATGTTTGGTCGTGATTGTAAGGTTACGTCCATTAATTACGTGAGGTGTTTTTGTTAAATTTGGACCCCCTGCCCCCCTGGGTGAGATTTTGTAAGATGTGGTTGGACTCCCACCCCCTCACGTGAGATTTACCGTATTAATGAAATTTATCTGATATTCTCATGTATTGTGCTTCATGCCACTAAGAGTTAATACTGATGTCTTCTATGCTGCGCATTTTTTTCTGTGAAATGAGTGGAGAAAAATAATATAAAAAAGTTGACGTGAGATTTTTATTGGCCCCCTTCCTTTTAAACGAGATTTGGTGAGATTTTACAAGTGTTTTTTTTTCAGTGTTGCAAACTGAAAAAAAACCTTTTTTTTCAGATTTGTGAAAAAAAAAACATGAAAAAAAACCTAACACCGTGGTTTTTTTTCTAAATTTGGTTTTTTTTTTCCAGAAAACTATGTATTAGATAAATTATAGTTTTATTTATGGAACATAAATTTTACATATGTTTTTTTAAATCTTATTAAATCATATAATGTCTTACATAATGATTCATAAATATATCTATATAGGTAACATAATTTTTTATTCATCCTCTGTTAGTACCACACTCACTAGTATCAGCACTACCAACACTAGTTTGGTCGGTGTCGGAATTTTCCGTTTCTTCTCCTGTCTCCTCTATAATACATTTTCTTTTATTGGTTGTTCTTGTATTGTACGCAAAACATTTTGAGATTGCAATTTTAAATTATGAGCAAAGTACACACTGTGCATGAAGACTGCGCCGATTGTTATGTATTACTGTCTTTAAAGTTTAAATTTAAATCTATTAGCATACAAAATAGGAGCTTTATTTCTTTTCAGTCGTTGGTTTACGCCAACGGTTGCAAGGAAACGGTTCATAATTACTGACAATTAAATGAGTCAGTATCACTATACGCTGAGAGTTTAACAAGTATACGAATATAAGGAAAGCACAATAAGTAATAAAAGGAGGCAAAAAACCGTATATAAATTTTAAATTCCTATTTTTTTTTTATTTTTTTTTAAAGATCCAAAGATCCGTAGGTCTACAGATAAATCCGTAGGGCTGGCAGCACTAGTTTAAACAGCGAGTATCAATTCAAACAACAGGGAACAGGGATTCCTTCTCGCGCAACCTAGCCTCTTCGGGAAATCCCCGTTCATAAAAGAAAATTTCAGTCAATGTTGCCAATATTTTCGTACTTTTTTTTTTCTACTGAACCAGAAAAATATAGTAGATTTAAAAATTAACATAAGTATTTAGAATAAACTCTAAAACAGTCATATTAAACGACAAATGCCTTACAAATTTGAGATTTAGTAGTTATGAAAAAAAACGTGTCCCAGAAAAAAAAAAATGTTTTTTTTCATGTTTTTTTTCAAGTCAGAAAAAACACGTTATTTTACAACACTACTCCCCCCCCACCTATTTTAGCTCACGTAATTAGTGGATTTCCCCTAATGACAACAACGCTGGAAACATACCAGAGACAGCAGATAAGAGTCGACTCTTAGGCTTCTAGTCACAGAAACAGGGAATGTAAACCACGGTTCGGAATTGACACAACCTCTGTTTAATAGAGACATGTACAATTATTTGCAAGATTTTACTATGAAGTTCAGGCAAAGATGCAAAGTTTCTTAAATGTTACCTGACTCCGCACGATTTTCATATACAAAGCCCAACTTTACGAAGTATAGAACTGCGGGATAAAGAAGAGTTAATAAAACCTTCAGTAGGGTAGCATAGCCCTGCCTTTAAACTATGTTTAACTTGCAATATACAGGGTGATTCAGGTATAATGGTAAATATTGAAGGAGGTGATAATATGAGTAGTATTTAGTAGAAAAAAGTTAAATCCCCGCCTCATAAACTACACATTCCACAAATAAAAAATACGTTTCTCACATTCAGAACTTAGCTAGTAGTTTCTCTGACAGGTGGCATCACCTTACTTCCTCCACTAATGTAAAGCCCAAGTTCGAAGCGGGTACTTGCAACTCTGCCCCTCGGCTGTCGTACTGTCCCATCGCAGATCTCCCGGCTGAAGAAGTCATACCATAAAACAAAACAAAAAATACCTTTCCACATTGTCAGTACCTTACTGCCATTCATATTCAGATTTTGCAACGAACTAATTATGTCACCCTTAACTCCATTACTTCTCGGCTAATTTGAAATAGGATTTCCTTCATCTTTTGTGGAGTTAAGCCGACGGCGGGACAAGCTATTGGCAGGAGATCGTCATTCCTTAGGGAGCATGCATAAACCACGTAGCTCAATTTTGGCCTCCTGTGAATCCCCCCTCCTCCCCCCACGTAGCCCTACGTGGCTTTTGCCTCTACCCTCTCCCGCCCTCCCCCCACGTAGCACGTAGCTTTTTTCCCTTTTGATTCCAGAAGACATTTTGTATCGTTTTCTCTCTTGTCAGACTATTGTAAATTACATACGGAGATAATTAACTGAGTGAACTAAATATTCACACGCTGTTGTGAGTTCTATTCCTCATTTTAACTGTGAAAAATGTTATGAAAGTAAAGCTGCGTGGCCTGGCTCGGAACCCCCCCTCCCCCCACGTAGCCTTCCAGCCAACCCCTCCCCCCCTCCCACCGGACCGAGCCACGTAGTTTGTGTACTCTCCCTTAGCATTAACACACTCGCCAAAGAAACTTCTTGTCTCGCTATGACGTTTATTACGACGTATTAACTATTAAAACAGTAATTTAGTTTCAACTCCACTCAGCTGAGAGGACGAAAAACGGATAGAAGCATTTAAGATGTGGAAGTGGAGGAGATTGGAGAGGATAAGCTGAATGGAAAAAGTAATGTTGAAGTGTTGGAAAGGGTTGGCGACAGGAGGAAACTGCTGCAAGTCATCAGAGAACGGAAGCAGAACACGATGGGCACTGGTTGAGAGTGGAGTGCTTGTTAACAGAGGCCTTGGAAGGACTAGTTTATCGAAAGAGAGTGAGAGGAAAAAGGAAATATCAGATCAGATCAAGGGGAACAGAAACTACGTAGACATGAATAGGAGGGCAGAAGACAGCAGAGCATTAAGACCTACCAAGTCAAAACCTGCCTTAGAGTAGAACACGATAATGATGATGATTATTATTAAATTAATAATATCAAATCCAGTTCTGTTGCATTACTTAAAGTTTTGTCACATCCCGTATAGCATGCATCGAGTGTCGTTAATTCCTACGCCAGTGGTTCCCAATTAGTTTTTCACGAGTACGCCATCAAGAAGGAACTTAACCTCGCCTACCCCTTACAGCTGAAATGAAACGATAAATAAAAAAAGACCATTCTATGCAATTTATTGAATTAATCGAATAACGAAAGACACCAAAAAATCAAACTTCCAAAAATATATTTAGAAATGATAATTTTTGCATATGTTCTTTAATTATCTTAGTGATTGTCCTAGCAAGAGATTAGAATGCATACCCCTTGTAGCAAGCTCACATACCCCTGGGGGTAAGCGTACCAGTAATTAGAAACCACTGCCCTATGCCAATTCCAGCCTGTAGTTCTTGTTGTATTAGTTTTGCTGTCCTTCTGTAAAGAGCTAATCTGGTATGTAGCCATCACTTGACTTCACTGTTCACAGACCAGCAACTAAATTACTACACGTTGGTAAGTCTTGTTAATGACCAGTCCTCGACTAAACACTGGATGAGATACACAGCTCTGAAACCATTTCCATATACCTGCGTTGGAAGAGCAGTGTAATTACTGCTGTGTTTGGTCGTAAAGCTACACACAGCACCTTTTGCTTGGAGAATGGTCGGTTTAAAATTCGATGTTGGAAGCACTCTGTTAGTGCTGCATAAATTGCTGCGCAGCGGCTCCTGGTCTGGACAGAGACCGCCACAAACAAAAGCCCTGCAGACATTTATACTCCAGTCCAGATTTACGTTTCCTGCAGCGGACAAAGTGCCCACCAGAATAGTCCACCGACTCCTGTTTCAGAGTTACCTCAACAGCGCTACAGTTTTTTCTCTGTATCACCAAACTCTTGACTAGTTTGATACAATCCTCGTCACCACCCCAACTAATACTTCTTTCTTCATCTCTAAGTACCTGCGTATTCACGTATGCTTCGTTGAAACATAACTAATCTCTACTGTCATTCCAGTCACGAATCTCACGAGGGAAGGATTCATGTGACCATCAGCAAAAGTAAACGTCACGTGGTTTATGCAGCTAGTTGCCGCTTCCCCAGGATTCGATGAGGTAGAGCTCTGCACTCCCATTCACAACCATAGGCATTAGAAATAATGTGATATAAAGAGCAGCGCGGCGCAACGCTCCGGCCATTCTTTGAATTTCCGCGGAGTTTCCACCGCGATACTCATTAGATAGCGGGGCTGAACGGGCCTGAGAGCCGTTCCACACGTACAGCTGCGAAGAAAACTTCTCGTCTTCCTTGGGGATCGAACCACGGTCGTCCGGGTTGTAATCAATATAACCACCAGTGCGCCTCAAATCTTATTTTCCTGTCATTACAACCCAAGAAGATTGGTAGATGGAGAATTTCATCGCACTCGTAAATGAAAGTGAGTGTACACATGTTTACCAATACGTTTAAACAAACTACTGATAGCCACAGAATACCAGCCAACTCTCTGTTTCAAATCTGTGAAGCTTTCGTAAGAAGGCATAGATAAATTACGTGAAGTGTTTTTCCGGATTTCCGGATCCCCGCCCCCCCCGCCCCTCTTTTTCTGGTGAGACTTCGTGAGATATGGTCCAACTCCCCCCCCCCTCCCTCTGGTGAGATCTGGTCAGTTAGTCCCCCCTCCCCTAGAAATCGCCTTAGAAATTTTTGAGACTTTTTTTTTTTAGTCTTACCCTTCCAAAGGCGGTTACACCCCCACTTTTCGACGAAAAACACCCCCCTAAAATCGACTCTCGCCTCATTTGTAGACTTCTTTTTTAGGTCTACAGTCCAACTAAAATTTCCAAAACCTCACGTGAGATTTCCGTTGCCACCCCCCCCTCCCCCCCCCCCCCCCCCCCCCCCCCCCCCTGGTGAGGTTTCGATGGCCCCCCCCCCTTCTATTTCCTCACGTAATTTATGGACGCCCTCTAAGGACTATCACAAACAGTCACGAATCGAGCGGCTCTTCTCTGTACTTTCTCTGTACTAGCAATCAGTACCTTGCGAAACGGATCCCGAACTTCATAACACGTAGTACTCCAAAATGTACGAGAGTACAGTACTCTTTTCTTTGTGCATCATTGTTTTCCAAAATTCAACCTATGTATCGCAGTCTGGTATCGCTCCAAAGTTATGTGCAGTTCCCATTTCATGTTGCTTTTTATGTTACGCCCAGATACTTCAGGGAACCAACGATGTTAATAACTGAACTGATATTGTGCACTTCAACAAACGGATTCTTTTTGTTAATGATGCACATTGCCTTGCACTTAGAGAAAGTTACGATTCGTCGCACCATGCCGCCCTCAATTTCTAAGCAGTCGGCCGAATACCTTTCTTCCCCATAGGTGACTGCATCATCAACGAAGAATCTCAAATTGCTATTCATGTTGACGCTGAGATCGTTTATAAAAATGAAGAAAAGCAGTGGACCTACTACACTGTCTTGAAATACGCCAGATGTAACGTCCAGATTAGAAGAGACTTCCCCGTAAATGACCACAAACTGAGATAGAAAATTTAGTACCCATACACAAACCTGCTCCTAATATATCGTACGCCAGAATCTTCGATAAAACGCAGTTGTATGTTACTTAGTCGAAGGCTTTCTGAAAATGCAGCAAAAAAATTGCTTTAGCTGGTGAACCTGCATCAGTAACTTTCATTACGTCATTCATAATTAGCGCCAGATGTGCTTCATACGATGTTTCCCCCAAAGTCGGTGTAGGCAATTCGTTTTTGCCTAGAAAATTCATAATGTTGGAGCGTATAATATGCTTCGGAACTCTACTGCAAATAGATAGTAAAGATATGGGTCGGTAGTTCCTAGAATGTCTTTGATCTCTGTTCTTGAAAATGGGAGAAATCTGCGCCATTTTTCATTATGAGGATTTACAATATTTATCAGATAAAAATGCTCCTATTTCCGTCGTGTACTCTGAAAATACTTTTACTGGGATTCCATCGAGAACTGGTGCTTTCCCCCTTTCCCCCACTTCAGGAACGCTAGCTGCTTTACAGTAGCTGCAGTACCAGTTCAAAACCAATCGGAGACTCTACGGGATGAGGTACAACTTTCGGACCTGGCGTTCTGTATTTCGCCCGTTTGATACCCGGTACCTCCTTTAAGATTTCCGTTTTGTGTGTTTTCATTTCGTGAAGGCAACTAAAAAAAAACATGGTGGATATTCTTGTCTACATTCCTCGTCGAACTCGAATCACATCGTCGTCGATAAGCAGCAAAGGCCCTTTAACCACTTTCGTAGTTGTTCTCATAAGATGCATGCTCTATTAACATCGAAACCAATCCAATAACATCATATTACTCCTAATTCTACATTACCTTCCTTCCTTTTCCTCTTACTGTCATTTCATACTTTTCCTGGTACACTTAATTTTCAACTTTCTACGGCATTATCAGAATTCATATGCTTCTGTTTTTATTTACCCTGGTGATGTTAGTACCCATGTTTCACTTTAATAAAATGCTGTGCTCTTTAATACAGTTATAAGAATTTATTTCAGAATCATAGGCCAATCAGTACAGATGCATCCGTAGATAACACAGTCATACGGAGAAAGTGTGTGGAATATTAAATTGAAAATATCTGCTAAAAGCACTAACCATCATATTGTGTTTCAGAATCTATATTGATCAAGCACCTTGGGTTTGTTTCATTAATTCATTTCCTCACTCCACTAGAAGAAGCAAAGGTGGCCAGTTTTGAAATAATGACATTACTGTGCTTGCCATCTTGATAACTAGTTTTAGGCGTGTATCTAGTTCTTTGCCTCAGTTTTTTTTTCCCCCAAGAATTATAAATCTCCCTTCTTCTTGTAGCAAAGTCGTATTGTGTTACAAAAGAAAACGAAATCGCCAGTTTCCACTTCCAGAAAATTTTGGTGAATGTGAATGGAATGAAATTCGATTTCAGAAAAACTTTGACTGAATTAAATGATCTTTACAAATTTGTGATTTTTCCATTACTTGTTTTATAAACTGGTTCTCTAGCGCAAATTATTTTATTAAAAAGAAAGGCTTGCTTCAACAGTAATATGCTCAAGTATATCTAATATGTCATTATTCGTAGATTTTTTTATTTAAAAAAAAATATTTTTTGCTTTTGGCCTTACGCCTTGTCGACATAGAGGTCATTGGAGTCGGGAAAGGACTGGGGACAAGGAACGGGAAGGAATTCGGCCATGGTCTTTTTGAAGGAAACATCCCGGCATTCCCAAGGGGTGATTTGGGGAAACCATGGAAAACCCAAATCTGGATGCCCGGACGAGATTCGAACCTGCGTCTTCCCGAATGCGAGGCCAGAACGTTAACCGCTCACCCAGCACGCTCAGTTTTGTATAATCAATTATTAGAAATTTCACGGTGCATAAAATGCACTCAATGAAAAACGAAATTATTTTATAGGAGTAGTTGGATATTTTTTGCAGCATTACACCTCGTTCGCGACATTAGAGGCAAGAAAAAACGAGGGAGAAAGGGGTGGGGAACGATTTCGGCCATGGCTGTTTGATGGATCCATTCGCGTGAAATAATTTCGAAAAATCACGGAAACCCAAAATCCGGATTGCCTGACGGGGATTCGAACCCGCGTTCTCCTAATTCGAGGACAGGGCGTTACCACTCGACCATCACACTAGGGTGGGGGTGGGGGTGGAAGGATGGTGAAAATTGAAATGGTGTACCCAGAATGCATTGCTAGCCGGCTGCGTAATGCTTCCGTTTACGAAGACTTGAAGAATTTCTCAGGTTTTCAAATATGGTTGTAAGACGAGAGAGCCACCACGTTGCAGGATATAAAAGATTTAAGCGCCGTGATAGATTGCAGAGGCATGTCTGGCACACAAATGGAATTGCATATGCGCCTGCCAATTTGAGGGGTTGGCTGCCCGCGCTGCAGTGTGCTAATTACAGGCGGACAAGGGGCGGAAGGTTTTTTTCTGCGCCGTCCTTAATGAAGGTTGGTCCCCGGACACCTTAATTGCTCCCGCCAGCCCAGAGCCACTTGCTATTTGTCCCCCCCTCCTCCTCTTCCTTTTCCTTCTGTCCCACCTTAATTCCGTAATGCGGTTTGTGTCTCATTTTTATGACAGCTGGCGGTGGTGTTGCACAAACGCTGCGTTTATCCACAGAGACGCTTTTTTGTGTTTTTAATTGGGAGGTGAGTTGTGTCTTCGTCTCTCTAGACCATGTTCAAGTATTTTACTTTATTCGCTGATTAAATTATATTACAGAATTGAGGGTGAAGTAATTCCCATGGTGACAAGCAAAAAGAGTACGAAGGAAATAAGCTTTAGACTCGTCGATGTCGAGGTCATTTGAGGAGGGAAACGACCAGGGACAAGGTATGGGAAGGAATTCGGCCATGACCTTTTAAGGGAACCATCCCGGCATTCGCCTGTATGATTTGGGGAAACCGTGGAAAACTCAAATCTGAAAGGCCGGACGGTGATTCGAACCTCCGACCTCCCGAATGAGAGGCCAGAAAGTTGTCGCTCACACACCACTATTGGTAGGTATCTTGCTGTTAAAGACAGCGCACGAAGGAAGATTTATGAGGAGAATGAGATTAGTTTAATTACTGTCGAACGTGCATTGCGAGACGGAAATAGGCCGATCAAATATTGAAATCAGTGCAGATTGATTATCTGCAAAAATTCCCATATTTTACTTGCTCCCCGATGTTTTTGGTTAATTCTTTTTATGTTTGGCTTCTAAGACTATACAGCCAGGTACTGTGTTCTTATCTTTATCCTACCAATATATTTATTCTGTTATTTCAGAATTTATTAAGGCACATCATGCAACACGTTACGGACACAACAATTAATTGAATAGGAAAAATGTTTGAAGTCGGAATCGAGTCGGCCGCCGCTGCAAACAGATGTCGACTCGCTAAGACTTAAGCGAGCGATGATCCTTTCACCTTCCCCCCCCCCCCCCCTTCCCGTATCTTTTTACCTGTTTGTCAGAAGGAGAGGACAGTCCAGAAACGATTAAGCTCCACCCCATTCCTGTTGTATTATTAAGCCCGGCATCTGACGGAAATTCCACCATATCATCCTACAACGTGGCTGTGTCCTTGCTAGATGCGACCAGATTCGGTCTGGTTACTTTATTTAACTAATACAGCTTATGCCTCCAGAAATCCTGAATTGCCAAATGGAGACAAATATTCATAGTCGTTTTCGAATACTCTATTCCTTTTGTACGTTAAGAACGAAATATTGAAAAATTTATTAATATCCGGTAATACTTAATCGAAATCCATATTAAAAATCCTCTTTTTCTAATGAATAATAAATATAAAAGAATAGTCTATAGAACTGTGTTTTAAAGTCAATTATCAACCATATCAGTCTGATATCTATGTGGATAAGGTGCCCAACTCCAGCTTTCAAGGTCCCAATTTGAGATTCTGGTGTGGTCAGGAATTTTTATGGGATTTGCTTTGTTCCTATGAGCTACACCAGGAAGCTTCGTGATTGGGATCCTACGTTAAACGGTAGTGGCAGAAAAGGACTGGCCATTATGCCCATAAGAGTAGAGAAATAAGATGTCGCACTGATACTTGTATGAATTCTTTCTTCCGTCGTGCCAATCGGGATTGGAAGCACGGAGTGGAGATAAATTTTAGTACAAAACACATTCCGCCACTCACAATTTTGTAAATTGCAAAGTATACGTATATAAGTACGCTAGCGGGAAAACGAGCAGTCTTGGAATGCGGCGAGCCGCGCCAGTCGCAAATACGAGTCTACATCTACATATACTTACATACACTGCAATTCACAAAATTGTGGGTGGCAGAGGGTGCTCAGCACCAAAGGTAATCTCTTTGCTGTGCATTCCAATACCTAATGGTGCGAGGGAAAAAAGAATTCATATGAAAATCAATCCGGCACTTTATTTCTCTAATTTTATCTTTCCTGTCATTCCGGCTCAAATAGGTTGGTGGACGAAGTATTTCACTACACTCGTGAGTGAAAGTGGGAGTACGCATGTTTACCAATAAGTTTAAACGAAACGTGTGTCGTCTATCTACCAGAGACTCCCAACCTAGTCTACTAATCAGTTCTGTGACGCTTTCATAAGGACTGTAGCAAGCGGTCACGAATCGAGCGGCTCTTCTCTGTACTTTCTCTATACTTTCGATCAACCCCTTACGAAACGGATCCCAAATGGCACAACAGACAGACGGTCTTACACACGGTCTTACACACGGTCTTGGACTGACGCGTGTTCTGCTCCATTGGACACTCGGTTTGCTGGCAAAGATCTCTTAACTGACTTTATAAAATTCTGAGAGACCTTCTCATGTTTATGGAAATTAAAAAATTGCAATTATTTAAACAAAAATTTTAAAAAAATGACACATGAAAAATTAATACGTTTTTTAACTTGCATTTTCCGCATACAGAGGTGAAGTTTATCAAACCTAAAATTGGGAGCAAGTGTAATAGTTTCCGTAAAGAAATGTCTGAAGTGGAAATGATCAAAATAAGCGGAAAAGGAGTGGAAGATAGGTATGAATCCTCTTACGATTCTTCAAGTTACAAGAAATTTGGAAGAAGATTTTTTTACAAGTCATGCATTTCAGCGTTGAATAAAGACACCGATGACGAATAATTTTGTTGGTAAAAATGTGACAACCAAACGTAGACAAGTTAATTTCCAGTAGAGAGTTTTTGCTAGATCCCTTATGCAACAAGTTTTAATAAGAGTTTTGTTAAACAAATTAACAAGAAACACAGCTCGAACAATCGGTCTTCGTCTTATAAATTACCAGTGTACAGTCACAGTGCATGATGACCACGAGAATAATGCTGCAAATTGTACCACGTTACAGCCATATAATGATTATATCTAACAGTTCGAGAAATTACTTTAAGACATGGAATGTTTCTGAATGTATATTACGGAAATGTGCGTTTACATATATATTAATCTTCAAATAATCATTCTTGAGCTCCTCTTATAATATTTTGCATGTTTCAAGTACAATATGTCTCAAAGATTGCGCTGAAATTCCAGTTTAACTTTCAATTTGACGCTACGCCTGGTTATCAAAAAAAAAAAAAAAAAAAAGTTTCACGTGTTTACTTTATTTTCAACAAAATATAGCAAGCTAATTGGTGAAAGGAAAGAATTTTGTGGAAGAGACAGAAAGGAGACAGGATGTTAGGTCATATTTTCAGATATGCAGCATTGGTTAAATTATTAGTGGAGGGAACAGTTCAAGGTGGCGGAATGCACTCCCACGCTGAAATCAAGACAAACGCTTCGAAAGCCAAGAGTAACTGAATTTGACCAGTAATTTTAATTACCGTGAATAGCGTTCAAACTAAGTTCAAACTAAGTTGTGGAAAATTTAATCTTAAATTTCTCTGATCTCCGATTTCACATAAAATTTAAACAAATTTAAACGTATCCTATTTTACCTCCCGGAGCATGTGCTATGAATTATTCGAAACCCCAATCAGAATGTGTGTGATGGTCCCCCTCCCCCCTCCCCCTTTCCACCCTGCGTGAATCCCATTCATCCTGACAGAGACAGACAGACTCACTGTTAACAGAAAGTTAGTTACTTCTCGCGGTATAATTGTTTACAGCTTAGTTTATAAAAAAAATCAAATTATTCTTACCTCAAAGCATGTTCCAATGAATACGTGCAGTAATGATTTCTTAGTTGTTTATTAATATCATGTTATCTGTTTGGATAGAAGCATAACTGTTCGTCACCTTCATCTTCTGCCACCAACACAAAATGCTAGTTAAAAAAACGGCACATTTAAATCTTCTATTATGTTTTAAAGCGATATACACTGATCAGACAGAACATTATGATCACCTACCTACAATCGATTTAAACCCGTCCAGGCGATGGCATCATCTACTGATGAGGAATGACTGCTAGTCAGACACACGCACGGTGCATGTAGTATCAGTGACCTTGCTATCCGTGTGTAGAGGGGGGAGGCGCGCTATCTATCTGAGTTTGACTGAGGGCAGATTGTGATGGCCCAGAGGCTCGGCACGAACATTTCGGAAACTGCACGGCTTGTCGGGTGTTCGAGGAGTTCTGTGGTGAGTGTCTTCATCAAGTGGCGAAACCAAGCTGAAACCACGTCCAACCGTCGAGGGGCTTATTACAGATGTCGGAAGTCTTATGCTGGGCAAACTGGTACAAAAGGACAGGCGGCGAACCGTGGCGGAACTAACATCAGACTTTAATGCTGGGCAGAGTACAAGTGTGTCTGAACACACAGTGCACCGAACACTTCTAACGATGGGCCTCCACAAACGACGATCCAAACAAGTGTCAATGTTACCACCACGACATCGGCAACTACGACTAAAGGCCTGGGCACACAGAACGCGACAAGCGACAGCGACAAGTGGTCGTTCTCTCGTCGCGGCGATACGCGATTTTGGTACGTCACACAGGACACGACAACTCCATAGCGACAAATGCCAGTGAGACCCTCTCTCGCGAAGAAACCTGTACTTCTCTATTTCTTTCTTAATAAGTTTTTTTGGGCTAGGAAATTCTTAAAACATGTCAAGCGATGAGGAGACTCTACTTATTTTGTTCGCACTAAAAATGGTCTGGGTTCCTGACATCAATAAGAAGAGAGAATGCCTTGGTGAATACTACCGCCTTTGCCGGGGACTGGTATCACAAGAAGATAGATTTTATACATATTTTCGTATGTCTCGAGAATGCTTCGAGAAAATACACAATCTGTTAAAATCAACTATATCGAATTGCACCACGAACTGGAGAAAAGTAATTGGTACAATAGAAAGATTAGCCATTTGTATGAGGTATGTTCTGTTCATTTAATATATATTCTTAAAAACAAAACACAAAAACGACACTGCCAAAACCAGGGCCGGTGCTAGTGGGGGGGGGGGGGGGTTAAGCGAGGCAAAAGTATCCCGGGCCTGTGCCCCCGATGGGGGCTCCTCTGCTAGAGTGTCTAATTAAATAGAAATAAAACTTTAAAAATCTTGCTTAAAAAGGTGTAATTTGATTTTTTTGCCTTAAAATTTAAAAGTTTTTAAAAGTTTAATATAAATAATTTTGTTGGGGGGGGGGGGGAGAGGAGGGGGGCTAAGAATCCTTACCCGGGGCGCGAAAATCATAGCGCCCTGGCGAAAGCCCCTGACCACTAAGTGATTTTCAATCTTATCACTTCCCAGCTCTTCCCCCCTGCAGGCAGCTGTGTCAATTTCGTGGAGGTCAATATTAAGAAATACCCCTAAAACCAGGAGTTTCGTCACAAAGTGAAATATTCACAATAAAATATACAATTTATTATTGACAATGTATTTCACAATAAAAAGATAGGCTCAAATACAAGTATTATTTATTTTAAATAATTACAGTGTAAACAAACAAACATAAAGTGAGAAACTAAGAAGAAAAATACAATTCTGAATGCGAAAAATTATTTTTTATGAGCTGGAAATCTTTTCACATGCATCTCTTAGTATACCGGAAGTAGTGGCCGTCGGATGCTGTGGAAATCAATTTTTCTTCATCGGCCATGTCGCTGTGTCGCGCGACAATTCTGTAATTTTGTGCAACTGTGTCGCTCGTCGCCGCGACAAAGGCTGCGGCCCGGCGACGGATCGCTTTGTGTGTGACCGCCCCGATTCAAAACTGTGAATTACAACAATAGCGACGTCGCGCCGCGACACAATATCGCGTGTCGTTGTCGCTTGTCGCGTTCTGTGTGTCCGGGCCTTAAATGGGCACGCGACCATTGTCATTGGACTTTGCCGCATTGGTAAAGAATTGCATGATCTGATGAATCTCAATACCTCCTTCATCATGCCGATGGGAGGGTGCGAATACGTCGCTTTCCAGGGGAGCAGCTTCTTGATTCCTTCCCGCAGTACAGGTGTCAAGTTGGCGGGGGCTCAATTAAGCTCTGGGGAACATTCATGTGGGCATCCGTGGTTCAGCCCGGGGAAGGAACCATGACAGCCAATAAGTATCATACAGTGGTTGCAGACTATGTAAACCCTTTCATGGCGACCAAGTTTCCCAACGGCGGTGGCATTTTTCAACAAGATATGGTGCCATGTCACAAGGCCAGGAGTGTAATGGAGTGGTTCGAGGAACACAGTGACGAGTTACAATTGATGTGCTGACTCCCCCAACTCGCCAGATCTGACCTGGATCGAACACATCTGGGATGTGATTGGATGTGGCGTCAGAGCTCATCGCCCACCTCCCCGGAATTTACGCGAATTAGATGACTTGTGTGTGTGCATATGTGGTGCCAACTCCTTCCAGCGACCTACCAAGGCCTCATTGCTCCCATGCCAAGACGCGTCGCCGCTGTTATCCGTGCCAAAGGTGGACATCCCGGTTATTAGGTAGGTGGTCATAATGTTCTGGCAGATCAGAGTAATTATATTGTAACATATTCCAGTATCAAAGTTGATAGCACCTCGATGAGAGAAGAAACTGATACAACATACGAGAAAGGTTGCACTGATTTGAGTGAGTTAATCAACTGCGTAAAAATGAACTGGAACGCTACTGCATTGTATTATAATTTTCAAGTTTTAAAAACAACTTTGAGGCCTGGTTTAGGTCGAAATTTTCATTTTTAAACCAGTTGTAAAATTTACTTACTCGCAGTTTGACCTCCAAAGAAATGTAACGACCAGACTTGTAAACATACGACTATGGGTAACTAGATGCTACAATAATTAGATGGCTTATTCCAGAGGGGCCACAAAAAAATTGCCTCAGAACGCTTTGTATCTACAAGGTACTATCTGTTACCTGTGACTAAGTAAGATCTAAGTTACGTAAAAGGTTTCCCAAAAAGCACGGAGTGGGGATAATATTACGGTGAACGTATTAAACGTGTTAAAAAATAGTAAGGAACTGAGTAGTGAACGATAACTATGGGAGACTACATACCAAAGTTCGTCCGGTAGATTTCTGTTTGTTGCTCAAGACGATGTCACTTTCTGGGAATACTGTTTTGTACATGACGTTTTTGGCTGTTCTGTCCTGTGCTAAGCTCATGCACCGAGTGGTATAAAGCCTTGTAAACGTAAATTGTGAATGTCGTAAAAGCGAGAGGTATCACCTGTCCAAAAATTGACATTCGTTATTCACCAACGAGTCTGGTGGTGTAACGGTTAGCGTTCTGGCCTCGCATTCGGGAGGACGGCGGTTCGAATCCTCGTCCGGGCATCCAGATTTGGGTTTTCCATGATTTCCAAAATCACTCCAAGCAAATGCCTGGATGCTTCCTTCAAAAGGCCATGGCCGAATTCCTTCCCATTCCTTGCCTCCCATCCTTTCCCGTCTCTAAAGACCTCGCTGTTAAAGAGACGTTAAAACAGTTATACACCGTTATTAAACTGGACACTTCGAATACATTTAGTTCAGTAAAACTCTGGTTTTAGGTCATATTCTGCAGTTGCTGATTTATTGTTGGCAGGTGTTGAAGACACTCGCCACAGCACTCCTCTAACACCCGACAACAGTTTCCGAAATGCTCTTGCCGAGCCTCCGAGCTATCACAATCTGTCCTCGGTCAAACTCGGATAGTTCGCACGCCTTGCCCATCCTAAACACGGATAGCACGCTCACTGATACAACACGCCCGAGCGTGTGTCTGACTAGCAGTCATTCCTCGTCAGGTGATGCCGCTATCACCTAGTCGGGTTTATATCGATAGTAGGTAGGTAGTCATAATGTTCTGGCTGAGCAGTGAATACAAAAAGTGCTATTAAAGTTCTGTTCCAGACCGCCATGTGAAGATTATCACCATACCTGTAAGTACTAATTGTATATCTATATGTTATGGCTGGCCATTACTAAAAAAAATACAGCCAGAACGCTTTGTGGTTAACTCAAAGGCCACAACACGAAATTCGCGTCTGGTCCACGTCCCATTCTCCACACATGACGATTCACATGTGTTTTTGTTTTCCTTTTGTTTTAGAACCTTGTAACACGACGAATATCAGGAATCATATATATCAAAAACACGTTCATAGTTAGATACTGATAAGCCACAATGTGTTGTGGTCGTTTTTTTTTTTTTTTTTTTTTTTTTGCTCAATGAGCGTTTTTGGTCTTCGAGGCTAATATACATATGTGATGATGATTTGTTTTATGTAATAATTGTAATGATACACATGTAAAACCGTACATTTACAGCCACTAATGATGTCCCAAACCGCAAGGGCGAAAAGTGTCTGGGGAATAAAATAACATTAAAAACAACGGTTGTTCGTAGACGTTATTATATCCATAAACATCCATTTAGTTGAGGTTTCGACATTTGATAGAAAGCACTCGATCATTTCATCGTCCAAACATCGTGAATGAACCTAATTCGTGATTTTGATCACGTATGCTGTGGAAGTTTCCTGGCGTAATGGGTGCTCACCTATTTTTTTTTCATGAATTAATTTTCTTCGTTTCCAATTCATCCGTGGCATTAGCCTGAGCATACTGATACAGCATTGCATATTCATAGCTGGGCAATTTGACCGTGAACGTATTATCATAATCGTGTAGTTATTTGCATCGATTTGTATCTAAATTGCGGTTTCCTTTTAATGTTCTGTTGTGTACAGTACTTTCTTCGTGAGAATGTGCTCCTGACATGTTTATATATTAAATCAGGAACATGGATAAAACTGCATGAATCCTGATTTATTTTCAACAGCAGAACTTCAAACGCTTAGGCAATAGTTTAAATTGAGTCTTTCGGGTCATGAACGCTATTTGAATATACCTTTCGAATGAGTAAAATGAGTAATCAGACTATATAGGCATCTAACGACTGACGAGGTAGAGACTTTTGTAGTGGTTGTAATGGTGTGTAGCAAACGTTTACCCAAAACAGCAGACTGGGTAGTACTTTAAAAATGAGGATCTGGTTAACGAAGTTGACCGATGGGAACTTCCGAGAGTTGTTCGTAATGTTTGCATTGATCACCGAAACCCGTTGCTGTAAATACACGATCAGCCATGTCTACACTGTATCCCGTTCAGTTAACAGAGACGACTCAAGGTCAGTCTGCTCTATCCCCACTCCCCTGCATTTACCCCTACATGCGAAGGAGTGATTTACTACCCGCCTACCCTGGACACAGCGTTCAGCTCGGAGAGGTAGGAAGGAAGAGGGTATTAAGACGAGGAGAGGAGCCATGGAAACATGACATTGAGCTCAACAGTGTATATATCACCCGTGAAAAAAAATATCGTTTCAAGATTTTTTTTAACTGTATTTTACTTCATTCACGTCGTCATCTAACTTAAGGAACGATGGCTATACAGGGTGTTACAAAAAGGTAGGGCCAAACTTTCAGGAAACATTCCTCACACACAAACAAAGAAAATATGTTATGTGGACATGTGTCCGGAAACGCTTACTTTCCATGTTAGAGCTCATTTTATTACTTCTCTTCAAATCACATTAAACATGGAATGGAAACACACAGCAACAGAACGTACCAGCGTGACTTCAAACACTTTGTTACAGGAAATGTTCAAAATGTCCTTCCTCCGTTAGCGAGGATACATGCATCCACCCTCCGTCGCATGGAATCCCTGATGCGCTGATGCAGCCCTGGAGAATGGCGTATTTGTATCACAGCCGTCCACAATACGAGCATGAAGAGTATCTACATTTGGTACCGGGGTTGCGTAGACAAGGGCTTTCAAATGCCCCCATAAATGGAAGTCAAGAGGGTTGAGGTCAGGAGAGCGTGGGGGCCATGGGAACGAAACTAAAATGAGCTCTAACATGGAAAGTAAGCGTTTCCGGACACATGTCCACATAACATATTTTCTTTGTTTCTGTGTGAGGAATGTTTCCTGAAAGTTAGGCCGTACCTTTTTGTAACACCCTGTATATTCGCCTCCCATATACGAAAATTGTAATCAGACATTTGACAGCGATTAAAACCCTCGCCCGTTGTACCTCCCTGTGACAAGCAAGACGACGCTTTAACACGCTCGTGAACATTACGAGTGCTTTATGAAAATGTTAAGGAATACGACCACAATACGCCTACATATATAGGGCAGGTACTTGAAAAATATGCTACAAAACTATGTAAAGGATTAACAGAAATTTGACCTCCAGATTTCGATGGTCAATCCCGCTCAAGTAATTTCTTACACGCGTTAGCACTACTAGCTCTAGGACTCTGCTCATCAGTTTGGTAATTTAGTAACCAGTACTTGGCTGACCGATCTTTGCTCAGCATCTCTCTATTTCTGTTCAATCTGAAAGATTTTGCATGTAGTTTGATTAAAGTTAAAGTTTTCCTTGAAGGCTTGCTAGGCGTTTTGAAGTGCGTACATAGTTCCTTGTTGTATCCAAACAGAAGCTTAGGGAGCATCCATAAATTACGTGACTTGTTTTTTCGGATTTCCGGATCCCCCCCTCTCTGGTGAGACTTCGTGAGATCCGGTGCGACCCCCCCCCCCTCACGTAGGAATCGCCCTCGCAACTTTTTTGAGACCTATTTTTTAGGTCTCGCCCATACAAAGCCGGTTACACCCTAACTTTTCGATGAAATACCCCCTAAAATCGACTTTCGCGTCATTTGTAGTCTTTTATCTCTACAGTCCAAACAAATTTCGAAAATCTCACGTGAGATTTTCGTTGACCCCCTCCCCCTTGGTGAAATTTCTCCAGACCCCCCCCCCCGGCCTATTTAATCTCACGTAATTTATGGACGCCCCCAGTGACGTCAGTAGGTTTACTGGTACCTGAAGCTTCTACGAGATGAAGTTATAGCCGTTTCCGAGATACCAAATACAAGAATTGCATCTTTTTCTCTAAAATCGTGTTGAAAAGCGAAAGGTTATCTACATATGAAATTTCATTGAAAGGGCTAGAACCATTTCGGAGGTCATCCCGTTCACCACCTCATATATTGCTTTTAAAGAAAAATGTTATTATGTTAAATGGAAATATTAATACTAATCGGGTGTTAATTAATGGTGCAAGATTAGTGGTAATTCACTTAGATGAGTACATCATCAGTGCTAAATTCATTCACTCCTATAAAACTATGTTCATGGCTTTTTCACGAGTTCGTAGATTCAGCTACACTTATGTTTGTGTTAAAGACACATACGGTCAAAAAGTAAACGATCACATTATAACTACTAATATTTTTTAAAAAAAAGCAGTTTGAAAAAATCACATCTGCCAAAGCATTTTTTTTAATATCTAGTTTTTAAATGTTTTACAATTAAACGTGTTGTATTTAATGATAACGACTTTTTACAATAAAGTGATATTTATTACTACTCTCCAAAATAAAATGCCAGTAAATATACTTTAATTTACTTATTTCCACATTATTGTATTGCCATTCGGTGACTGACCACGATTCTGTGCGAAATATCCTCACAAGAATTATTCGTTTAAAAATATAACAGTTCCTTGTCCTAATCAAAGAAAAACGTAACATCAGTGGGTTTACTGGTACCTGAAACTTCTACGAGATGGGGTCAGAGCCGTTCCCGAGATACAAAATACAAGAATTGCTCGTTTTTCGTAAAATTTCATTTTTGCAGTGAAGACGCCTATTCAGATAAACTTGAAAATCAAAACGTTATCTAAACAAGAAATTTCCAAATCGTTAGAACCCTTTCCGAGATACCAAATACATAACGTGATGTATTTGGTATCTCGGAAACTCAACCCGAAGGTTGGTTGGATCCAGAGGTAGGACGGCCAGTTCCTTTCCTCTGGTACCTACAGTTTAACGTGGAATCTGAACCACGGAACGACCTGGCATAGCTCATATGATCAAACACAACTCTTAAAAATTCAAGCCTCCACCGGGATTTGAACACGAAACCGGGGACGCGAACTTTCTAAAAGCAAGTGCCTTGGCCACTGAGCTACCAGACCACTCATCAACCTTTATATTCCCAGCTGAGCTGAGAGCTGAATCACCACCTATCCCAAGTCGAATTGGGGTATGTTCCAGATTCAGGCTTCCGACATAATAAAGTCCGCATGAGTACATCAGCACTGCGAGCAGGGGCCAGGGCGGTGCTGTGGATACCTGTTGCTGCGTGGGCAAGGACGCCGACCGGAAATGAGGTTGTCGAGTCAGTGGCCACACCCAGTGACCGGTCGCCGGTGCAGAAGTTGCGAGCCGACTGGCACGGGCCACGAGCGGTAGTTTATGGACAAACGGCCTGCCCCCCCCCCCCCTCTCACACACACCTCATGAGTTCCTTCTTGACGTACTCACCTTGATACAAACGTCTTAACGGGTGTATCACCCAGTTTTGTTTTCCTGCAAGTAAAATGTTTCGGCAGTTTCTTCACGATCTTATTCGGCTGAGAGCGACCTATGTGTATCAACAAACGGTGGCTGTTGTGGCATACCGGAATCAATAAGTGTGGCCTAGAAAGTCATAGCAGGCTCGCTGCCGAGAGGATCAGAGCAAATAGCTGCAACTTTTTTTGTTTTTTGTAAACTGTCAGACTCCGAGTGATTGCTTGGCCTTTTTGTGGACGTTATGAGTAGTACCTTATGTGGAGAGACTAACCTTGGGGATTTTAGTTCTTATCTAAGATCTTCTGCTCTTCCGTGAAGACTAATAATAATGATAATTTATCAGGATATCCGACACCAGTCCATTTTTCGGTTGGAGAACCGAAGCTAGAGAAGGCTAAAACTGGTTTGGCACTAGTTGACATAAACTATCTTATACGAATGGTGTGACGTCTAACTGGTAGTGAGTCCATTTAATGGCCTCTGAAAAATGTGCTTCTACAACCGATAGTGTGTCCTGCAAGGACTACTCCGAATGACAGCGTCCAGCATAGCTTCCAATACTGATTGATTGACTGAATGGCGAGACATGGCACCATGGTTGGAAGAAAACGAGAGTCGCTGCGATCGATTAACTAACCCGTATTGACTGGTTAAGACTACTCGAAAAATGAGAGAGAGAAATCTCTCTTATATTGCCACGTTAAAGTGTACTTGCGTCATAGCTGATCGGAAAGAACCAGCCGAAGATGGTCGCAAGAATTTTCAGCGAACATGCTTAATTGCGTCTGTGTTCACCAACCAGACTCATCGCAAGTTAGCTTTACAAAATCTATTATCTGAAATATACTGATTCCTCTTATTAGGGCCCAAAAGAACCTTTACCACAGGAAGCGGTTAAAACGTTGTACTTCAAAATCAGAATTCTGGGCTTCACCTTGGAATATAGTCCAAAAAATCTCATTTAAAACATCACTGATGTGTAGATTCAGTTGCATTATTAACAGCACTCGCGCCTATGCTGCTCAAACAAACAGGTTATGGCTACTTCTTGCTGCGTAGGCGCGAACGTCGGCCGGAAATGAGGTTGTCGAGTCAATGGCCTGTGGAGCGCAAAAACTATTTAAACTATTATATCTGTTTACCTGAACGTAATAAAAAGAATCTAGCCCTACAATTCAAAGGTTGGTTTGATTCTCCAGCTACTAGTGTACAAAGCCAGTGGTAAGAGGTAGGAGAGCCAATTACATTCCGCCGGATGGTTTACCGTAAACTTTGATCCACGTACCTTTTACGTTTTCCATATGCACAAAATAATGACAAAAGTGAAAATTACGACCTGTACCGAAAATTGAATTGATGACTTTCCCGGTACAACAATCGTGGTCCACCTGTCCGCTTTTCCAAATCTGCGGATATCAGAAACTTGACCAGCGTTTAAAGCGTAGATTGACAAATTTCATAGTTGTCTAGTCGTTATTAGGCTTTAAAATGTAAGAAAGTAAAGGAAATACGTTGAAGAGCCAGAAGTCATGGAATATCCCTTTTTGCCCGACAAAGTGCAGCAACGCGGCGTGGTATTGACTAAACACGTCGTCGGAAGGCCACGTCAAGGCCTGTTTTCCTAGCGACGCGTATTTTGCGCCGTGTACCACGCGCTACGCTCATCATGTTGCGCCGCCTACTCCTTCCCCCAGTATTTAATGGGACTGTTTTGCTAAAGAGCGCAACGCGTTACACGTTGTGATAAGCGCAGCGACTGCCTGGAGAGGAGTCTTAAGCTGGGTATCCACCATGCGCGGCAAACCCTCCAACACTGGCTCGCGCGGCGATACCTGGCTTGGTGCCAGGTATCGCCGCGCGAGCCAGAGTTCGTGGGGTTTCTGTTGACGAGCGCGGCTGTCGCGCGCTGCAACGCAACCCAGCCAGAGTTGCGCGGCAAGCAATGCAGGCACAGTCAGTTTTCGCGACCATTTTTACTGAGACTTCCGCAAGTAGGAATACGAGTGATGCTATATTCTGTCCTGCAGGCTGCCATATGGCATATATTGTAGACATACACAGCACAAATCGATAAATAATACCGTGGGGATCGATATAAGTGTTAAATAATAAATAATTACCAGAACCAGTAATAAGAATTTTAGCTATTCTTGATCTTTCTCTTCTGTATGATGCCAGAAGCGTAGTCATCTTCTTCTTCAAGTCGGAAACGGGTAAGCCCATTGCTGAACTAATCTCCTTCCATGCATCGTCCCTCAGCGTTTTGTTGTGGTAATCTGCACATTTACTATTCCTCAAAAAATCTTTTGCACCATACAGCTGTATTAGAAATCGACACTTTTCGTTGTTCATGGCAGTAAACTGTCACTGTGCCACGCGAGCAAACTCAAAGAAAGACACTGCCGTCCCAACTGCGCGCGAGCCAATTAGTGTGGACCCTTTGCCGCGCGCCTAAAGACCGACTGAGAATGGCTCGCAGCGCGGCATGTTCGACCGCGCCAATGTTCGAGCTGGCTCGCGTGTCAACAGAGTATCCATTATGCGCGGCTGCCGCGCGAGCCAATGTTCGAGGGATTGCCGCGCGTAGTGGATACGCAGCTTAACACGTCGCACGCTGCCTGTTATGTCTCGTGTTTTGTGCTAAGTTTCAAACTTGTGATTGTAAAGTGTCAAAAACATGGGAAGAAAATGTGCGGGAAAGCTGGAAAATGTCTGAGAACAGGAGGATGATTTTTATTTAAATTTATTTTATTTAAATTTATTCTGAATAGTAATTTCATCGAACAATCGATCACATTACTGCTACAACATTTTTACTACCTAATAAAAACATTTCATAATTAATTCACATGTACAACTGTTATGATAGTAGTATTTCTTCAATCTAAATCAAAACGGTTGGTTTTGAAGTACTCGGTGAATTGACTTGTACTCCTTAAGATTTGGCAAAACCATGGTTTTGGGTTGAAAAATCTCCCAAATTTTGTTTTGTAACTGCTGTGAAGGGATTCTCAGATAAATACTCATCCCCAAGCAAGTTTGTGTAAGCAACAGCACGCAGTAATGGCCAAGTCAACAGTTTCTGGTTTTAAATTAATAGGGAGAAAAATTCTGAAAATCGTGCACATAACTCGTCCATAATATGTTTTAGAACAAGCATGGCGATCATTTTCCTTTCCCCTTTCTTCGATCAATTTTATTACACTGAGACCCTGTCCATACGTCAACCGAATAGATCAACACGTTGCCCCAGAAAAACACTTTTACCCCGCGCGATACATTCCACGCTCCTGCCGACGTGTTTTGGGCAAAACCGGTTCCTGCTGCGCAAAATATGCGTCGCTAAGAAAACCGGCCTTTAGAAATATTCAGCCATGCTTCCTCTAAAGCCCTCGATAAGTCGAAAGTGTTTCTGGTGCAGAACGTTATGAACGAACTGACATTTCGGTGATGTCCCAGATATGTTCGATTCGAATCTTGTGTGGCGATCTGGGTGACAAAATCATTCGCTGTAATTGTCCACAGTATTTCTCAAACCAATCGTGAACGATTTTGGCCGGGCTACATTGCTCATTGACGTCCTTGGACAGTCCATTGTTGTTTTGTAATATGAATGGCTGCAAATAGTCTCCACGTAACCGAAGCTAACAGTCAATGGTCGTTTCAGCTTGATGAGAGGGCTCAGTCCATGACGTGTAAACTCAGCTCGTAACAGGATGGAATTACCATCAGCTTATACAGTGCACTTGTAACGGACAAGTCGAGTGGTCTAGCTCCTCTTCTGTGGGCGTAATTTGGAATCGGCAGAGAGTGTCTGGAAACTCAGGTACTAACCTTTAATGGAGTTGCTACTGCTGACCTCCGGCGACCTCGGCTCCACTCTCCAGCTCAGCTGTAAGGCTATTTACTAATATCAGATTCTGACACCACTGTGGATTAAGGCCACAGACCTGTGTGGTTGTTAGTATGGCTTCGCCAACTTATGGTTATTATGGCAAACAGCATGTTCTCTTATATTCTACCAGTGAGAACACGGCCTAACTGTTGTACGATACTGTTTATTGCTCGTCCTTGGCTGAATACATATCATCCGTTTTGACGCCGTCTGCGAGGCTATCCCCGTAGGCTTCTGTTGGATTTACATCTTCTGAAGTACTAGTAGATGATGGAACAATTACTTACATACATGTAGAATGGCTATCTGAGGATTCCACCAAGTGTTGCAGCATTGTCGACCCTAACGCGAGACCAGGCTATAGGAGAGAGAGGGGCTATTGACTATCCGACTGGCATAGTGACGTGCCTACTGTCGATCTGTCACTGAGAAGACCGAACACATGTCCTGCGTTCCTTATATTGCCCGTATCGAACATTCTAGACCTCTTTCGGCAATTGACCGGCCAGTGTCCCTGGCTGTGGTATGCGCTGATCGTTTTCGTCAGCAAAACCTGACTCGTTACTCTCGTGTGCGGACGGCACGCGACTCTGGCGTACTGTCACGACACACCTAACACTCGTTTAATTCTAAATCACACAACTAAATCTTTTGTCCCAAAACTTGGGCCGTTACACACTGGTAATCTAGGTCCATGAGGTATGCTCCACACTCGAACCCTACCAGCAGTTCTTACCAACTGGAATTGTTACTCATATGACCAAACAACTTTTTTCCAGTCATCTAGGGATCGACCGACATGTTTATGAGCCCAAGAGAGTCGCTGCAGCCGGTGATGTTTGTTAGCTGAGGCACTCGCGTTGGTCTTCTACTGCCATATCCCATCAACGCCAAATTTCGCCGCACTGACCGCATGGACACGCCTGTTGTACGTCCCGCATTGAGTGTTGCTTTTCTTTGAAGTAGTGTTGCCAGTATGTCAGCACTGACACCTCGACGCAAATTTCGCTGGTCTCTGTTATTAAATAGACGTGCTCGGTCACTGTGTTGACCGTGGCGGGACGTAATGCCGGAAATTACATATTGACACTGTGGATCGAGGAATGATGAATTCGCGAACAATTTCAGAAATAGAATGTCCCCATGCGTCTAGCATCTATCATCATTCCACATTCAGTCTGTTAAGTCATGTCGTGCGACCATAATCACGCCACAAACCCTTTCAATTGACTCACGAGAGTACAAATGAAAGCCGGCGCACTGCAACGGACATTAATACGTTTCTTTCGCGGTACTACCGCCATCTGGTTATTTGTGCCTTCCTGTCCCATGACTGGCACAGCAGTGTATTTTGAAGTTTCAGCGTTTATCGGCTTCAGGCATGGTCTGTTTTAAAGCTGCGAAGTACCTCTGTACGCAAGTGTGATTTCGTCAGTCCACTGTTCTCATCCTTCATTGTCATTTCCTTGGTAAAGATGTGCCGTGAGAAACAGTAGATGTGCAGCCGAAGGAATTGGCAGCTTCATCATGACAACTGACTTGCCTATTCAGATTTTTTTTGGCAAGAGAGAAAGCTCCCAGTCTCCCGACATTTCTTCTCGCGCATGTTTGGCTCATATCCAAGCGCAAAATGGTGCTAAAAGGACTACTATTTCAATCACTGCAAAACGAATTAGACTGATTTTATTCCATTCCGCAAGCAGAAATCCTCAAATGGTCACAATGCCGTGTCCACTAAAAGAAGCATATTAGACGCCGAGAAAAGGCATTATTATTTCACACATCATGGTAATTGGATTTATGTGTCTCAGAGGTCTTATATTTTGTGTATTTAAATAATACAACACTTTGACTACACAACTGGCCTTGTAGCTTGCAGAGAAATTACGAATCTTAAAGAAGTAGTAATAGCTTGAACCTCATGTCAACGTTCCTTGGATTTATTGGTTGTGGCTTCACGAATTAGATCATTATCTTGAAACAATTTGTTTTCACTCAGGACCGAAGTGCTGCCACTTGTTATGCACTATATTTCCTTAAATACTAATTCAGAGCAATAATTTTGACTAAAATCACGTATTTATTAATAAAAGTTATATTTAAGTATATACCACCAGTTGTCATATTCCAGCAAAAATATACGGTAGTCCATTCATCTTCTCATTCTCAAATTCAAAACGCTTATCCATACCAACTTAGCTCATAGTCTTGTTAACTTTCGTATAATTAGGCACTTTGTTGCAGCGTTATTAATATAAAAAAAGCATGGAAAGAGAATTGCGTCTTATTAAAAAAAATATGAACACCGAAATCTATCATAGATCCCAATACATGCAAGGGGAAAAAATTCATATTAATCTGATTAATAGGTGATTGCAGTACTATGTAGAATTAAATTGTACACATAGCTCATTTGATTTAAAGGGCTACATCCTACTTTTTTTTTTTTTTTTCAAATTTTATTCCTCCCAGCTGAAGGATCATGGATATCCTTTTCAGCCTCTACACTACGAGAAGGGAGGGGGATGGAGGTCGTCCGTGGCCTTTAAGGGAACCATCGCAGCATTCACCTCAAAGGACTGAGGAAAACCACAGTCAGGATGGTCGAACCGGGTTTGACCCCGGTCCTCCCGAAAGATAAGTAGGACGGCAAATTAGACGTTCCTATATCTCGGTAATCCTAATAAGGATTGAGAAAGCTCTAATAATACCCTGAGTGGCACATCCTGTCTGCGAGAAATTGAGGTACTTCCGTAGCCAGCAAGACTCCTGGATCTGCCCCCTAAAGAACGTGTATGGGACCACCTCGGAGGTCAACTCCGTCCCATACCATTATTCAGGATATAACGGCTTTATGACACCTCCCAGTTGAATCGGTGCATGTATCCAGGGCATACTGATAAGTGGGCTCATAGCTGTAAGTTCTTTGTAAATTTGACTCGATTTTGTAATCACTGAAATAACATCACATACCTTTTCAACCCGTGAAGTTTCATTTAGTTTCCTCCTCTTCTTCTCGGAGCTTCACTTTTTTACAACCGGGAGAGTAAGACTACACGATGCGAGTGACCTAGATTGCAGTCCTAATGAACATAGGTTTCAGCGGAGGTATCTGTGCGTGCAGTAGCACCAGAGACCGCTGGCTGGCTTATGTCCAAACGCTTGCCAAACCGCAGGGCCGATTTCCGCAAACTGTTTGTTGCCACCAAAAGCAAACAGAAGCGCCGCTCGGCTGTCGTAATTACTAGCTGCCGGGAGAACTGACAGAGGGAGCAGTAAATCCAAGGCGCTTCTCCAAACTGGATCCGACCTTCCTCTCCCACGCACTCCGTGCCAAGGTCGATCAAGCACTTGAATGAAAGAACGCCAGTTCCTCCACGAGGGCAAGTTCCAGAAATAAATATTGCGTACTGGATCAGATTACTCGTTCATAAGTTATTGAACGCTGTTACTGTCTTCTGCAAGCTTCGAAACACTCGGGCCTTGCATTCGGAAGGACGATGGTTCAAATCCCCGTCCGGCCATCCATATTCGGATTTTCCAGGTGATTGAAGAGATGGTTCCTTCAGAAGGCGATGTCCGAATCCCTTCCCGTTCCTAGTCCCCAGTCCTTTTCTGCCTCCAATGACCTCGACGCCGACAAGGCGTAAAGCCATAAATAAATAAAAACTTTTTTAAAACTAGCAAACCGTTATCCTCTGTTTAAAGTATTTTGGCAATCAGTATGCCAGAATAATTCAAGTTACAACTTCCGGAGATCAGTTAACAGCATGGATTTAAACTTCAAAAATCGATTATTTTTTATTATTATTATTTTAATTGATTAACGTCTCTTAACAGCGAGGTCTTTAGAGACGGGAAAGGACGGAGGGCAAGGAATGGGAAGGAATATGGCCTGGAGTGATTTGGGAAACCATGGAAAACCCAAATCTGGGTGCCCGGATGGGGATTCGAACCGCCGTCCTCCCGAATGCGAAGCCAGAACGCTAACAGTTACACCACCACGCTCGGTAAAAAAAAAAAAAAAAATGTTTAGGAAAGATGGTCGGTAATGTTCGGGTTTGACATTCGGTAGGGCCTGAGATCGAGTCCCGATTCGTTCAGCCAACCGTATGTTTTCCGGAATCGTACATGGCGAATCCTGGGATGGTTCCCTCTTGAAGACCATTGCCTGCTCTTTCCGTTCCATGCTCACAAAGTTGCTTCGCCGTCGATGGATCGTGAATCCCCAGCACAAACTGGAACAGTTTCAAGACGTTCAGTTTGTCGCTAACAATCTCATCAATACAAACAATGTAATGCAAGGTGTTTAAAGAAATTATAATCCATTAGTTGTTGTTAATGGACTATGTAATTCTGTAGAAATACTTGGTAAAATGGAGTACGTTTTCATGTAGAGTGGTTGTCTAATGAGACGATGAGTAAAGTTATGTTGTATGCTTAAGCTCTTAATGAAAAAAATCGTGTTTTTTGCTATTATAGTCCAATCGATTAGGGTATTTGCTTCAAATTTTGTGTTTCTCATCGTTTGTCTCAGTTCTAAGAAAATATGTAGCCTAGTTTATAAGTCCTGACCGTCAAGTATTTTCTTAAATTGCTGTATATAATCGCATGAAAATATGGTTTGAAGTCTCCATGTAATTATTGCATTAAAAGATAGAGAAATAACTATAATGTACTGTACATAAAGCATTTCCTAGATTACGGCTGTCAATGTTTTTCGGAATAGGAGTTTTTTTTAATTGCTACAGTGTTTTGTATTTTATCTGTGGATCTTACGTGAAGCAAAAGTTATATCAAACCTAATATTTATTTATTTTTTACAGGTAAGTTCCGACTCCATTTACCGCACAAGGAATTGGCGCTTGGTGAGTAGTAGCTCTAGTTAGCGAAGCAGGAACGTATTCGATTTGGACAACGCTCTAAATATAGCGCTGACTTTATAGAAGGAAAGCCTCTATTATATTTTATTTCTTCATCTTTAATTCCTCCTCCGATCACGTCCCTAATCTTTGCTAGAATCGCAGATTCACGATTTTTGGCTGCAGTCATCCTTCTAACCGCTTTCATAGTTTCTGATTCTCCAAGAAAGTATAATCCATTTCTTCGATGTTAAGAAGTTTCATTTTATACTCTATATAAAAAACAAAAATCCTTCTCAACATGAATACTTAACTTTCATTTAAATGATGTGAAGAATATGGCGATTTCCGTTAGGAAGCCGGTTATACTATAATTGTAAAATTTCTGATTAAAATACTCACCTGTCCGCAGCGTGATAATCATAACAAAAAAATTGCTGTTATTAATTTTTATTTCAAAATCGCCTACAAATATTAAATGCACCTAGGTCGAAAACTTACTACGAAACTGCTAACATCAAACATTATACAACCAATATTGTTACGCTTGAGCAGAAAATAACACCATTATATGCAATTTATTTTCTGCAGATTGCAAGGAATATTACAACAGTTCACGTTATACTGTTTTGTTCAAAGTTTATCAATTTGCTTTCCTTAGCATGATTGCTGAAGAAAAATTTGGGATAGAAACTGCCTAATCTAAAATCACAGGACACGCCAGGTTTAGATCTCGCAAATGAAAAATTCAAATGTCACCATTGATGGTTGCCATTAATTCTGTACTTACTGTGTAAACAAAAAGCTGGTATTGATAATATTCGTACGTCTCACTGAAAATTGTTACAATGTCTTCAGCGATTCCAAAAGGCAATCCTTTATTGAAGTATCAGCAAGTTAACTTTGCAGTGTTACCATATTTAGTAAAGACTTCCGTGTATGGCGGTTATCTATAAAAGATCATGCCTTTGCTTCAACTTCTCCCTTCATAAACTTACAGTATGACACAGTATCTCACGTGTAACAGTGTTCAAATATAGTATCAAAATACTAGTCTAGTTGCAGAACTCCACCACAGCATGTATATGAACTTCATTTCTTCCCTAATGAGTCAGAATGATAAACGAGGTATCTTGATTAATGTCGCTGTTAAAATACTTTCACTGTAAAGGCCGTGTCTATAGAAGTGAAATACAAGTTGCAAGTGGAATAAAGGATTAATGTTCACTGAATGTGAAATAATGTAGTACTTTCGTTTGATGTCTAAAGCTACAGAGAGATTTTTTTTCCCCTCTTTGTGTATTAACGACACTTTGCAGACTGTGAATAATTACTTTTTCCTAGAAGTGATTTTGAACTGAAATATTTAGTAGTTAAGATAGAAAAAACATTGAACTTTAATTCTTGTAACTTCATGCAAATTAGATTCAAATGGTTTCAAAGAACGTTCAGTCTGAAATATTCCAGTCGACTTCTAAGGAAAAATTCTGATTTACATCATAAATCCTTCAAAGAATCAGGGAAAGAAAAAAACTTGTTTGTGTCAAGAAAGTGGTAACTGCAGCTTAGTCTTAAGATATGTTAATGTGATTTTCACTCTAACTAAATTACAGGATTTAGACGAATGTATAAGAAGAAAATATAATAAGATCATTAAGGTATATTCTATCTGGCAGATAGTTCAAGATTTCGTTCAACGTGGAAAAAATCACGATGCCGGCAATTTATTTTAAGAGTTTGAAATCTTTGTGACTAGCTGTTGAGTCTCATTGCCCGTATGGTAAGCATTAGTGCGTACATCCATGATAGTATGTGCAGAGATCTTCCAGCCAAACGATACATGAATGTTGTCGCAGTTGATTCGACATGTTGCGATAAAATTATACGACCACGCACAAACAAAGACTTATTTGTTCCTAAACAACTAATTTCTTTCATTGGATATAACGTTAGTTTCCTAATATCCACACTGTTTCTAAATGTACTTTGGCCTTTTTTAAGTATTTTCTGCACTGATTTCTTCCTCCTTCCCTCCAAATTTTGTGATCAGTGTGCTTCAAAAGTAATTCTTCTGATTACATGCTTCTTTTATTTAACCGTAGAACCTATTCTTAAATTTTTAATTCATAGAATAGGTTTCCATTCTCCGACACGTCTCTCTTCGCACGAGTTCCTTGAATGGTCAGTATCCCTCAGTTATTTAGCTTGCAAGTACGTTTCTTGCTCATTCTCCTAACTGTTGAGATGATAATTATCACGTATCCGAAACGTCCCAAATGTATAGGCGAAATGCTTCCGGAACTAAACACGCCTTTAGTAACAGTTGGAAAGGGTTTGGTTCTAAATTAATAATTTATTATTTTAACAAGCAACTGGAGAAATAATAATTTTAATATATCCATGTGTACTGTTGTGACCAGGTTTTAGATTTTTGTGTTGTTTCACAAAACGTTTCTAGTCAGAAGTATCGTTACGTATAACTATTGATACTTTCCAATAAACAGTTTTACACAGTATACAGGGTGTTACAAAAAGGTACGGCCAAACTTTCAGGAAACATTCCTCACACACAAACATAGAAAATATGTTATGTGGACATGTGTCCGGAAACGCTTACTTTCCATGTTAGAGCTCATTTTATTACTTCTCTTCAAATCACATTAAACATGGAATGGAAACACACAGCAACACAACGTACCAGCGTGACTTCAAACACTTTGTTACAGGAAATGTTCAAAATGTCCTCCGTTAGCGAGGATACATGCATCCACCCTCCGTCGCATGGAATCCCTGATGCGCTGATGCAGCCCTGGAGAGTAGATGCAATACGTATGTGTGAGCTCGTACCCCGGACCAAAACACCCCCGTGGCTAATTGATTTTAATTAATGTTAATTGATTTTAATTGATTTTAATTGAATTGCGTGGGGTCTAATTGATTTTAATTGATTTTAATTGAATTGCGTGGGGCCTTAATTGATTTTAATTGATTTTAATTGAATTGCGTGGGGCCTTAATTGTTTTAATTAATGCTAATTGAATTGCGGGGAGGGGGTCTCACATCTGTAACCTCAGATTGACCTTATTATTTCCTTATGTACAGCGGTCAGCGGACAGTTTTTTCCCCATGGTTTTAATTAATGCTAATTGAATTGCGGGGAGGGGGTCTCACATCTGTAACCTCAGATTGATCTTATTATTTCCTTATGTACAGCGGTCAGCGGACAGTTTTTTTCCCCATGTATTCTTATGGAGGATGGAGTGAGCCCACTTTTTCCCCCATGGCGGGGAGCCTTAATTGATTTTAATTAATGCTAATTGAATTGCGGGGAGGGGGTCTCACATCTGTAACCTCAGATTGATCTTATTATTTCCTTATGTACAGCGGTCAGCGGACAGTTTTTTTCCCCATGTATTCTTATGGACCTGTCTTTGCAGACAGTTTGGAGCGGAGGGGAGCCGAGGAACTAGGGGAGTTTAATTGAATGCGGGTCCGTAATTGAATGCGCCACACCCGAATTATCGCTCCCCTCCGGAAGCCATCAATTATCGCTCCCCACGCAGCTGCAGGATGCGGGTCCGTAATTGAATGTGCACAGCTGCGCCACACTCCAATTATCGCTCCCCACGCAGCTGCATGATGCGGGTCCGTAATTGAATGCGCCACACCCGGAAGCCATCAATTATCGCTCCCCACGCAGCTGCAGGATGCGGGTTCGTAATTGAATGCGCACAGCTGCACCACACCCGAATTATCGCTCCCTCAAGCGACTGTGTGACTCATGTCTCCCACTATGACAGCTGCAACCGGCTTTTCTTCCACAATACCTTGCAAAATGTGTTCTACAACAGCCGATTTTGTTGGTTGGCCTGGTCTTGCCTATCACTGATGTTCTTTATTTATTACTAGCTGAGGTACCCGGCTTCGCTCAGAGAGTTGATGTGAGATAGTGTAGTAATTTTAATAAAATGATAAACATTAAAATGTGAGAGGTAATTTTTTTTATTGAAATCATTTTCTAACTTTTCTAATACTTGTTTATGAACACCATTTATCATTTTGTTATCCGGGGTATATATGTACAAATTTTTATAATTTTCTACTCGATAGTATAGACCGCGAGAGAAGCAGGAGTCTTTGGGGTTGATGCCGCAATGTTTTAAAGTTTGTCTTTGCGCTGTGTTAATTGTAAAACTATAGGATAATTTGATTGGAAATTGCAGTCTTTTCAGTAAAGATCAGAGTTATTCTGAGGATTAATACTATGTGTTTCGATTCTGGAGTTTCCCCCGGTCATGTAATGTAGAACTTCCTGTGGAGGTGCTTCCAGTGGTGGTGATCGAATTTTTCCATTCATGCAACAGAATCCTGGTGTTTCTCCACTGAATTTTTTCGCGTTGCAAAATTGTTAGATGTTATCCATTTTTTCCGATTACGAAGTGGTTGTTTTTGTTATTTTGTTTTGTCGGGTCGTAGTGGAGTGCTTCATTTTTCAGGTTATACTGTTTACTTGTCCTCGTCCGCGCTTCTCGCAGTCTTCTATTATAAGATTGTGTCGCAATTCTTGATTCTTTAATTCGTTCATTTCGTTGTGCTTCTCACGGTGCTCATTCACGTTCGCTGAGAACATAAACGTGCCTCGCGCTCTTCGACTGTTTCGTTGATTCGCTGTTCTTTTTGTTTCGTTCGTTGGCAACGTAAACGTGCCTCGCGCTCTTCGATTGTTTCGTTTTTTTTCGCTGTTCTAGAGGGCAAAACTTCCACCCCCTTCTATCTTCAAAATCACGCCCTTGAGGTAAAAATCAGAAACCTTCTTCATGTATAAAGGTTGAAGGTTACCACGCCATTTAACCTCCTTGATCGTACCGGGACTCGTTTTTTTTTTTTAGTTTTAGCGGCACGCACATTGTACGCTTACTTTTATAATATATATTGATTTCGATATTATTTCGACCTGCCGAATTGTTTCCACTACGTACATCTTTCCACATTACCATAGAATTTTGTATACTCCCGGGCACAGTGGTCTTTGACAGAGCAGATTATTTCATATTTTATTTCTACTGGCTTTTTTTTTTTTGTTTTCGTTGACAGTCAAATTGAGTCTTTTTGGCGTACAGATGACAAAAATTCTTCGGTTGTTCTGCCATGAGCGACGTTTAGACAACAGGCTATGTTGTCTTCATCAGGCGAAAAGGTCGAAGTTGACACTGCGACAGCAAGTCAAAATCGCCTGAATCCTTTAACGAACTACTTAGTTTCTCAGTCGTAACAGCCTTACCTAAGGACAGGACTGAACACGTGAAATGATTGCAGCAATAACGAGCATGATTCGTGAGATGCAATGTTGTGGATTCACATTCGGGAGGACGTGGGTTTGAATCCCTGTCCCGACCTTCGAGATTTCGGCTTTCCATGCTTTTTGTGAAATTACTGCATTCGGTGCTTAAGCCATCTGTGGGAGGGTGTGGGCTCGAATCCCCGTCCGGGCATCCAGATTTGAGTTTTCCATGACAGCATTACCTAAGGACAGGACTGAACACGTGAAATGACTACGGCAATAACGAGCATGTAGATTCAATGTTGTCGCTTCACATTCGGGAGGACGTGGGTTGGAATCCCTGTCCGAACATCGAAATTTCGGCATTCCATGCTTTTTTTTTGCGAAATTACTGCATTTGGTGCTTAAGCAATTTGACGGGGAAGTGAAAAGTCCAGGATTCTAATCCCGGTCTCAGCTGCGATTTTCAAAAGCCCTTAACCTGACATTCACATCTGGCACAACTTGCGTTGTAATGTAGTTACACCAGAACACTTCCGTTGTTTGGCTTCCAGTTTAAACTGTAGGTTCTCTACACCCGGCTAAGTTCACGTAGGCTAGGATAGGTGCGGAATGCGCAGGCAATAAAAACCCTGGTCATAATGACCAGACTAGCCATTACTCCGTACTTCAGTTGAATATCGGGTTGGTTTCCTTCAAAAGGCCATGTCTGAATTCCACCCCGTTCCCTGCACCAGTCCTATCACGCATCGTGATCGGTAAAGATCTGACCTAGCATTTGGGAGGGTGCGCTTTCGAATCCCCGTCCAGGTATTCAGATTTGGGTTTTCCATGGTTTCCCCAAATAACGCGAGACGAATGCCGGGGATAATTTCATCATTTTTCCATGGCAGAATTCCTTCCCGTTCCTCGTCCACTGTCCTTTCCCCCGCCTCTAAAGGCGTAGAACCATAAAAAGAATCGCATGTGCTTTTATCCAATTCAATATAACTTTATAGGCAGGTAGGTGATTTCACTGCAGGTCTATATATTCGTCCTCCTTTCAGAGGTACTTTGACTACCATGTGGGAGATGGAGGGTTCGATTCCCGGTCCGCATGTTAATTAGTATCTGTTGTAGTTTTAGACATACAAATAGCCGTTTATCGCCAAGAGTCACTGTGGACACTCCGACAATGACAAAAATAAAAATAAAACGCGTTTAGTGGTGTTTGTTCCTGTAGCCAGGGATGGTAACGCGATGTATGTGGTGGGAGTTCTACAGGTTTATCTGCTCGAATACCTGTGTCAGTGATGTATACTCATAGACCCTCCTAAGTTACCACTTCCCATTCTTGTTGAGGGGTGACTGTAAAATTCTTGAAATACAGATATTTGCGCGGGTACAGCGAATGCGTGCACAACTTCACAATAATTGTTTGTGCATGAACATACGGAAAAAAAGTTTCTACTGTAATGGCAGTCTCTGGGTAAAGTGAAAAAACGTGGCCATTTTTATCAAAATTGCTAAGTTTTTCGCCTGGAACCATTTGAGGAGACCGAAACGCGTTTGTGAATAAAGTTGGTTGCACACGAGTCAAATGTCTCAATGGAGTTATTTGAGGAAACTATGGAAAAAACCGAAATTAGTTGTTGTTGTTTTGCGTATTCCGCGAATTTCCAAAATAGTTTGTAATTTGTCACACACACAAAGTGAATACCGAAACCATGCCACTAGTTCACAATAATTGTTTTCAGATTCCCCCATGCGGCGTCATCATAAATTGCATTGCTCCATACATACAATTTGCAAATATTGACAAGTTGTACTAAGCCACTGGTGGATCGCATAACTCACTTGCACAGCCAGTCTGCTATAGGTAGTTGTAAATTTCACAACTTATACTACGACACTGAAGTTCTATCTTCTACCTGAATGTAAATGATGTATTTGGAGATGATTTTTTTTTTTCATCATATCAGGTTTTTTTTTCGATGATGTCATGGCTGTTCTTATATCTCTGTGTGACTGAATTACATCTGGTGCATAGGCCTGATATAGACTGAATGTGACTGTGATTCGGTATGATATGCTGGGTCCACATATCAACATCGGTTCTGCTAGTTTGAACGGTTTCATAATGTTGCTTGCACCTACAGAAATTCGGCCTACGAGATAAATATATAAAATTCTTTAACTCTACGAATCCCTACAGGTTAAAAGAGTATGGTAGGTTTAAAATGCGCTTTAAATAGTTGCATAAAACGGAGTAGAGAAGTATCTCGTTGACCTTTCTACACTGAGGCTATACTGATTTCATTATGAATTCCCCATTCCTCAGTTTAGATACCCAAAATTACAAGAATTATAACCCTGGATACTACATGGATGTGAAAAGTGTGAATAATACACTCATAGAAAATTATTCACTTTGTTTTATTTTATCCACCTTCCATTAATAAATTCCTTTTTTTCGAGTTATTTGTTAATGAGTTCGTGTGGTGGTATGATACTTCATTACTTGCACACTAGCCTTAATACCGAAACGTAATAGACCTTGACACTCGAAAAGACATAAATTTGTTGAATATAAGTACGTATGCGACACTTTTCTATGATTTTCATTAAAAAAGTATACACAATGTATAAAATCATGAAAAATAGCCATATATAACAAAAAATCGGTAAAAAAAAATGTTAATTTCCTCATTGAATGAAGTCACTGGTCAACATAACAATTACACCTGCATGTATCACAATACTATTCATATATAACTTTGGTGGATTAAGATCGTGAAAACAGGTAAAACTTCACCCCAATTATGTAATTTCACTATACGAAAATGTCATCGGTTTACATGGTTAGAAGTTGTGCATCATACCATACAATGTGTATTGAATGCCTCCACCAAAATAGAAAAAACCCACGGCATGATGCGGTGTATCATCATAAATGAAACTCATTCTGTTCACGGTCCCTATATGACATCGGACAACTCGAGTAGTACATCAGATATACCTGTCGAAAGTCACACTAAAGTATTTGAAGCTGAACTAAGCAAATCATGCTGAAGATGACGATATCACAAGTTTCATTAACTACAGAAATGTATATCATTTGGGCAAAAAGACGGAAAGTGTATGTTTCTGCTGTCATGACAATCTCCAGATTAACCCGCAGAACTCCCACCACATCACCTTACCATCATGAAGGTGTGTAAAGTATAATATACATCAGATATACCTGTCGAAAGTCACACTAAAGTATTTGAAGCTGAACTAAGCAAATCATGCTGAAGATGCCGATATCACAAGTTTCATTAACTACAGAAATGTATATCATTTGGGCAAAAAGACGGAAAGTGTATGTTTCTGCTGTCATGACAATCTCCAGATTAACCCGCAGAACTCCCACCACACACACACACACACACACACACGCACACACACACACGCACACACACACACGCACACACACACACACATCACCTTACCATCATGAAGGTGTGTAAAGTATAATACCAATAGATGCTTGCGTCATACAGCCCAAATATTATCGATGAAAGGTGTTGACAGTGTGTGTGTACAAACGCCGAAATCACCATAACAACTACAACCATCAGTAGGAAGGGAGAATTTATGTTAAGTCAGGTTAATACAGAATGTTAAAGTGTTTGTTATAGTTGGTTAGAGTAAATTCAGTTTAGGTTATTTCAACTCACATTCACATGGTGTCACTGATGCATGGCAATCCAAAAGTGTTTGCTGAGGCGTCTTGGGCCCCACCGCGGCCTAAGAGACCGGTATTTTGCACGACCTAAGAAGATCGGTATTTTGCGCGCCGGTTATCCGGATACAACGCGTTTGTATTTTTTCTACGCAGCAGCCGCTTACTGTGGGGCCCAAGCCACCTCAGCAAACACTTTTGGATTGCCATGCATCAGTGACACCATGTGAATGTGAGTTGAAATAACCTAAACTGAATTTACTCTAACCAACTATAACAAACACTTTAACATTCTGTATTAACCTGACTTAACATAAATTCTCCCTTCCTACTGATGGTTGTAGTTGTTATGGTGATTTCGGCGTTTGTACACACACACTGTCAACACCTTTCATCGATAATATTTGGGCTGTATGACGCAAGCATCTATTGGTATTATACTTTACACACCTTCATGATGGTAAGGTGATGTGTGTGTGTGTGTGCGTGTGTGTGTGTGCGTGTGTGTGTGTGCGTGTGTGTGTGTGTGTGTGTGTGTGGTGGGAGTTCTGCGGGTTAATCTGGAGATTGTCATGACAGCAGAAACATACACTTCCGTCTTTTTGCCCAAATGATATACATTTCTGTAGTTAATGAAAACTTGTGATATCGGCATCTTCAGCATGATTTGCTTAGTTCAGCTTCAAATACTTTAGTGTGACTTTCGACAGGTATATCTGATGTATATTATACTTTACACACCTTCATGATGGTAAGGTGATGTGGTGGGAGTTCTGCGGGTTAACAAATAACTCGAAAAAAGGAATTTATTAATGGAAGGTGGATAAAATAAAACAAAGTGAATAATTTTCTATGAGTGTATTATTCACACTTTTCACATCCATGTAGTATCCAGGGTTATAATTCTTGTAATTTTGGGTATCTAAACTGAGGAATGGGGAATTCATAATGAAATCAGTATAGCCTCAGTGTAGAAAGGTCAACGAGATACTTCTCTACTCCGTTTTATGCAACTATTAAAGCGCATTTTAAACCTACCATACTCTTTTTAACCTGTAGGGATTCGTAGAGTTAAAGAATTTTATATATTTATCTCGTAGGCCGAATTTCTGTAGGTGCAAGCAAACATTATGAAACCGTTCAAACTAGCAGAACCGATGTTGATATGTGGACCCAGCATATCATACCGAATCACAGTCACATTCAGTCTATATCAGGCCTATGCACCAGATGTAATTCAGTCACACAGAGATATAAGAACAGCCATGACATCATCGAAAAAAAAACCTGATATGAGGAAAAAAAAATCATCTCCAAATACATCATTTACATTCAGGTAGAAGATAGAACTTCAGTGTCGTAGTATAAGTTGTGAAATTTACAACTACCTATAGCAGACTGGCTGTGCAAGTGAGTTATGCGATCCACCAGTGGCTTAGTCAACTTGTCAATATTTGCAAATTGTATGTATGGGAGCAATGCAATTTATGATGACGCCGCATGGGGGGAATCTGAAAACAATTATTGTGAACTAGTGGCATGGTTTCGGTATTCACTTTGTGTGTGTGACAAATTACAACTATTTTGGAAATTCGCGGAATACGCAAAAAAACAACTAATTTCGGTTTTTTCCATAGTTTCCTCAAATAACTCCATTGAGACATTTGACTCGTGTGCAACCAACTTTATTCACAAACGCGTTTCGGTCTCCTCAAATGGTTCCAGGCGAAAAACTTAGCAATTTTGATAAAAAATGGCCACGTTTTTTCACTTTACCCAGAGACTGCCATTACAGTAGAAACTTTTTTTCCGTATTTCAATGCACAAACAATTATTGTGAAGTTGTGGCACGCATTCGCTGTACCCGCGCAAATATCTGTATTTCAAGAATTTTACAGTCACCCCTCAACAAGAATGGGAAGTGGTAACTTAGGAGGGTCTATGAGTATACATCACTGACACAGGTATTCGAGCAGATAAACCTGTAGAACTCCCACCACATACACGCGTTACCATCCCTGGCTACAGGAACAAACACCACTAAACGCGTTTTATTTTTATTTTTGTCATTGTCGGAGTGTCCCACAGTGACTCTTGGCGATAAACGGCTATTTGTATGTCTAAACTACAACAGATACTAATTAACATGCGGACCGGGAATCGAACCCTCCATCTCCCACATGGTAGTCCCGAACGTTAACAAACCCACCCACCAGGAAGAAAAAAAGTACCTCTGAAAGGAGGACGAATATATAGACCTGCAGTGAAATCACCTACCTGCCTATAAAGTTATATTGAATTGGATAAAAGCACATGCGATTCTTTTTTATGGTTCTACGCCTTTAGAGGCGGGGGAAAGGACAGTGGACGAGGAACGGGAAGGAATTCTGCCATGGAAAAATGATGAAATTATCCCCGGCATTCGTCTCGCGTTATTTGGGGAAACCATGGAAAACCCAAATCTGAATGCCTGGACGGGGATTCGAAAGCGCACCCTCCCAAATGCTAGGTCAGATCTTTACCGATCACGATGCGTGATAGGACTGGTGCAGGAACGGGGTGGAATTCAGACATGGCCTTTTGAAGGAACCAACCCGATATTCAACTGAAGTACGGAGTAATGGCTAGTCTGGTCATTATGACCAGGGTTTTTATTGCCTGCGCATTCCGCACCTATCCTAGCCTACGTGAACTTAGCCGGGTGTAGAGAACCTACAGTTTAAACTGGAAGCCAAACAACGGAAGTGTTCTGGTGTAACTACATTACAACGCAAGTTGTGCCAGATGTGAATGTCAGGTTAAGGGCTTTTGAAAATCGCAGCTGAGACCGGGATTAGAATCCTGGACTTTTCACTTCCCCGTCAAATTGCTTAAGCACCAAATGCAGTAATTTCGCAAAAAAAAAGCATGGAATGCCGAAATTTCGATGTTCGGACAGGGATTCCAACCCACGTCCTCCCGAATGTGAAGCGACAACATTGCATCTGCATGCTCGTTATTGCCGTAGTCATTTCACGTGTTCAGTCCTGTCCTTAGGTAATGCTGTCATGGAAAACTCAAATCTGGATGCCCGGACGGGGATTCGAGCCCACACCCTCCCACAGATGGCTTAAGCACCGAATGCAGTAATTTCACAAAAAGCATGGAAAGCCGAAATCTCGAAGGTCGGGACAGGGATTCAAACCCACGTCCTCCCGAATGTGAATCCACAACATTGCATCTCACGAATCATGCTCGTTATTGCTGCAATCATTTCACGTGTTCAGTCCTGTCCTTAGGTAAGGCTGTTACGACTGAGAAACTAAGTAGTTCGTTAAAGGATTCAGGCGATTTTGACTTGCTGTCGCAGTGTCAACTTCGACCTTTTCGCCTGATGAAGACAACAGAGCCTGTTGTCTAAACGTCGCTCATGGCAGAACAACCGAAGAATTTTTGTCATCTGTACGCCAAAAAGACTCAATTTGACAGTCAAACGAAAACAAAAAAAAAAGCCAGTAGAAATAAAATATGAAATAATCTGCTCTGTCAAAGACCACTGTGCCCGGGAGTATACAAAATTCTATGGTAATGTGGAAAGATGTACGTAGTGGAAACAATTCGGCAGGTCGAAATAATATCGAAATCAATATATATTATAAAGTAAGCGTACAATGTGCGTGCCGCTAAAACTAAAATAAAAAACGAGTCCCGGTACGATCAAGGAGGTTAAATGGCGTGGTAACCTTCAACCTTTATACATGAAGAAGGTTTCTGATTTTTACCTCAAGGGCGTGATTTTGAAGATAGAAGGGGGTGGAAGTTTTGCCCTCTAGAACAGCGAAAAAAAAACGAAACAATCGAAGAGCGCGAGGCACGTTTACGTTGCCAACGAACGAAACAAAAAGAACAGCGAATCAACGAAACAGTCGAAGAGCGCGAGGCACGTTTATGTTCTCAGCGAACGTGAATGAGCACCGTGAGAAGCACAACGAAATGAACGAATTAAAGAATCAAGAATTGCGACACAATCTTATAATAGAAGACTGTGAGAAGCGCGGACGAGGACAAGTAAACAGTATAACCTGAAAAATGAAGCACTCCACTACGACCCGACAAAACAAAATAACAAAAACAACCACTTCGTAATCGGAAAAAATGGATAACATCTAACAATTTTGCAACGCGAAAAAATTCAGTGGAGAAACACCAGGATTCTGTTGCATGAATGGAAAAATTCGATCACCACCACTGGAAGCACCTCCACAGGAAGTTCTACATTACATGACCGGGGGAAACTCCAGAATCGAAACACATAGTATTAATCCTCAGAATAACTCTGATCTTTACTGAAAAGACTGCAATTTCCAATCAAATTATCCTATAGTTTTACAATTAACACAGCGCAAAGACAAACTTTAAAACATTGCGGCATCAACCCCAAAGACTCCTGCTTCTCTCGCGGTCTATACTATCGAGTAGAAAATTATAAAAATTTGTACATATATACCCCGGATAACAAAATGATAAATGGTGTTCATAAACAAGTATTAGAAAAGTTAGAAAATGATTTCAATAAAAAAAATTACCTCTCACATTTTAATGTTTATCATTTTATTAAAATTACTACACTATCTCACATCAACTCTCTGAGCGAAGCCGGGTACCTCAGCTAGTAATAAATAAAGAACATCAGTGATAGGCAAGACCAGGCCAACCAACAAAATCGGCTGTTGTAGAACACATTTTGCAAGGTATTGTGGAAGAAAAGCCGGTTGCAGCTGTCATAGTGGGAGACATGAGTCACACAGTCGCTTGAGGGGAGCGATAATTCGGGTGTGGTGCAGCTGTGCGCATTCAATTACGAACCCGCATCCTGCAGCTGCGTGGGGAGCGATAATTGATGGCTTCCGGGTGTGGCGCATTCAATTACGGACCCGCATCATGCAGCTGCGTGGGGAGCGATAATTGGAGTGTGGCGCAGCTGTGCACATTCAATTACGGACCCGCATCCTGCAGCTGCGTGGGGAGCGATAATTGATGGCTTCCGGAGGGGAGCGATAATTGATGGCTTCCGGAGGGGAGCGATAATTCGGGTGTGGCGCATTCAATTACGGACCCGCATTCAATTAAACTCCCCTAGTTCCTCGGCTCCCCTCCGCTCCAAACTGTCTGCAAAGACAGGTCCATAAGAATACATGGGGAAAAAACTGTCCGCTGACCGCTGTACATAAGGAAATAATAAGATCAATCTGAGGTTACAGATGTGAGACCCCCTCCCCGCAATTCAATTAGCATTAATTAAAATCAATTAAGGCTCCCCGCCATGGGGGAAAAAGTGGGCTCACTCCATCCTCCATAAGAATACATGGGGAAAAAACTGTCCGCTGACCGCTGTACATAAGGAAATAATAAGGTCAATCTGAGGTTACAGATGTGAGACCCCATCCCCGCAATTCAATTAGCATTAATTAAAATCAATTAAGGCCCCACGCAATTCAATTAAAATCAATTAAAATCAATTAAAATCAATTAAGGACCCCACGCAATTCAATTAAAATCAATTAAAATCAATTAACATTAATTAAAATCAATTAGCCACGGGGGTGTTTTGGTCCGGGGTACGAGCTCACACATACGTATTGCATCTACTCTGGAGAATGGCGTATTGTATCACAGCCATCCACAATACGAGCACGAAGAGTCTCTACATTTGGTACCGAGGTTGCGTAGACAAGGGCGGTGAATCGAGGAAGTACAGCACATACTAACGAAACTAAAATGAGCTCTAACATGGAAAGTAAGCGTTTCCGGACACATGCCCACATAACATATTTTCTTTGTTTGTGTGTGAGGAATGTTTCCTGAAAGTTTGGCCGTACCTTTTTGTAACACCCTGTATATTGATTTCAGTAAGGGTTCTTGCTGAAGCGACAAAATGTACAGGTCTCTGTGAACCAATCTGCTGAGCATGGGATGAGTGTATTATTAGGTTTGGCAGCCATTATAGCGATATCACGCTCTCAGCGTGCCGTCATTGAGTCAGGTGAATTACCTCTGTAATAAACGTATTCCGGGTAAAGGGTAATTTCCCGTCTGGTCGTATCTCCACATCCTCGAGGGTGCGGAGAGAATCCAGATTAAAGGCAGACGGCGGAGACAGACGGCTGTGGCTCAAATGAAGGCAACTCCGGCATTCCGCGAGCAGTTTTGCCCTTCTGGGAAGGAAATTTGATTGAGACACTCCGGCTCAATTTGTAGCGGGACCGGAGTTGCGCATAATGCTCCTCCGACTGCGCTTAATATCGGACGTTACTGGATGAAACAAATTGAGGTACTTCTTCTGTCTCCTACGCAATCGGCTCTGGTTGCAAGAGAAGTTTTATATCTCAAGTTTCCAAATATTTCTGAGACGCATTGGCAAATAAAGAGCCTGCTCAGAGGCAATGCTAACAAAGTACATATTAATTTTTCAGATAAAATATTTCCTCCCTGCGGAATATTTGGTGGGCTGGTCTGTGAGTATTCACGAAAGTTTTGAGATATCGTCTATTCAAATATCGTTGTTTATACACCACTTGCTAAAATATACTTCAGTGTTTCCGGCACCGACTTTAGTTTCGTATATCCAAATTAAAATAAGCTCGGTTGAATAATATCTAGACCGTAACTAACTAGTGGTGCAAAGCGCTCACTCAAAGATGAAATCACATTTCAAATGAAAGATTTTTGGATGCTGTTATTACGCATTTGTTTCCTCTTCTTAACAATACCAGATATTAGGGTTTTCATATTTTTTGTAACTCCATAGTGTTCTTTTAATTTTGGTGGAAAAGTTATTTAGTGTCACCAATTTTTATTTCACCCCATTGATTTAGAGTGTTTTTGTATCAATGTTTGCATCAAAACACTACTGCCTTATTGTTATGTTATTAATTTTGTCATAAACATTGTTTGTATCAACATCGTGTTTTTAGTGGTACAAAAAAAATAAAAGGATGACATTCAAAATACAGGGTAATGTATCACAAAACTTTTATTTTACTGATGGTCGATTCTTTCCAGTGTTGCCAATTTTTACGTTCTCCATCGTGTTCCTTTACATTTACAAAATTATTTTTTAGTTTCAAACTTTTTTATATATTGCCGAATGGTTGTTTTTAGTGTTCTTATATTACTGTATTTTTATTTCATCGGGTTATTTTTTGTTTCACCAAAGTCGCTAATTTCAATATTATTATTCTTCAGTTTCTCAACAACAAGTCTGAGTTTGCACTGCGGATGTGCCGTAAACGCATTTAACAACCGCAACATTGAGAATGATGGAACAAAATTAATGCTATTAACAACTTTAATTACATTAGCAAAATGTACCAACCGCTAAATGATGTAGCGTTTAAAAGCTCATCGTTATTGTTTTTCAGATAGTGTGATTTAACCCCTATATCGTTATAATGTCTTTTGTTTCCTCGATCCTGACTGCGTCACAAATTTCAGTTGACTATATATTTGACGCTTTTAGCTGGTGGAACATAATTGTTCCACTTGTCTTTCAAACGTGTATTTTTTTTCCGTGAGTTACACATCGATATGTAGTATCAGCGGCGGAACCATGTAACAACGGAAAACTGCTCAAAAACTCAGCCTGGCAGTCAATATGCCTGCGGCCGGATATGAACTCAGACCAGTCGTACTTCGCCGTGTCTAGAATTGCGGTACTGTATACCTTTGGCCAAATTTCTGGATGAAAGATCGAACATATCTGAGAAATTATACACTACATGTGAAGTACGCGAAGCGAAAGATGAACAAGAATTTAATTCTAACTAACTGTAAGGTAAGATAGTGGTTCGTTTCAAAGCTGTATTGTAGCAGAATCCTCCCAAACTGTGGCAGTGAGTGAGGTGGAGAAAGGTTGGGAAACGGCGGCCTGTCTTAAGGGTAGAAGGTGATGGACGTAGTGGTCCCGCTCTATATACTGCAAGACAGGCCAGGGTTATCTCTGTATCTGGGCCGTGACGATTCACTCTGAAGAGGCTCAGTGTTGTCCAGGATGTCGTGGACAGTAATGCTTCGCTTGATTGAGTACTTGTTGGCTGGCGAAACTAGGTGGTCTGTTGTGAGATGCCATTAGCTGGTTGAGGAGCACACGCATTCAACAACCGACGCGATGAACAAACTGCACCATTGTGCCGTCTACCCTTGCCTCACTCGTGTGAATGTGCTGCCCAGTACAGAAATAGCACTGCTTCCTTGTAAATGCACTTAACTCCTTCAACTGGTCTCCGTGCCTTAGCTTAGGTGGGAAGGTCAGTCAATCTGGTATCCCAAATGGTTCATCTGGGGGTGCTGTACCTTGTAAACGAGATTTTATGTAAAGAAAATTAATCAAATGGAAAAAGTGTTTCATCGATCTATTGGCACTATACCAAAATTTAGCCGCTTATTTAAAATTGTGAGTGTATAACATGCCGAAAATCACATTTGTACAATAGTTCTCAATGACTGTACAAATGTGACCGATGATTGTGCGATCCTCGGTTAATTCCTAAACAGCTAGTCAGATTTTCCGTGCACAATTTTCCTTCAATCTCGTACACTGATCTTCGCACTGTATAATCTTCTTCGTGCCATTTTTAGGGTCGGAATTTTGTTGAATGTCTAGAAAATAACTTTCTAAAACTGTCTGGAGCACAGAACTTTGTGTTATTGAACTTTCAACCTTAGGAATACTGGAAAGAAGGAACACTGAAGCATTTCAGTTGTGGTGCTATAGGACGGATGTTGAAATTAAAATGGAGAGATAAGGTACAAAATCAACGTGTTCCACAGATAATGCGTGACTGAAGAAGCTAGATGAAGACTTGCAGAAAAAGACAAGATGTTGGGTCAAGTTTTAAGATACGCGGAATTTGTTAGTGGAGACAACAGTCGAAGGAAAATATTAGGTCATAGTTTATAATATGTGTGAATAAATTAGCCCAGTATATGAAAAATTGGAGGATTCAAGCCAGTATGGGAGCGTGCATAAACCACGTAGCTCCATTTTGGCCTCCTGTGAACCCCCCTCCCACCACGTATCCCTATGTGGTTTTGCCTTTCCCCCCCCCCCCCCCCACGTAGCACGTAGCTTTTTTCCCTTTTGATTCCAGAAGACATTTTGTACTGTTTTCTCTTGTCAGACTATTTGTAAATTACATACGGATATAATTAACTGAGGGAAATAAATATTCGCATGCTGTTGTGAGTTCTGTACCTCATTTTAACTGTTAAAAATGTAATGAAGGAAAGCTACGTGGCCTGGCTGAGAAACCCACCCCCCTCCCCAGCGTAGCCTTTCAGCCAACCCCTTCCCCCCCCCCTCTCTGGACCGAGCCACGTAGTTTGTGCATGCTCCCTATAGTGACTGATGGCGGTACAGAAAAAAAACTTCACGACTGTGAATTTGCACCGATGCAAAATGGAATCTCCACAGGTAAAGTAATGTATGCTCTTCCATGTCATTGGAGAATCATTATTATACGGTACTGAAGTCATGTAAGCTCAAGTCTGATATCTCGTCAGAAATTATATCACAAAAACTTTGAGAAATGCCTCTTAACAGAAGGTATGTATCTTTTTTTTTTTATCAAACATCACATTCTTGTCCCAAGAAGACTTGAAATATTGTTGAGGAAGGGAATTTTTCCTCGATGACAAACGTTGACTACCTCAATACGTCTCGTAAATAAAATATAGTTACTATAGCAGCGTAAAATACAACCCGCACACTAAAGAATGCTTTACAACACTTCTGAAACCTTCTGCGACATGAATCTGGATTTGTTCAGATCCTTCCCTCGGCGGGCCGTTTGCTAATGCAAAAAAAAAAAAAAAAAAAATTGTGCAGATATTAGCGATGTTGTTCGATTTTATCTATACTTCATCTTTTTTTATTTTATTTTTTTACTTATTAATTTACGCCTCGTCGACGTTGAGGTCATTAGAGGCGGGATGAGACTTGGGACAAGGAACGGGAAAGAATTCGGCTATGGCCCTTTTGAGGGAAGCATCCCGCCTTTCGCTTGGAGTGATTTTCAGAAACCATGTAAAATCCAATCTCGGACGGGGACTCGAACCACCGTCCTAACCGAATGTGAGTCCAAAGCTTTAATTACTCACCCACCACGCTCGGTCGATATTTCAGTATTTGTATGTTCTACTCACTTGGATAAACTTTCAACTATCTTAAAAAGAATTACTTCGCCGGCCTCGATAGCGCGGGAAAGCGAGCTGGCTTCGCGTTGCAAGGGTCGCCGGTTCGAGTCCGACCCAGAGCTATTTGGCTCATTAGCATTATAAAAACTCTAAAAATGTATGATAAACAAGAACAGGTCACTACACAATCTGCAGTCTACAAAAATTTGGGCTGCTTGAAGTGCATTTGACGTCGGCTGAACCAGGTCTTCAGCTGTGCGACTCACTGAACCTACCGTTTGCCTATCACTCCTTTTTCGAAAAAATAATACTGATCGCCCACTGTTTTGAAAAAAAAAAAAAAAATATTACTCGCTTCCTCTTTTCAGAAAAAAAAAAAACACACACACCAATCCACTTCTTCTAATAAATAATGTAACCCACAGTACTCCAAATTTTTGGCTCGTAACCCAGTTTTTGGAACAGTGTATCAGATGGCGCTCCTCTTAAGTGTACAATATTATATAAGGAAAAACAGGAAACACTTTCTAAAATTATTCTATTAAAAGATATTAACAGTATTGGTGTATTGTTCACAATTTGACTAACAAGAGAAAATATTACTAACTAGAGAGCTGAACCAGGTGAATGGACACTATTTTTTTCAATATTTGATGCCTTATTTGTCATCAGCAATCTTAAGTCACCGCGTTCCACTACTGACAATCTTTTTTCTTTTCGCAGCTAATAAATGCTGACTAAACCCTCTTTTTGATCATAGGAATACAATTAAAAACTCTCCACTGACTAAAATGGCCCCTGCGATCTCTCCAACGCCCCCTAAGATTTCTCCAAGGGGGCATCCATAAATTACGTGAGGTGAAATAAAGGAGGGGCCCAGCGAAATCTCACCAACCGAGGGGGGGGGGGCGTGTCTACGGGAATCTCACGTGAAGTTTTCTAAAAAAAAAAAAAAAAAAAAAAAAAAAAAGATTTGGACCGTAGAGCTTAAAAAAAAAAAAGTCTACAAATTGCGTGAAAGTCGATTTTAAGTGGGTGTTTCGTCAAAAAATGTCTCGAAGTTTCGAGGGCGATTTTCTAGGGGGGGTTATCACAGACAAGATCCGGCCAGATCTCACGAAATCTCCCAGAGGGGGCGGGAAGGGGGGGTCCGGAAATCCGGAAAAAACCTCACGTTATTAATGATTTATGGATGCCCACCAACTCCCTCAGGTGGGTTGTGCCGACATCATTGGTAATCACTGCTATAATGGAACAGATGGGCCATGGTATGCTCTTCATCACATTCACATAAGTTAAAATCTGCAACCTTTCAACAATCTTAAAACATATGCGTACTATTGGCAATAATTTGCGCTCTCTTCTTCAACAAACATGATTAGATCAAGGGGTTTTTTTTTCGGGAAGTTTATACAAAAGCAGCAACATATTTCTATCATTATAGCTTTAAATTATTAGAAATTCTGTTTCAATAACCTATTTTAAGATACTATCGTAAGAAAATGTCGAAAGTAGTTAACATTTCATCTACCACTATGGTTCTAGTGATTTTTCGTATTTCCCTATAAGTTCCCAATTGTGCTGTTAAAGTAGACTAATCAGAAATCCATCCTATTATTTACAGTGAAAAGTTTCCTCTTAAAATAAACATGCACACTCAAATTGGGGATCGACTAATATCGTTTCGAGTTAACGAAACCTGTTAACCTATTTAAGCACGATCATTATCCAACAGATTTTCCCTGTTCTTCGTCGGTAAGCACAAATGCCAGCAACAGATAAAAGGGCTCGGAAAATACGGTTCCAATCACAGCAGCTCGGGTGGAGGGTATGCCAGCAATATCTCCAGGATTCTTTAACGACACAGCTTAGCGGTGTTCTGTGCGAGTAATGCTGTGTCTCCTTCCAGATACGATTGTTAGATGCTTTATTTATAAGGTAATATGTTAAAGAAACGTTACAAAGATTGATAATATCTACAATTTTTTTCACTTTTTTTCCCTTATTGCCTTACACCTCTTCGACGTCGAGGTATTAGAGGCGGAAAAGGACTGGTGGTAAAAAGAACGGGAAGGAATTCGGCCATGGCCTTTTTGAAGGAAGCATTCCGGCATTCGCACGGAGTGATTTGGGGAAACCATGGAAAACTCAAATCTGGTTGCCCGGACGGGGATTCGAACCCGGGTCCTCCCAAATGCGACGCCAGAGTTATCACTCACCAATCACGCTGTTTTTTTTTTTTTTTTACAATATTCATGGTTTTGAAGCTAGCTGAAGGTAGCTTAACATCCTGACTGAAATGCAAAAAAATCTGTCTCATGAATTTCGGGATTAGTATACATTCATCAAACTTAGCTATGACTGTAAAATAATCAGTTGATCTGGAATGAATTAACAGTGTGTTTAGTATCTCGCAGATGTAACTTGCGTCGAAGTGTAGTGATGGTTTTATCTAAATGTTGAATAATAAAAATTCATTTTGTTTTAACGATCTTTATGTAACTATATTTCTTGGCCACAGAGAAAGTTTTTTTATTGGTAAGAACCAGTTCATTTTCAGAATTCTTTATTCGACACGCTTTGTGAACTGAAAATGCACAATCTTGCGAGTGGCAGTAATGAATGACCAGTGTAAAAACATATGTACGCCATACCACATTGTACTCGATAGTTCCGTAACTTTATTATGATTCATGCTTTAGATTAGCTTTAATGAGCTCTTTCTAATTAAACCTCGTAACATCAACAAAGTTTCTTCGCTAATGGCTTTGTATCCTACGTAATTAACGGATTGATTTGGAAAAAATGAATAAATACGTTGAAGATACGACCAACATAATACTAAAATAATGCGTCATTATTTAATAAATTCACCAACGGAACCGTTGATTGAATTCTCTCGCGTCGAGGTATCCCGTAATGTATACAGTTTATAATCTTCCACACACTGGCTTTTCTTAATGCTGCTACAGTTACAGTTGTATATGGTATTATAGATTACTTACTGTTACATGTATGTTGTCGGGTTTGGTATTAGCTCACTTGGGCCTTCAAACAGCGTGCCACCTATAATTCATAATTAATTAATATAACTATCACTAATGCTACTATGTATCAACCATCAGTCAACATCTCCCCCATCCTACTCTATATTTCCTGTACTAACCTATAGTGGTCGTATTGGGTTTTTGTAGATCTGTTTGATTACGGTAAACATAAATTGCCACATAGAAACTGTAGTTTCATAAGAAACTCGGACAACTGCCTTGTTTCCTGTTGTTTTGAAAGGTTTCCCTAACTTCCCCAGAATATTTTTGTTGGTACTGATATTATTTGTTCTCTGCCCACCGAAAAAAATAAAAAATCAGTGCTGTAAAATAAGATTAATTTTGTCTGCTTATGTCTTCCAAGAAAAACTGAATGGAACAGATTAGAAAGTGGCTCCTCGATAGTTGTTTATTGATTCCACGCAATTGGTTGGCGATAGAGCTTCTAAACCAAGATTTCCCAAAAATTTTATCCCGTTGACCCCTTCATAGGATATCTGTCTTCTTTTATACCCCCAGATTAAGAATTTAATAAAAAAAATTAAAACATTTTTGGCATTTTTAATGTGAAGCAAAAAGGAGGCCTGCATAACAACGAAATAATTTACAGTTCCCATATATTACAAAATCCACCCAATAGCATTAACAGAAAAGAAAATAATTTCCACCGTTATTATAATCTCAAAAAATAATAACAAAATTATGGATACATGGAATAAATTTCGAAAGCAGTTCTGCCAAATAAAACAGATAGTACTTGCATTGTTTTAGCTTGTCACATAGCGATGTATCTACCTTTCTAAGAATCCCTTCAGATGAGCCTCTGCAATCTATCACCTATTCACAACCACCTTTACTCAGCGTGAAAAAGTAATCATCTACTTCACATAACTTCGGATACAGACGGGAATTGAGAGGATGAGCTTTAATATTATTTACTGACCTTATTTTTATTGGAACATTCCTATTTTTTCCTAGACAGTTTAACTGTCCCTCTTTAGTATTAATCGACCCCCTTTCGACCTCCGTGTATTAATCGACCCCTGGAGAAACTATTGTCGACCCCAAGGGGTCGATATCGACCACTTTGGGGACCCCTGTTCTAAACAGAGCCTCATTGTTCAAACCGACCTGCGGGAATCCGATATGCACTGTCAGGAACGGTCGCTAGTTCTTCAGAAAGACAATAATTAAATAGTCTTACAGGACTGTTAAGCCAGCCTGCCATTCCTGGCACCAACATTATATTGTTTCACAGTACGTGTCAGAAATTTCCTGCCACTATTCTCAAATCTGTCTTTCAATAAACTAATAATTTCGAACCCTGCAATTTGCTGAATGCGAAAGAAAGTTGCTTATCCAAATTTCGTTGAGATTTGGCAGGTTTTTACGAAAATATGTAACATACCAGTTCAAACAATACATTCATAGGCTCAGTTTGAAGACAAACCCGCATGTCACCAATACTGTAGAGTATAGATCGCTTCAAATTACACTACACTCCGAATGTAATTGAAATAATGTCTGCATCAGTCGAATGCTTAACATCTAATGTCAAAGAAATGGATCCCGGAAAATTATGTATTATTTTTAATGCATAATAAAGTATTGTAACACCGCTTAAGGTTATATAATATATTGTAAATAATTAGACTACGAGAAACAAATTACATTTCGTTGACAGATATGTAAATACAAACTACTTGTCGAATTTTGATACAGTTTCTGACAATTTATAGCCCTTGGTACCAGGCGCAAAATAGAGTATGTTTTACTATGCGGAAAGCTGATGTGACGGGACGTCATTTAGTATAATATTTTAGTATCGAAATCATGTAAATTTTCTAAGTTTCACTGCAGCCAGACGTCGAGTAAGCACGCCCTGTTGTTAGACTTTCTGCCGATCGACAGTTCAGTTTGGAAGCTACACGTGCTGTGCTGAGCATGCAAGCCAATACTTTCTAGCAAGCTAGAATACATTGATCACTCTCAGTTCTTGACTGACGATCTACAAGATAACATCTAGGCCTCGGAGATAGATATTCGCTGCACCATCCTTACCACTCTCTGTTAGTTGTGAACTGTAGGGCTAAGTTTCATCCCTAGGATCAGTATCACGGGTTACGGAATACCTCCCGATCATGTACATCGAATGTAGATGATTTACGGTTCAGTGCGGATTAAATGAGGTTTCCAGAAACATTGTTTCATTTCAAGTAACTCATAGCTGTCCGCTCCCTCTCAAAGATACAAGTCACCCTCGATGCTCATGTTTATTTACTAGCACAAGAGAAGAAGAGAAGAAGATAGGTTCAAGAAACAAGATTTCAAGAGCAGAAGATACATGAAGAAGCTCGGCGCAAATCATAGGGCATCGTAGGTTAACACCTTAGAACCCACGTATCAGTCATCCTGGCATACCCAATCAATAGTATAGTACGATCCTACATTTAGGGTCAGCGACACTGAGAAATGATTAAAACCGTATCGGAAACTAGCTTCCATTTTTCGTTGAACGCGATTATTGCCAGAACTGCTACTCGAATTTTGATTGTGTTTCAATTTATGTACAGCGCATCGTACGAGGAGTAAAATAAAGTATGTTTCATTTTCATGCAACTAAAGAATCAAAAATAAACGACAGGGAAAGTAAAAGTAGTTTTTATTTTTCGTTGAGCTTGAATCACGAAAAACTATTGGTTGAACTTTAAAGCACTTTCAACTAATGAGCAAGCCTTTATTCCAGCAGTAAAATAAGGCAAGTTTGTTTCATTTTGGTGTGACGGAGTATAGCTGAGATACTTTTAAAAAATGTAAGCAAATTAGTATCCATTTTAGACAAATTACTTCTTGCAGTAGAAATTTTTACCGACATGGGTATCGGCAGCATCTGATTATTCAGAATTAAAATGAAATTAATCGGAATTTAAACCTACATTACACTGTGGCAAGCTCCGTGGTCTCGACTCCACATTACCTGGTAAGGTGAGTTTAGAAAGCCACTTCAAGCTACGTGGAGGGAGGGGCAGTCCAAGGGAGGCCACAATGGAGCCACGTAGTTCATGGATGCTGGAGTTTGCTCGGTGGCGATTATCTGGAAATTATATACGCATCATAGAATTATCAGGAAAACAATAAAGATACTGGAGCTTTAACCACACAAAACATACAAAAAATTAAATTTTTTACAAAATTGGTTCTAATCGTGAGAAAACACCTTTCATGAACTTATTTACAAGTAGTTAAACAAACTGACGAAATTAAACGTTTCAAACAGTCTCGCTCAAAACTATGTGGCTACCACAATATTCCTATATGTCTTTTAATTAATATGCGATGCACTGTACTGCTTTTAATGTAATTACAATAGCCACTCAGTTCAACTGCAGTCCTTTTCCCCTTCAAAGCATCACACATTCATAGAATAACGATACAAATTTACAATTTATCACTCACATCTCTAATAGACACAATTATTGTTAATTGCAGGGTTTGTAATTATTAGGAAACTGGTCTCAGGGATGTAAACAGTGCTTTCTACCGACGTTTGTACGTATATGGCTGCTCTTTCTTATTCGGACTGAAGTCATCAACTGGTATCCGTGTTCCCATTGGATTTCTCATCGCATTTGCGAAATTCTTGCCTTTGCATTAACTGTAACAATTAATGTCTAATCATTTGTGCGAGTTACTTCGTTGGAAGACCTGACTTCAGTTCTTAATCCAGTGAACGAACTTACGGGCAATATTTATAAATCTGTGTAGTTTTATTATTTACCATTACGTTTTTCTAGTAGTTCCATTTACTAATTTTTTATTATTTGCCTATACAATCTTAGTGATGTAATAGATAGAAATGCTTGGTTGTACGTTACTGTTGATATTACTTACTGTAAAATAAAATCCACTGGGTTCCAATAAGGCGATACTCGCTGAAAGACCTGGACTAGCAGGTGCAATTTAGGGGCAAGAAATAAAGTATTATTTCACTGTGTCATTTAATTAAGCACTTTTTGGAATATGTTGACAGTGTGGTATCAGGTAATTACTTCCAGGAACGTTTTTACAGAGCTTGATTTTTATATTTTTATTTTTTTTACTTATGGCTTCAAGCCTCGTCGACGTCGAGGTCATTAGTTACGGGATGGGACTGGAGACAAGGAATGGGAATGAATTCGGTCATGGTCTTTTGAAGGAAGCATCCCGGCATTCGCCTGGAGTGACTTTGGGAAACCATGGAAAACCCAAATCTGGATGCCCGGACCGGGATTCGAACCGCCGTCCTACCGAATGCGAGGCCAGAACGTTAACCACTCACCCACCACGCTCGGTATCTCGATTGTATCTATACAACTTTATGCTACCAGATTTACGAATGTATAATGGAATAAGAAACTGTTGGATAAATGTTATGGATAATTGAATCTGCGCTACTAAAAAACTCAGGCTCTCCCCTAAGATAGTATATGTAAACTTTAAACAGATCAAAGGCCTAAACTTCTATCTTTGATGACGATGCTGGTGTTAACTGCAATGACGACCAAGCATATTTAGACTGTCGTCGGGTAAATTAACATTAAATTCTGATTCGATCCTGAAATATTAAACACTTCACTCCTGCTAATTAGACCGATGAAACTGTTAGTTAAAGTCGTCAACAACGATGTGAAACATTAACTATTGGTTCGTTGTAGCAGCACAGAGGGGAGAACTGTACGCTTCATGGACCGTGAAGGAGTTTTCAGTAAGAGCTTGAAAGTTTTTCCCGCAGCGACGTTATGATCCAAGTAACAGGCTATAGTAAGAAAACAGCAGTTTTTCTACATTTGTGTTTTCCTGAGCCGTCTTCTGAACTGGAGTAGGTGAACTTAACGAAATGGATAAGGATGCTCAAAAGGTGATGGATCTGATGCCTCCTTCCGGATAGCCAGACCTGGTTTTAAATGGTTTCATTCTAACATGGGATGACTTTCTCCATAATTTTTTATAAGAAATACTATCGGAGAGCTACTTACGAATTAATCGGACACTAAACTAGTAGAATTAAGTCATTATTTTCGTAGTTCGAGTATTCGCACTAGACTTTAAAGTAAGCACTAAAATGCTAGATCTTGCTATTGCAAAACCATCTAACTGCCTTTTCCTTCCTTTACCGAGTGGGGCGGTGTAACGGTTAGCGTTCTCGCCTCGCATTCGGGAGGACGGCGGTTCGAATCCCCGTCCGGGCATCCAGATTTGGGTTTTCCATGGTTTCCCCAAATCATTCCAGGCAAATGACGGGATGCTTCCTTCAAAAGGCCATGGCCGAATTCCTTCCCATTCCTTGCCCCCATCCTTGACCCCCCTCCTATCCCGTCTCTAAAGACCCCGATGTTAAAAAGAGACGTAAAGCAGTTAAAAAAAATAAAATAAAAACCTTCCTTTTGATCTTTGTTTTATGGACACCGTCGCCACTAAAGGCAGATAGTAAAATTATAGTTAATATTTTGTCGTATTCTATTCATACAACATTCGGATGCCTTCCCTAAGTTCACCTTGGTTACAGAAAACCGCAATCGGTCTGGCTATATCCGTTCAGTTAACAGAGGCGGCTCAAGGTCAGTCTGCTCTGTCCCCACTCCGCTGCCCTTATCCCTACAAGAGAAGGGGAGATTTACCACTCTCCTACGAGGTCAGTTCGTAGATGTGGGAACGAGAGAAAAAGGGGAACATTGAGCCGCCAATTGGAGAGAACAGGGTGTAGTAAACTAGGGCCAAGATTTATATTTTCGGCTGTTATACCTTCCTCGGTCTAGTAAGACTATTTTTACATACGCGTGGTATCAATGCCCGACCAGATTTATCCTATGCTGCTGAAATATTTTTGTTAATTTACATTTTAGATCATTAAAAAGTCTTCTTGACATGCTCAACAGCGACCTTGGCCAGTAACGGCTGTGTTGCTATTTTGTCTTTCCTTAATTGCTGTTAAATGGATGTGTTGAAACTTACGTCCTTCATGTTGTCGCGCAATCTTATCGAACAGATTGTAGGAAACGTACAGCTTCAACTGGTCGTTGTTGATACTATACAGGACTCTGAAGCATGACTGAAACAAACGAGTTTTGTTCACGTATTCATAATTTGGTTTTATTATTTTTCCAAAATTAATACCATGCTAAATCAAATACAATATCCTAATGTAGTACATTGTGCCTCGCTGGCTTACTAGTATGCATTCCGAAACAACAAAAATTATCTGATGAATAGGGAATGTAAATCGACTTTTTTCCAACGGTACAATTATTTATTATTTTGTCAATAAATCATTGAAGAGTGATTCGTGCTTCTGTCATGGATAGCAATATAAACAACGATATACGAAGTTGAACTAAAAATTGGTAAATATAATTTCCTAATGACAACATGTAGGTTTATGTATCATTACAATGGTCAAGGACGAGAGCTTATCAAACCACCTTCTTTCGAAGAAAGCAAGCTGTTTTACAGTGAAAATCTATGGTCACCTCAGAGCATATGATGTCCAAAAGTATTTTACTGCACTCGGTTTTGAACCATGCGTTTTTTGTTGCTTTTAGATGAATCTTTCACTTACTCAACAGTTGATGATACTGATCATAGCTTGTTAGGCCCCGTGTTATTAATGAAAAACAGCATCTAATTCCAATTTTAAAACACCAAAAATTTGCTTACAAACAATAAATACCGAGAATGCTTCGTTAATATTAATTTGCTCTTCAGTGTTGAAGTTGTGGTTTTAATTAATTCGTTTTCTCAGTTTTAGAATTTTTCTTAAATGCAACTCTTATCATTTGACATTACTCCACTAGTTTGCAAAGAAGGTTACGTTGTGCTGAATTATTTCCTGTAGGTATATGCCAAATTCGCGAGATTCGTTCTGTTACCAGAAGGCCCACAGTTTGGATAGAATTATCAGGTTACAGGCAATCAAAACATATCAAACTTGGCATTTAAATCTCATACATGAACAGGATATAGAACTGCACGCGAAAGAAGCTGCAGATGGCTGAAACAAATCTGCATAGGATATTTTCAGGTGAGACTTGTGTGGGCCGAACGAGGCCACTCTAGTTTGACGTTTCTTTGAAGACTAAAATTCTGAAAGCCAGATATCTCGCACCATATGTAAGTCTAGCGATGAAAATAGTTTGCTGTTAAACAAATGCCAAAAAACTTGATTTCCCATCATGATTTTGGACTAAATATACACCAAAGCAAGACAAAAGTGATATAATATAGCAGAAATTATACCAACAATAATATGTTAAATATCAAAATAGGATCTGATGCGATAGGAGAATTAAGTGAATACTGTTACTTGGGAAGTAAAATTACAACTGATAGCCGAAGCAGAAATGATATTAAAAGAAGAGTAACACTAGCAAAAAGTGTCTTTGTGAAAAGTAAAAATTTTTTAGTTTCAAATATTGATCTAGGACTTAGAAAGAACTTTTTAAAACTCTGTGTGGAGCACAGCACTCTATGAAGGCGAAGCATGGACTTTGGGAATACTAGAAAGAAAGAAAAATGAAGCAATTGAAAAGTATTGCTATAGAAGGATGCTGAAGATTGGGTGGACAGATAAAGTGCGAAAAAGGCGAGTTTTGAAAATGGACCGGGGAAGAATTTTGTGGAAGAGTCTTACAGAAAGAAGAGAAAGGATGGCAGGTCATATTTTGGAGGATTGGTGGAGGGAACAGTCGAAGGTAAGAACTGTAGAGGTAGGCAAAGATTAGAATATATGAAGCAGATATTTGTAAGAGGTATGTTGAGATGAAATTGCTGATGCTGGATATGAAGGGATGGAGGATTGCACCGAACCAGTCGAGATATTTCTGACAGAAAAAAAAATCTACTTCAATTTTGTTGTGTTGTTAATTGGGCAGGTATCACTGCGTCTTGTTACTACAAAAAAGTTCCTAAAACATAATTATGATGATCCACAATCCTTCCGTCTCCTTCCTCCAGCTCAATATGCTAGCGCCGTTTTTGACAGAACAAAAGGTATGGTGAGTCGAGACGGTCCGAAAAAAGAAAAGGTGGAAGATGATCTGCGAAAAGTGTGTAAAGGCTGGAAGAGGCTTGAGAACAGCAAGCGAGATTTATAGAAAGTTTCCCATGTGAAGTTACACAGTTATTCTAGCTCAGCTAGACGTACTGGTGTTCTGTGGCCTGTTCCAAGACTTGTAGCAGTCCTACTGAGAGTAGCGCGAAGTGTTCGCCGAGTGCATGCAGACAAGGCTATAATGTTATAGCTGGCGCGGTGCCACATGCATCGAGCGACGTTATGCCATCTCGATGACGAGGCCGCGACAACGCAACTTGCGGGACTCCAGCCAGGCCGACTGTGCTGGCATTTGCCAGCTGCGTATGTCGCCATAACTACACCTACCACTCCTTTGGCACATTAAGTGTAGCTCTATGTAGCTAGAAACACTTTACTTTCCGTGTCCAGGAAAACATCTGTTGCATTCTTCTGTCCCATTCAACTGTTTTGTCTGCAACTAATTTCACGTCTTCGTGAGTCCAAGATGCTTGTTAATAGACGTAACCAAACGGTGGTGAGATAGTATTGTCCAGAGTTGCCTCTTCGTTATGACTGTATCTCAAAATCACCATTTTACTTCTGCACCTAGAAAGCGAGCCATTAAAGCCCAGTCCTAGTATTCGCGAGAACACGAGTTCGATCACAGGTCCAGCCATCTTGATTTAGGTTTTCTATGGTTTCTCTAAATCACTCCAGGCGAATGCTGGATTAGAAAAAGCCAAGCCCCAATTTCTTCTGGATCCTTTTGCTCCATCCTCTCTCATCTCTAAAAAATCCTCATCGGAAATGCTTGAACGCTCACCAAACGCTGGGCGCTAATGACCTCGCCGTCGACGCGCCCTTAAACCACAACAACAACAACAACAACATCAACAAACGCTGTATTTATTCTCTTCTACTGTAGTCAATTCTGGAATGGGTCTGCGGCTGTCTTCCATTCAGCTCTACTCTCTGCCTTTCTCTTCATATCTACGTGTCTCCTGCAGCCATCATCTTCCTTTATCTGCTGGATGTATTTTAAACGCAGTCTTCTCGATATCTCTTCCTTCTACCATTCCCTCCATTATTTTTTTAATACTAAGCTCTCATGTCTTAAGATATGTCCAATTAATATTAATATTGTCCTCCGCGTTTTTATACTCTCCTGCCTTCTCAAATTTCCTCATTAGTAATCTTGTCCCTACAGATAATCTTTAACATCCTTCTGTAGCACCATTGCACAAATGAAATTAATCTTCTTTTCTCTACCAACTGTCCAGGTTTCACATCCGTAGAGGGCAATACTCCAGAAGTAAGCTTTTAATAGTCTTTTCCTCGCTGTCCAGCTGATGTCATTTGTTCTAAATTTTTTTTGAACGCTATTTGTGCTTGCGCAATCCTGCACTTTATCTCATTCTTGCTTCTTCCATCTTTTGTGATTTTGCTTCCTGCCGTATTTCACTTGTGATTATTTGGAAGCTCCTATTTGACTCCGCGTACAACTGCATTCCTTGATGATATGTGGCGTTTCTCAGATTGGATCGCCTGTGAAACTGTTCTTTGAATGAATGCGTTTCTCGGTTTTGCTGTAACATAAAACTTACGCTAAGGTACATCAGTGGTAATGCAAATGTAGGCTTATATTTGGCTAAGTTACTCCTATAATAAAGGCATATTAACACATGTAAAAATAGCATTCTTAAGACTGAGAAGGCTGTTAATATCGGACAGTGATTTAAGTCTTCCGCGCATAGTGGGTAGGTAGTAAAACTCTGGCCTCTCATACGTGTGTAAGTTAAAAACATCTCTGATTCAGCATGTCATAACATGTTAATATTGTCTCTGGTGATGCCTGACAAATTCATTTTATGAAACACACAATCTCATCTGCGCTGTCCTTGGTTTACAGATGTGTGCGAAGAATGCTGTAAATACGGATACCTATCTTCCTTCCGCGGACTAACTCGACGAATACGTGTGTGTTATTTGGCAATTGAGGACTTGAGTAGCACTATGTGCCTTGTGTCTGAGAACATGAGTTGCGAGTTAGCGAGACTCAGCCAGGACAGGTCTCTTGTCACGGGAAGTGACTACAAACTCTGTCACTCGATGTTTAGCCGAGCAGCTTGACGCTAACTAAACTCGTTTTAAAGTTATTACCTAAGACAGGCAAGATCTGTTCTGTTGTACAGAAGGACCTGTATTTCTGATGCATTTATTAGTTATAGAAATGTAAAACCGCGCTAGTTGGGTAGAGCTGTAGGGAGCCGTATGTATTCGTTACTGAGTAACGAGTACATCACGTGATTCGAAGTACCGAAACGTACTCACAAATAATTTCGCTACTCGCATTTGTCGTATGGATGTCAGTTTGATTCGATAAACGAGCGAATACCACGCACAATGCGGGAACCAGAACGTTTCGCCCAGCGACTAAATGAATCTGAATGAAAGAATTAACATTTGAGCATCGTGCGTTACGTATTTCTGGGAATTTTAATTTCAATTAGTTTCGTTGCAAAAAGAATATGTATTTACAAACATGTACATTATTTTAACGTAATTAATTTTATTTACGGTTAAGTGTTAATTTTTTTAAAGAAGTAATTTTAACAACATAAATGCTTGTTTTGTTTAATATTAAAAAAATTATAAAGCACAATTTGTAAATAGCAAATTTAAATATATAATTTGAGATGGTTATTGTTTTTTGATCATACGTTGGTGAGAATTTATTTATTTTAAGCATTTATGAAATGCGTTTATTCTAAAATACGATATTCTAAATTCTATTTTCTTTTACAGTGCAAATTTTACCTAAACTTACCTTACTAAATTTTATTTAAAACTTGCAGAGTACGAACGAAGTCATCCAGTAACCCGTACGTGAAGGGACTTGTGATGCTTCATGCTAGTCATAAGTAACGAGTAATGAAACGATACGATAGTAACGCAGTCGTCCCGTACGCTGCGCGACTCGTTGCAGTGTTCCATGCTAGCCCTCGATTGTACCAAAAGTAACGAGTAACGATTCGATAGTAGCGAGTACTGATTAGTTTAGTAACGAATACATAGGAGTAGTCGATTTCTCTTTACTTTGTAGCGTATCACCAGGGGGGAGGGGGATTATTAATTAATTAATAATTTCTTTACGCTATATAGGATGCTATAATTGAATATCAAAATGTAATTTATTCAAATGAGAAGTGGATGACTTTGGGATTTGAAAACTGTCACAAAAAGACATTTTAATAAAAAATTTACAATGGCATCTACAAATCTGAGCGTATTTACTATTACGTTAATAAACAAGAGGTTGTGCAATTTTCTAAGCAACGCTCAGACGTACAATGAGCCCTATAAATGCAAGCAAACAAGTATAGTTGTACTTTAAAAATCTCACAATTATTCTAATACAAAGTATGTTACCAGTTATGATGATAGCAAACAGTAATGAATTTTAATGGGTTGGGACGCCACGAATGATTAACCTGTCATTCCACAGTTACACAGTCTAGCTCAGTGGTTTTATCAGATCAGAGCAAGGATCTTTATCTCAGATGCGCTTAAGGGTACAGTTTCAAAAGGGAGTTGCAGGCTGAATGGCTTCGTAGAAACACATTACCGTTCCACGGCAGGTAGCGCTGAGCGGAGATGGCCACCTGGTCGATCGTCGTAACTGGCCACGCCAGCAGTATGCGGCAAGTCGCAAGTTAGAAGTGCGCCTCAGATGGTCTCCAGGACACAAGTCAGCCCAGCGCACATGGACCCCAAGTCGCCAGCGACTCGTCTGGGCTCCTGACTGGAAGGAAGTCAGGAAGGAAGTGCTCGTCTTTTTCTGCCGCCACGGAGGTAAACTCTGACTCCGCCTCTTGTGGCTCGAAGACGACATAGAACATAAAATTCCCCGAATCTTAGTACTATGTTCCCTGTGATTGGCTGACCATCTGACGTCATGTGATTCTGTGCTTCTCTTCGCCACGTTAAGTTTCGGCAATCTTCGAGAGCCGATGCCTCCTTCGGGAGGAAGGAATTCTGTTTACAGCCGGCCCGACAGAAACCCCTAATCCTCTTACCATTCTGCCAACAAGGCGCCAGCCCGTCTGCCCTTCACTGAAGCGTAAAATCCTTGCCTCTCACCCTTACAAGCACATCTTTCGAACATACAGTGGACATCCCAAGAAATGGAAAAATATTCTATTCCTTTACTTTATATACAATAAAAAGTTATATGTAACAGGGAGCTTAGCGAATCGTTACAACTTCTACCGCTCTATTATTGGGTGAACAGTGACCTTCATGCCTGACATTTGGGAGACCGGTAAAGTTAACGGTTGAAGCATGTTAATTTACGATTTTCGTAATGAGTTCAGTATTTCTACGCCATTAAAAATTGATCGTTCAGATTTGTACACGCAATTTTATTTATTCTAGTCATAATGACAGAATATAAAAAACACACGTCAATGTTACCAGACAAGGTCTATTGCATTCGGAAGTGTCATGTCCTTCAATGAATAGAAATGACTGTGGATCTGGACATCACATAGTGACATTTTTCATGGCTGTTGTCGACCAAGTATAGAGCAATTGCGGAAATGGTTCTTAACAACTATTAGCTTTCCGACGTGTCGTAGAAAAAATGGAAAGCTCTAATCCCCCTTTTCTGTCATCGACCACGGGCGTAGATAGATTTCATTGCATATTGTATGTAATACAGGTATGTCTAATAATGTGTAATTACAGGAAAATCATAAATGAACGTATCGGTTACCTGAAGTGCCATATGGCTACATGGTTATAAAATATTAAATAATGTTCTATATCCTAGTTTCACTAACGTTTCTCGTCGTCACTTATTTGCCGTTCTAGAGCGAAACAATGGGTATGGCATTAATGATCAGACCAAAGGTTTTGAATTCAGGGCCAAATAAGGTAAAAATCCAACTAAACTTGTATGTATTTCGTACGTCAGTGTTCATAATTCACTTGTTACGTTAGGTGCCGAATTGCATGTATGTTTCAAATAAGCCGGTCGCAGATTAGGGTAAAAGTTTCTTTGAACAAGTCTTGAGTTATTCTTACTTATTTTTTTTTAATGCCGTCTTTAGGGCAAGGTACTTGGTCGGTCTTGAATGAAAATATTGCAGCGTGTATAACGAAAGACTTTGCTTAGCTGTCAGTGTGAGTTCCTGCTTGTGTGTGGAGAATAAGCGAACTAACTTTGTAGTTAGTAGATATCAGGAGCAATAGGAACACCGCGACTACCTTACGATAGTCATCGATCAATTTCAACGATTCCTACTTCGTCTCAACAGCTGGAAGAACAAGCTGTGATTTCAAGGTTGAGCGCAGCCATGCGGGTCCCAGATCGTTTTCGTCCATTAGCGACGCAGAGCACCTGTGCGTCACGGTCGAGCAATGTTTTTGTACCTTCGCGCGCTGTTTGATTCTCAGGATCCGTCACAACAGAATAATTAGACAATGTTTCCTTAACCTTGTAACCGTACTTCTATGCCACGACATTTTATAATAATATAAATCAAATTAAATCCTAAAAGAACCAGATATAGTTCCAGGCTACAAGATAACATTTCCGTAGCATTGTTGCGAGATCGAAAGGTTGTATCTAATGTCATACAGTATACACTTTTTAAAAAAGTTTAATGTGTTTATATTGTTGAAGTAGTTAAACCTTAGTTTGCACATCTGTTTAGTATTGTTTATCTCCAGAACAATTGTTGACACAAAAAAAAATGAGACCGCCGAAGAAAAACCTGGATAGATACGGCATTTTCTTAAATTGTTTGAAGAACAATTAATGTCAACAAAACTTTGTGCTTATTGAATTGCATATTCAGACGGAAAAAAATCAAACCAGAGGATAAACTCTCAATTTGGCCACAGACAAATCTGCGAATATCGGTATCAATATTCATCCAATCATAATCATTCTTTATTCTACTGGCCGGTTCGGAGCATATGTGGCACGTTTTCACCTACCTCTCTCCATCCACTCTTCCGGCAGAATCGTTTTCCAATTCAGATTTCTTTTACGTATTCAGTTATTCATTGAATCCAACCATGTTGCTTTGGTACTTATAGTCTAGGCAGTCTTGACATCCTCTCCTGTATTTTAATTACATTACCAAATCATCTTAATTAGTTCCTCAAACCTCTCTCATTCAGCCTCTTAAATTCCGTCTTCTTCATGGCAGCCTCTTTTGTCCCCCCTATAAGAACTTGTCTTTTCGAATCGTGCTTCTTGTTCTCGTTGGTTTGCATTTTACACTCTTCTGTATTGCAGATGCAGTTTATGCTGCATGTCAGTACGTAGACATAAAAATATTGTTTCCTTATACTTCACTGGACTTCCTTCTCTCAGATCAGATCCGTATAGTCTGATAGAATACATTATCATGCTGCGCCATTTAATGATCTGTTTGACCAGCAACAACCTTTCTTCCTCTTCTTCTCCACCATCTTTTCCCGAAATTAAGGGTTGGCTGCCTTGATGTGTTTCCTCCACCTTTCTTAACTAAATACTTCCACTTTATCCTTGGTCTCCCTCTGGATCTCTTTCCTCCCATGCATTCTTGATTGGCTCTTCCTCTCCTCATGACATGATCGTACCATCTTAATCTCCCCTTTCTAATGACTTCACTAACACTAAATACCCAACAGCCACCTTAGCATCCTCATTTCCGTCCTCTCCAGGAGGGATTCCTCTGTTTTACGTAGATCCCTTGTTTCTGACCCACAAATGATAACCAGTCTTACCGTAGTTGTATAAACTTTCGCTTTCGGGTTTTTAGGCGTCCTCTTATCAATTATTACTCCAGCAACACCTCTCCATTTCCTCCATCCAGCTTTTACTCTGGCTTTCACCTATGGTTCGCAGCCACCTTCTGCACTTATTGTTCCTCCCAGATATCTCAATGTATCTATTTGGGTCAGCTTCATTCCCTTGGTGTCATTAATGTTAATTTCACATGCTTGTTTGCTGCTAACCAGTACTTCAGTTTTCTTTGTGTTTATCTTGCCACAGGTCTTTCAGTGTCAGATATGATTATAAAATCGGATCTACCATCATCCCTGATTTACTCACACATTACATCCATTACCAGCACAAATGGAAATGGGCTTAATGCTGAGATCTGATATAATACTACTTTGATTTTATATGCTTTAGTGTTTCTATATTGTGTACTCCCTGTTATAGAGCCTTCATAAATTTCCTTGATTATACTGACCATCTTTTCCGTAACTCCTTTCCTCCTAAAACACCAGAATACTAGATTGCGTGATATTCTATCATAGGCCTTTTCCAAGTATATGAGCGCATAATACAGACTCTGATTTCCTTCTAGTGTCTTCTCCTGGAGTTGTCGCATAGTAAAAACAAAAACCCAGCATCAATGTACAGCTAATGACAATTTCTATCAATGTGCCGCTGATATCAGTTATTATTGACTGTAGTTGATTTGATCAAAAATTTCTCCGTTTTCCTCGTGTTGAGGTAGGTAGAAAGTTGTTTCTAATTTTGCGCTGTGAATGGCCGTTAACGCAGCGGTGACTGCAGCGCCTCTTACGGCCGCCGCTCGTTAACGGCGAGTGTGTCTGGAGAGCGGACGACCTTGAGCGGCCTCACGTGCATTCCTCCGGCGGGTGACGTCAGCCCGCTGGAGCGCCTTTCAGCCGTTGCTCCAAATGGGACGCACCATCATCATCGCTCAACAATTAAGCATCAGTGAGAAAATCGAACATCCATAGTGTTTCTAATATCTTTTTCGAACTCGCAATTTCGTGTAATTACTTCGCTGCTATAATCATCAGTAACTGAAGTTTCCGCTTTTGAGGGTATGTGGAACATCCTCTTCCATTTTTTAACGGTTTTCCAAGTTACTTCCTCCACTAACCGTCTCCAATTAACTCCTTTCGCCTATATCTTCGCCTGTTCCATCCATCTTGTCCATAGTCTTCCAATAGATCTCCTTTCCATTGTTAAAAAGCGCTAACTTAAGCGCTGTCCCTTCCTACGTTTTCCTGACATTCCACAGCCATTAGCGTCTTGTCTAACGCTTCGACCTTCAAACTCTGACTGATGTTTTCTGATTCTATCCTTCTTGCAATGTTTATATGCTTCTCGGAAGCCTCATCTCCGCCACCTGTAATCTGTTTAGATATCTCTTTGCCATGTCCAGACTTATATTCAGGTTTGGTTAGTATTATTGATTACAGAGCAAGATTTTGGCTAAAATCATAACTCAAGAATAATTTCATGCCAAACTGTTTCATAATTTGCTAAATCATAAATTTTTAGTAGGAGAATAATTTGCCGAGACAGACTCAGTATTCTCATGAAAGTTTTACTGTAGAAAAGATGACAAATAACGACAGCAAAAACATTAAATTGCACTTCATTGTTAGTTACTTAGTCTGATTTATCCTTTATTAACAGAAAAAAAGTTGAAACTTCTTTTTTCTGCTGATATTTCGTCTCTTCCACAGAACTGTGGTATGAGAGAGTTTCACATCCGATGTGCAACACATTCCATTGCTGATATCTGTCTCAAAAGTTTTATTCCTGTAGTAGTTACTATGTTGGTAAATCCACCGACTTACGGGACAGAAAAAAACGTCTGGGTATCCGTCTCTGATAAGGCTTAACCTACGATAATTCTCGAGGCTATCGGCGTCTTACAGCATTAAGACTTCAACACTTACGCAAAGAGGTTTTTGCAGTGGTGAAGAAAAGACTAAAATCAAGTTAAGGCTCGACAAAATTACAGCCGAATCGTATATTTGACCTGGAGATTTCTCGATCACTAAGCGGGCACAATATCTCTGACACCAGATTGATACACGCTGACGATATTTTAGGAGCAGAAAAGGAGAGATCGGTTATCAGCTTCCAAACTTCGATAAAAGGAGGGGAAGGGACGCTGAATATCATCTATGTCACATGAACCAAGAACAATGTACGATTATGTACGGGGCGGTACCCAAAAATAACCGGAATAGGATTGCCGCGGGCGGAGCTTGTGTAGTACGCGTTTCTGCCGCTAGGCGTTTACAGCGCCACGCATTGTCAGTTCAGTGCCGCCTGTGTTGTCGACCAGCCGAGTTCTGTTAATCTGCCGTGATTGTTTTTGCTAGCGCAATTTTGGCAAGTTTACGTGAACAACGTGCAGCTGTGAACTTTTTTTTCGACTCAGTAAAAATGCTGCTGAAACTGTTTTAGTGTTGAAAACAGCTTACATAGATGACGCTGTGGGGAAAAACTGAAGTGTACGAGTCGTTCGTTGATGAAAAACCTCGTTCTTTACGTCCAACTACCCGAATCGACGAAAATGTTAAAAAAAAATTCAAGAGCTTGAACTCTCAGACCGTAGACAAACAATTGATTAACTGTCAGAGATTAGTGGGTTATCCTGGATCCCGGTTCAACGAATTTTAAGCTAAGATTTGGGGATGAAAAGGGTTGCTTCCAAGTTTGTTGCTCGGGCTCTCACTGAAAATCGAAAAGAACGTCGAGTTGAAACATATCACGCTTTGAAACAACAGCTTGAAATTTATCCAGATTTTCTGTCGAAGGTCATTACTGGTGATGAGCCATGTAGTTATGGTTACGACCCAGAAACAAAGCAACAGTGAAGCCAATGGAAGACGTCATTGTCCCCCCGTCCAAAAAAATTTCGTCGGGTCAAATCAAACATCAAAACAATGCTCATTTTCTTTTTTGGTGCCAAGGGCGTAGTTCATTCAGATTTTGTTCCCCCACATCAGACCCTCAATCAAAACTTATATTTGGAAGTTTTAAGAATATTACGCAACATGTTCATTAAAAAAAGACCTGTTTTGTGGCAGACAGGAGAGTGGTTCTTCCACCACGACAATGCACCTGCACACACAGCTGTCTCTGTTAGGCAATTTTTGGCTAAAATGGCATGGTTCCGCTGGCCCACGCTCCTTACTCACCTGACCTGGCTCCGAGCGATTTTTTCTATTTCCACAAATGAAAGGACACCTTTTTGACAACATTGAAGAGGTCAAGAAATAAACGGGGGAGGAACTGTCAGCCATTTCTAAATATGACTACAGAAAAATTTTCGAACAGTGGAAGCACCGGTGGGACAAATGTATTAGTTGTAATCGAGAGTGTTTTGAAGCGGATAAGGTTGTTTTGTAAAATAATTTAAAAATATATAACTTTTAAAAAATAATTCCGTTTTTTTTTTTTTTTTTTAAGTACCCCATCGTGTGGGTTACCAGCCCCTTGATAAGATAGTTGAATGGTGGGGCTGCTTACTCGATGAAGATGTTCCTTTGACGTTTACTCCCATTGCTGGAATACCCCCAGTCTGAGGTTCCAGGGACCAAAGTTGCACACATTCTCTTTAGCCGACAGGCATTTCAACACGTTTTGTTATTCTAACTAGGGTTGCCAACCGTCCGGTTTTCGATTGGACTGTCCGTTTCTTACGCGATCCGTCCGTGTCCGGTTCACTACACGCGACCGGGCTCAAAATTTCCAGTTTATCAAGAAATTTTAAAAATGACATGTTAATAGTTTTCTTTTGTATAAGCAGCACATGCACTGGTTTCTCAAATGTGCTGGAAGTAAAAAAAGTTCACCGCTTCTCGCTCTTTATTCCCCCACCCGTTGAACGTAATTCAACTGTTTCGCTCTGTTTTCAAAAGTTGACGACAGTCTCACATCTGATAATCGTGAAGCGGTTGGTTTATTGCTTCAGTTACTTACACCATGAGCACCGGCAGGATTACTTTAAGGGAGGTGCATCTGTTTGCTTAATACATTATATATATAACACTTAAGACTTATTATTAACTAAGGATGTTGAATTTATTGACAAGGTGTTGAACAAATTTGGACAACAACCTAGGCGCCTTAAGTTATTATTCATACAGTGAATTTAATATTAATATTTTTGTTCCTTAATCTTTTTCTGTGTGTTTTCTTTCATAGCAGGGGGGTGCAAGTGCACTCCCTTGTATCCCCCTCCCGGAGTCCATGACTTACACTACATTGAAGATTGTAACGGGCCGCGCTGTCGCCACGTTACAAGGTGCATTTTTTATTATATATGTAATAACATAAGAGTAATTTACATAAATCTTGGGCGACCACGTGAATAGATTTTTGTTGTAATTTTATAAAGTACGCAAGATTCCAAGTGAGGACTGTAATGATATGGTGAACTTATACAGTGTATCGTAGCAAAGTGAATATTAAAAGAGTTATTGAGCTATGTAGGCTAGAAGCTAATCTTGGTCTTTCCGGATCATGCCAACGGGACGTCGCGGATTTGGGTTTTTTGCCGGACCACACACACTGCTCCCTGGGGATGGGCGGTCAACGACGTCACTCACCAAGCGGGAAAAGCCTGCCGTCCGAAACCCGAATGTTCTCTCGCCCCGGCGAACTTAGCCGAATATGTCCGACCTCTGTTGGATTCTTTGGCCAAATCACATATCGAGGATATCACGTGACATTAGGTGCCGACCTGAAGGTCGAATCAAAATGAGCGTATAACTCAAAATCCTGGGAATTTTTGTTGTATGTGAGCTTCGAGACTACAAATGGGCGGAGCAAGAAGTTTCCTCGTGGACCGAAGAGCGAGGAGCTGACATTCTAGATTCTACATTCTAACTTCGATCGCACCAGTCTGAGGTTGACTGGGAAAGTTGACTTCTTTCGCTAACTGCAGCTTGCCTTGCTGGAGCGAGCGTATCACCGCAACACAGCCGGTAATGCGATGATGCGCATTGCCAGACCAGAGATGCCTACAGCCGACTTGTGAGATAATCTCACATATCGTGGGTCCGCTACACTCATCACAGACATCAGACGCAGAACTACAATGGTAATTGATTACGACCAAGCCATGTGATTGTGCATTCCGTGAAACAGAACCCGTAAGCGACTTTGAGAGGATAGGTCCATGTTCTCACTTTGTAATTGTAAAAACCCCTGAGCTAGCGGCATAATTTGCCAGAACTAGTTATTTTCGAATGATATATTGTTCATTCTGGCGCCCATGATTTTCTTTTTAACTGTAAAGTCACAGTATTATGATGCCTTTGTCTGAGGTAGTCATAACTTGTATTTTTCATTGTTTCCAGTTGTCATTATTTCTTGCATTTTGATTCTGAGATATTTAAAAGTAAATATATAATTGTTTGCTTGCCCATGACGGCTAATTGTAACTCTGAGCGTTGCTTTTATGATTTTGCCAATTTGTGTTAATGTTAACGGTAAATTCGCTCAGACTTGTAATCGCCAGTGATAAGAAAATAAATGTCATATTGTGACAATTTTTCCTGAATTCCAACTAACGTCGAGATTCTTGCAAAATTAAATAATTTTCACTCCTTCATAAAAATTAAAATTAAAAATCCACAATTATTAATCATAAAGGTATGAAATATAATTGTAACGTGGTTTGCCCACCAAGGCACCCACCACAAGATGGAATGTCATGTGCTCAGTTTGTTTGCGGATAATTAAAAACTGTAAAGTGTTATTAATTTGTGCTTTACAAATACATAGTGATTGAGCAATCAAAGAAAATATACAAACGTTATTGTTGTTTCAGAGACAAGTGGTGGTCAATTGACGGTTTTAAAACTTTTCTGCGCAAGGAAAACGGCTGCACCGCACATTGTATAAAATTACTTTTACTTTGAAATTTGATGGAATAAATTCAAGCAGTGAAGCAGCATACGATTGCATGGCACATGAGAAAAAAAAATGTACATCTAAAATTTCAGTTTTAACACATTAAATAAAAACTACTAGTGCTGAAGAAAATAGTTTTTTTCCGCAGGTTTTTTTTCGCGATCGTCATACAAACAATTATTTGTAAAAATAAAAAAAGAACTGCCTTGTAAATTTTTGTTTCTATAACATACACCCTTCCCCGCTAGCCCCGTGGAAATTTGTCATTGCGTCAAAAATCTGAAAGGTTGGCATTTGTCCATTCTTGGAAATCTGAAAAGTTTACAAGCCTAATCCTAACCCATTGGCGGTCGAGACCTTACCACTCTTTTGCAAATGAACTTACTATTACTATTACTCCGCGATTCACTAAAAGTGTTTGGCGGAGGGTGCATTGCACCTATCAGGAAAGGTAATGGTTTGGAAGGGATATACGGGATATGGCAGGTGGCGCCCATGGGCTATTGTGAGGAACCATCCCAGCATTCGCCTGGAGCTATCTAGGGAAACCATGGAAAACCCAGATCAGGATGGCCGGAGTGCTTTATCGGAAGCTACTCCTGTCCGATTTTGTGTTTACTCGCCCGGTAAATCCATTCTATTCCATTCCCTAATCGCTCGTGGAAAAAATGAGTAGAGAAATGAATCAGTTCTGGCCCTGATTTCTCTTATCTTATTTTCGCGGTCATTCCGAGATATGAATGTTGCTGGTAGCAATATTTGTTTGTTGTCATTCCGAAATACGTCAGTCGAGAATTTTTCAATTAGCTTCCGTCGAGAGCAACGCCTTCGGTGCTCCAGGTCTTCCCAACCTAACTCCTTCAACATGGCACTTACGCTTTCCCTCCAACTATATATACCTGTCACGAATCGGGCGGCTCTTCTTTGGACCATCTTTAATGCCTCCATTAATCCCTTTTGATGGGGACCCCATACAGAGCAACAATATTCCAAGTGAGGCCTCACTAGTGACTTGTACGCAATCGATTTAACTTCCGGAGTGCATTGTTTTAAATTACGACCTAGAAATCGAAGCATACGATTTGCTTTCCCAATTACATTCTCGATATGCTCATTCCACGACAAATTATTACGAATTGTTACCCCTAGGTATTTAGCGGAATCTACCGTTCTAAGGACAGTGCCATTAATTGTATATTCAAAGCTAAATGGTTTCACCTTTTTACTTACACGCATGACTTGGAACTTTTTAGCGTTTAACTCCAACTGCCAATCTTTACACCACGCAATTATTTTCATAATATCGTCTTGTAACAAAGCGCAGTCGTCCTGGGTTGTGATTTCACGATAAATAATAGCATCATCGGCAAATAATCTTTTCATTCCCCTTATTACATCGCACAAATCATTAATATATATGAGAAACAACAGAGGCCCTATCACGCTTCCTTGGGGAACCCCGGACCTCACTTCGGCAAGTGATGAACGCTCACCGTCGAGAACTACACACTGTGTTCTGTCCTTCAAAAAGTCTGCAACCCAATCACATATTTGTCTAGATATACCGTAACCGCGAAGTTTCCTAAGTAACCTACTGTGAGGTACAGTGTCGAAAGCTTTTTTGAAGTCTAATAAAACTAAATCAACCTGGGATTGCTCATCTATAATACGGCTCAAGTCATGAATTAAGAGGGCAAGTTGTGTTTCGCAGCATCGGTTTTTTCTGAATCCATGTTGATTTGGGTTTAAAAGCTCATCTTCATCCAAAAACCGCATGACATTTGAATAGATGATGTGTTCTAAAATCCTGCAAAATATTGAGGTTAACGAGATCGGCCTATAATTTTGAGGATCATTAACATTCCCACTTTTGAACACTGGACTTACGATGGCGGTCTTCCATTCGGCTGGTATTTTTCCTTGATCCATCAAAAACCAGTAAAATACAAATCACACACAACTTATTGGAAAACATGCGTACTCCAACTTTCACTCATGAGTGTAGTGAAATACTTCTTCCACCAACCTATTTGAGTCGGAAGGACAGGAAAGATAAAATTAGAGAAATAAGGTGCAGGACTGATTCTTATATGAATTCTTTTTTCCCTCGTACCATTAGGGATTGGAATGCACAGCAAAGAGATTAGCTTTGGTGCTGAGCACCCTCTGCCATCCACAATTTTGTGAATTACAGAGTATATATGTAGATGTAGATGTATATGAAATGTCGGCTACGGTCGCTGAGGCTCAACTGACTACTACTGACTCTCAGAAATTTCAAAGATAAAAACAAAGTCTAACTACCACACTTTAGATCAAACACACAAGAAAGTTGATGTCTGCTGCTCACGGCGGCGGTTGCTCGACTTAAGACTATGAATTCATAAAATCGGACAGTTACTGAACTAGGTGGTGAATTATGTGTCAGCCGCCATGCTTTCCTGGCAGACTTCGTTGAGATGATTTGCCATTGCCTTAAGTACAGCTGTCCTGGGGAGATGCTGCTTTTCCTATTTTTGTAATTTTATTTTATTTAAGAAATACGTGACCTCTTTTTAGATACAAATAACCGATCTTGTTCTGCGTTTGCCTTGATGATTGCGTAAATACTTTTGGAATTACGTTAACTCACTCAATCAAAATGTGTTCCAACGGTCGAGTTATACATCATGTATTAATCTACGGAGGGATTAAGGGGGGGGGGAATTTAGGAAACCAATAACGTTTAGTGATATTACTAAAGAATTTTTGCAAATAATTTGGTAACGTTGCTTTGTATTAGTGAGAGTAAACTGTCTATGCTTTTACATAGAGTATTAGCGTTTTGTTTGTGCTTTGAGGGGGAAAAAAATGTTATTTCTGCTTCATGCAAGTTATTGAAAATATTTTTCCTCATACACATTTCTCAGGATCTCAGAATATCAGTTATATTACGCTGACCAGTCCCCATACCTTCTCATTCACTCTGCTAAACAGAAAACTCTAGAAATTGTGTACCAAGAAGTTCTCCTGTAAACAACACATATGTGATTCGCTACAAATATAAGCATCAGTTGCCTCAAGAACAGATTATCAGGTGAACGCATTCTTAACTACGAGGGACACAGATAATTAAAATACGGTTGTCATTAAATAGGTCTTCTCTACGTACGCAGCTTTTGTTGAGCACTTTCTGATTTTGTCATGTTATGGTACGTGCCGGACAAGCACGCGCATACAAAGCTTTAACGACCAGCTCTTCGCTTTGTGCATTCCAAATAAGGAGTCTAGAAAGGTAAGTGACATACGTCACGACCAAACATGCATACACAAGCTAGTCAGACTGGTAATGTGGCTATTTGTGAAGTCTGTAAATAATCGTCTGGAAAATTGCTTCATGCAAAGTATTCCTTCACTCCGGGGACTGAGTCAGCTAGCGATTACATCACTGTAATCGTTTGTCGCTGTATCTTTTTTGCCATTCAAGTACAATAGAATTCTTATCAAAGCTGCAGATTAGTGTTATTATTTTGTGTTTCTGGCTTAACTACTTGTCCGGTCATTATGGAGCGTCCAAAAACTATGTGGCTCGGTATAGAGGGCTGGAAAGCTACGCTGGGCTACGTGATACGGGGGGTTCTGAGCCAGGCCAAGTAGCTTTTCATTCATACTATTTTTCACAGTTAAAATGAGGTACAAAACACACAACAGCATGTGAATATTTATTTCCGTCATTTAATTATGTCCGTATGTAATTTACGATAGTCTGAGAAGAGAAATCGGTACAAAATGACTTCTGGAATCAATAGGGGAAAAAGCTACGTGCTACGAGGCGAGGGGGGGAGGGGTAGAGGCAAAAGACATGTCGAGCTACGTGCGGGAGAAGGGGTTTCACAGAGAGCCAAAATGGAGTTACGTGGCTTATGGACGCTCCTGGGATGGGAGCAAGGAAATAGGAAGAAATCCGGTCATGGGCTTACGGAACCTTCCAGGTATTTGCCTGGAGTTATTTCGGAAAAATATGGAAAACCGAAATATCGACAGGGTTTGAACACTTAATTATAATCTTTCGCTAATTCTTGTATAACACTAGAGTTTGAGGTATGAGTTACGGATATGGGAAAGGATATTTATTAGTCATGAGTAGGAACGAAAATTAAAAAAAAAAAACAGCGAATTTTTTTTTCTGAATTTGTGAAATAGTGAATAATGAGGGAACATAATTGATTCGGTGTATGGAGTAGAGAATATTTCTGGTTGGTGTGGAAAGTCTGATGAAGGACCAATACAGAAACCTCTGTTAAGCCGCGTTCCCACGATCTCTTGTAACGGAGGCGAGACGGGACGGGACGTCATTAGCCGAAGTGTAGGGACGAGGCCGCAGGCTAGTTCTAGCTTACCTCGCCGCCACGTCCGCACCACGTTGCCTAGTGTCGTTTGGCACAGAGCACTTTACAGCAACAGAAGGGGTGCGCACCGCTGCTGCAAAACCGATGGCAACAGCGCACCACTACACACGCCTTTAATTTTTACCGACACAGAGTGGGTAGCTGCGTCTCATCTCCGCTAGCAGAGGCGGCCCTGTTCCCATGGCGTGTTGTTGAGTATTCGTCCCGTCCCGTCCCGTCTCGCCTTCGTTACAAGAGATCGTGGGAACGCAGCTTTAGGAGTACCATATCACCAAACTGCTATAGCTTAGGAACATGCATGCAGGCAATGTTAGTTGGTTCAGTTCTCGGTTGCAGTACCAGCAGACTGAATGAAGTTTTTTGCTTCTCTTAGAAGTACGCACTCTGTCGCTTTGTTCCCGTATCTAAATATTAGAGTTCCCGATAGAGCGAGAGCTGAGCAAACTGGCTGCATCATGCACGAGGTTTAACGCTACTAAGAACAACATTAAATAAAAATAGTAGCCCCATGTGGTTTTAACATACTAGGAACGAAATTTTTGTAGACAGCGTCATCCACATCGCTGTAGCTACCAAATCTTATCCGGTGATGCTGTCTGCTAAAGGTAATCCAAAGTGTTTCGTAGAAACCGTCGAACGGAAGAGAGCTATTTGCATCACATGCGCAAACAAGCATTGCAGTTTTGAAGGTATTGTTAAGGACTTCAGAAATCTCCATTAAAACTTGTGACTTTTCCATCAATAGTCGATCAAGTTCCTACGGAACAACAAGACTGCTCTACCAATTAAAACATCGCAGTATCGTGTTAACATTATTTTTCATGCGAATTTTTCGTTGATTTATGATAAAACTATTAAAACACTTAACAGAAGCGATTGGTAACAAAGAAATTTTCAGAAATACTTACAATGAAGTAGGTATGTCACTCAAACCAGATATAAAATTTTGGACTGAGAAAACTGATGTCATAATAAAATCCAATAAGTAAGACAGGAATCGATCGATTTCAGAAGTCTCTAGTCCAAACATCTTGATTGTTGAAGGACATGACAAGAATATACAAAACGTATTGTCACCTAAGACAAATCTTATAATCCCATAGGATTTGTAAAAAGCCAATCATATTGATGCTTTCTTCCATACTGTGTATCTCAACCAGTTGTACTTGGCCTACCCGAGGTTTTCTTCCTTGACGGGCTACATTACAGTATCGGTTGGGTATTCTTTCCGCTGTATTAAGTAGGTTTTCTTTCACCTACAGCCCGTTCAGTTAAAAGAGGCGGCTGATGGTCAGTCTGCCTAGTCATCTCTCTGCTCCCTTATCTTTGCACGAGAAAGGTCATTTTACCACTCGCTTGCCTGGATGCAGCGTTCAGGCAGGAAGGGATAGGATGCCCAGGCGAGGGGCAGGGACCAGGAGAACATGACCTTGAGACGCCAGTTGAAAGTGAACAAGGTATAGTCTTTTGTGAGCTGCATCCATAGTTCTTCTTTAGTCTAATTCCTTACAGAGGTACGGTGACCATTTTCTCTTCCCCGTTTGTAAATGTAGTGCGCAAGAGTATGAAAGAAACGTGAGAGTGAAAACTTCTGCTTGTACTTGATGCATACACTTGAGGTTCAGAAAGCGGACTGGCAGGCGATTCCCAATCCTCTGCAACTATCACTCGTAACAGTGCAAATATTACGCACTGCAGAAATGTTTGGTTTTTATCCTAGGACTTCGGTACCCAACCGAGTGATCAGGAACTGTACACCACTATCCATTGGCTCTTATGAACAAGTACAGGATGATGCAAATGTCTAACATGATTCTAACGAGCTATATAAGCACCCTCACTAAACCCTGTTCACTTCAAACTGGCGGCTAAAGGTTACATTCCCCTGTCCCACGCTCCTCACCCCCCTCCCTTCCTATATTACCGCGCTGACCGCTGTGGCCATGTAGGCGCGTGGCAAATTACTCCTTCGTATGTAGGGGTAAGGGCAGCGCAGTGGGATATAGGAAACTGACCTTGAACCGCCTCTGTTAACTAAACGCACTATAGGTCGCAACCATCTCGCTGTTTAGTAATGTTAAGAGCAAAACAAGGAGAGAAGAAAGATTGGGCCAATCTTGATGGCACTACCTAACAGCAACGACCCGTAACATCTCTTCCGACGAGATCCCTCAAGCAGAGCAACCCCCTGCAGAAGGGTTGTCTGCAGCCCTGTTTTCTGAAGTTGAAGAACTTCTCTGGCGTAGACGGCGAAAGTTTGCAGCCTGTGGTGAGCAGCTGTTGGCCTCCGCTAAGTGCGGACTCTAGTCGGCTACAAAACAAGACACCCACGGGGCTTTTCCGAGCGACCCGCAGTCTGAAACGGCCCACCATTTTATTCACTTTTCATTCTCCGTGCACCATACAGCAAAGGCAGTAATGTATCACAGTAATACGTCTGAAGTGCATGTACCGGTTGATCGAGGGGTTTTAAAACCACGAATTATTTTTATTATTTTCAGCATAATGTTTCCGAGGAGTACATGTTCGAACTTCTCCGTGATTGAATTTGGAATTTTCTGTACTTTAATCGAAATTAAAGCCCGAAGAACTTAACACGGCAAAGTGTATGATGATAATGAGCTTTTATATTGTCTTGTTCAAGCTTTCATTCTAACTCGTAGCACATTTGAATTACTCAATAGATAAGTTTGAGATAATACTTACATTTGTTTAATATGTGAAGGGTTCGTACAAAAACAACAAAAAAAGCCATCCATAAATCAACCGCCTATTTATATTGAAGATGAAATGAAATTGTATTATAACCTTAATTATATGAACCATAAAATTAACTATTTATCGTAGAATAATGTGAAAATATAAAAACAACTTGTCAACATATCCAGAACAAAACAATTTTTGCTTAAAGTGCTACCATCATCAATTTCTCCCATGTAGTTGAAAAACTATTTTGGGAGAACGGGTCGATTCTAAGAGTTGATATGACTCAATTACAATGATGAATACAAATGCACCAAAAAAAATTGATAAAATTTCTCCATATGGTTGAAAAACTATTCTGGGAGTACGGGTCGATTCTTAAGAGTTGATATGGCTCAATTACAATGATGAATACAAATGCACCCAAAAAAATTGATAAAATTTTTTGGTAGTTGTTAAACGATTCCACAATCAATGCAATCTTTGATAATTCGAATAGAAGCAACTTTCGTTGATAAGTGTACTGGAAAGGGGGGCCGTAATGAAGCATACAGGGAAAAAAAAATAATAACGTCCAACGATTAATGTTATCGAGCCAGATCGTAATCTTACAATCAGATTCTACATATCGCTATCGAAGACTGAGTGAATAGTTGGTTAGGGGGAAAAAAATGAACTTCAGCGCTAATCATCTCGCTGCCAACAATATGTGAAGATATGGGGAAAAAATAGTTTTTCCTTGTAGATTGGCCACAATCATTGGTGTTTGACGATTCTGAAAATATTTTTGGTTTTAATTCTAAAGCGTTTTATTTCATTGCAATAACCCCAACATGGTCATTCTTCTATTGGTACCAAGACTGTTGGGTGAGCGGTTAGGGTTCAGGCCTATCTTTCGGGAGGAGGCAGGTTCAAACCCTTGCTTGTTTTCCTCGATTTCCCGAAATCATTCCTTGTGAATGCTTGCATGGCTCAAACATAAAAGGCCATGGCGGAATTTCTACAAGGTCAGGGGGTAAGTCAATATCGTGTAAGTATAGTTATTATTACGACGTTTTTGCCCGTCGACGTTAACGTCGTTACTGGTGGCAGAGAAATGAACTAAGGAGCTGGAAGGTATTCGGCGATAGCATTTCCATAGAGGCATCTGGTCCTTTCGGGAAACTGTGTAATAGGGATCAACCAAACTCTGGATGGCTGGACGAACATTCGAACCCTCGCTCTCCGTAGTACCAGGCCTGAATGATAACCACTCATCCAACAGATTCGGTTTATTTGCATCTATCCTGGCAAGTGGACGTTATATGATTTCGATAACGTGTATAAAAGAGCTGGTAAGTGGGCGCGGCACTACATACTCCGACACTGCAAAGTTTGGTTAGTGTTTTAGGCGAAATTCCGCTTTTGGAAGTAGTTTCTAACTGTACATTACTCCAGACATATCTCGACTAACTTGCCATAAACATGTATCTGGTGGCGACTCAATGTGTTCGGGAAATCTTTGATGCAGTGGTGATTGTAGCCCGTTCAGTTAATAGAGGCGGTTCAAGGTCATTCTGATCTATCTCCACTCTGCTGCCCTTAGGGGGCATCCACAAATTACTTGAGGTGTTCTTCCGGATTTCTGGACCCCTCCCTCCCCCCTGGTGAGATCTGGCCGTACCACCCTCCCCTCCCCCCTCTGATGAGATCTGGTCCGTGAGAACCCCCCCTAGAAATCGCCCTGGAAACTTTTGTAGATCTTTTTTTTTATTTAAGGTCACACCCTAACTTTTTTGACGAAATACCCTCCTAAAATCGACTTTGGCGCAAATTGTGACTTTTTTTCGCTCTATTGTCCCCAAATTTTTCGCAAAATCTCACTTGAGATTTCCATAGACTCCCCCCCCCTCCCCCCTGGTGAGATTTTGCCGGACACCCCCCCCCCTATTTCACCTCACGTAATTAATGGATGTCCCCTTGCCGCTGCATGCGAAGAGTAAACTCAGTACCCTTGTACATGGACACAGCGGTCAACTTGGAAAGACTGGAAGAGAAGAGAAGGGTAGGGAGGGGATGGTGAGATGAGGAGTGGGGCCAGGGGAACATGACCTTGAGCTGCCAATGAACAAGGTATAACAACGGTGACACAACAATAATTTTGTGAATAAATCCGTCGAAAACAACTGGTTTGGTGAATTTTGTTTTTATTTAATTCCCCAGACGCGTTTCGCCCTTGTGGTGTAGGGCATCTTCAGTGGCTGTAAAGTGTTTTTACATGTGTTGTTACAATAATTACATACAATATAATTCTTAATAAAATGTATATACATATGTACACACTGTACTCACAGATATAATGGTATTCCTTTACATGTCGGTCTGGAACAGCACTTCACACGCTTTCACATAACTGTTCATTACAGTTTTCTTTAAAACTATTGTTACACTAGTTGTTTTTTCTGTTGCACTTGTTCTTATGTTAATCTTTTTCTGTTTATTTACACATGTGTGTTACACACGGTTTGTTTTGATTTTACCAGATGTTTACAGTAGTGCCAACTTAGTTTCTGTTGTTATTGTTTGTGTGTTGTACTTTCTATTAAATTATCTCTCTGTTTTTGTGCTGAGGTACTGTTTGTGATTATTGTGTTAGTGAATGTATTCGTTTTCTTGTTTTGAGACTGCTTTTTGTGTTGTTAGAGTGTTGTATAGTGTTTTGTTGGTTAAATTTGTGAATTCGTTTATTATTGTTTTTCCTATTGCTATCGATTTGTGTATATGGTAGCTTTCCTGAAATGTAAGTAGATGATTTTTGTGGTTGTTGATTTGTAATATTTTCATTTCTGTATTTATATTGGTAGGAGGGTGATTATTGTCTAATAAATGTTCAGCAAATGTGGAGTGATTTGTGCAGCTTATTGCTCTGATGTGTTCTTTATATCTTATGTTAAAATTTCTGGATGTCTGTCCTATGTATACAGCCTGACACTGTTGGCATGTTAACTGGTATATTCCTGCTTGTTGGTATAAGTCACTTTCAGTGTTGGAGTTTAGATGTTTGTGTAGTGTGTTATTTGTCCTGAAAGCAATTTGTATTCCTTGTTTCTTAAATATGTTGCTGATTCTGTGTGTGTGTTTATTATTGTATGTCATGGTGTACCAGTGTTTCTTGGTTTGGTTCAGTGTGCTTGTGTTTTGTATCCTAGGTGGTATTTGTTTGTTGTTGTTGTTTTTTATTTTGTTGTTGAGCTGTTCAATAAGTTTTTGTGAGTACCCATTATTATTTGCTATTTGGATGATTGTGTTATATTCTCTGGTGTAGTCTTTCTTGGATAGGGGTATCATATTTAGCCTGTTTAGCATGTGTCTCAGTGCTGCTTGTTTGTGATTGTTTGGATGGTTAGAATTGTTGTGAATTATAGTGTCAGTGTGTGTGGGTTTTCTATATATGCTGAAGGAGTGTAATGGGCCTTTTTTGGTTATTGTTATGTCAAGGAAGTTGAGTGAGTTGTTTGTTTCTTTCTCTATGGTGAATTTTATATTACTGTGGATGTTATTAATTTCTTCATGGAATGTGGAAATATTATGTTGTGGTTCATCTATCAAGCAAATGACGTCATCCACGTATCTGTGCCAGTATAGTATGTTGTACTTCTTGTTTGTGAATATCTGGTGTTCAATATGATCCATGAAAATATCTGCCATGATGCCTGAAACCGGAGAGCCCATTGGTAAACCTTCATTTTGGATATAGTATTTGTTATTGAATTGGAAATAGTTTTGTGATGTTACAAGGTTTAGTATTTCTGTTATCTCTTTGATGTGTGTGTCTGGGACTGTGTTATGTGTGTATAGGTTGTTTTGTATAATATTAATTGTTTCATTGACTGGGATGATAGAGAACATATTTACAACATCAAATGATAAGAGTGTGGCTGTGTCAGGTATTGGTATTGTGTTTACTTTTTGTATCAACTGTGTTGTATTTTTGATGGTTCTGTCATTGTGGTATCTGTATTTTTCTCTGAGGAATACATGTATGAATCTGCTTAGATGGTACGTTGGTGCCTTCCTGAAATTTATTATTGGTCTTATTGGTATGTCATTTTTATGTATTTTTGGTTGGCCTCTGAGCTTTGGAGCCTTAGGATTTTTTTGAGGAATGTTCTGTTTTTGCCAATCTGTTAAAATGTGATTAATGTTTTTGAGGCACTTTTTTAGGTTGTTGTGAAATCTGTTTGTGGGATTTGTTTTTAATTCAGTTATTTGGTTGTTTGCTATAAACTGTTCTGTTTTTTCATTGTATTCTGTTTTTTGCATTAGTACTATTAGTACTATTGTGTTTACCAATGGGCTCTCCGGTTTCAGGCATCATGGCAGATATTTTCATGGATCATATTGAACACCAGATATTCACAAACAAGAAGTACAACATACTATACTGGCACAGATACGTGGATGACGTCATTTGCTTGATAGATGAACCACAACATAATATTTCCACATTCCATGAAGAAATTAATAACATCCACAGTAATATAAAATTCACCATAGAGAAAGAAACAAACAACTCACTCAACTTCCTTGACATAACAATAACCAAAAAAGGCCCATTACACTCCTTCAGCATATATAGAAAACCCACACACACTGACACTATAATTCACAACAATTCTAACCATCCAAACAATCACAAACAAGCAGCACTGAGACACATGCTAAACAGGCTAAATATGATACCCCTATCCAAGAAAGACTACACCAGAGAATATAACACAATCATCCAAATAGCAAATAATAATGGGTACTCACAAAAACTTATTGAACAGCTCAACAACAAAATAAAAAACAACAACAACAAACAAATACCACCTAGGATACAAAACACAAGCACACTGAACCAAACCAAGAAACACTGGTACACCATGACATACAATAATAAACACACACACAGAATCAGCAACATATTTAAGAAACAAGGAATACAAATTGCTTTCAGGACAAATAACACACTACACAAACATCTAAACTCCAACACTGAAAGTGACTTATACCAACAAGCAGGAATATACCAGTTAACATGCCAACAGTGTCAGGCTGTATACATAGGACAGACATCCAGAAATTTTAACATAAGATATAAAGAACACATCAGAGCAATAAGCTGCACAAATCACTCCACATTTGCTGAACATTTATTAGACAATAATCACCCTCCTACCAATATAAATACAGAAATGAAAATATTACAAATCAACAACCACAAAAATCATCTACTTACATTTCAGGAAAGCTACCATATACACAAATCGATAGCAATAGGAAAAACAATAATAAACGAATTCACAAATTTAACCAACAAAACACTATACAACACTCTAACAACACAAAAAGCAGTCTCAAAACAAGAAAACGAATACATTCACTAACACAATAATCACAAACAGTACCTCAGCACAAAACAGAGAGATAATTTAATAGAAAGTACAACACACAAACAATAACAACAGAAACTAAGTTGGCACTACTGTAAACATCTGGTAAAATCAAAACAAACCGTGTGTAACACACATGTGTAAATAAACAGAAAAAGATTAACATAAGAACAAGTGCAACAGAAAAAACAACTAGTGTAACAATAGTTTTAAAGAAAACTGTAATGAACAGTTATGTGAAAGCGTGTGAAGTGCTGTTCCAGACCGACATGTAAAGGAATACCATTATATCTGTGAGTACAGTGTGTACATATGTATATACATTTTATTAAGAATTATATTGTATGTAATTATTGTAACAACACATGTAAAAACACTTTACAGCCACTGAAGATGCCCTACACCACAAGGGCGAAACGCGTCTGGGGAATTAAATAAAAACAAAATTCACCAAACCAGTTGTTTTCGACGGATTTATTCACAAAATTATTGTTCAGCAACTGCGGGAAGATGGCCTATTACCATATTAATGTGACACAACAAATCACACTCCGTTCACCTAACACAAGTCTGAAGAAAAAATGGTGTCGAGGAGCGAATGCCCTCCAGCTGCGTCTTTCGATAGCCAGTGGCTGCTGCTGCTGTTGTTGTTGCTCAGTTTCCGCGAAACTGTGGCGGCCGTCTTTGGTGTCTGTAACAACACAGCGGGACAAAAGCCGCTATCTCAGTGGGTCGCCACGGCCCATTGTCAACTTGGCCACAGTGTTCTGCACGAGCGCTGCCTGCGGCGCCTAAATGCACTGAACAGAGGAGATGACGGAATCGCTCCTTCGAAACGCTGTCCCAACGACGGGATGCGCAAAGCACACATCGTTTATTCAAGATAAAAAAAGCCATATAAGCATCATTTCTGTATTCAGAAAGCAGCAATTAGTAATTTTTTATGACTTAAAAAAATATAACACATGATTTAAGGGAATTTAAATAAGATGTGATGCAAAAGTCGACAAGAGAGTGAAAGAATTTTTGAAGGGGACAAAACTATAGTGAAACTTTCATGTAATTTTCTTGTTTATTTTTTTTTATGTTTCTTTTGCATTCGAGTGAACGAATGATACTATCTTTACTGCATTTTCACAGTAAATAGGAAATTTGTCCAAGTTCTTCTCATAAACAAATGAAAATTATTAAAATATTAAAACACATTTCGCTAGATAGAACACGGTCGAACTCCTTCCCATTCCCTCTCCTTAGATTAGTTAGTTTGATAAAGATCTCCGTGACCTACACTGGCCCGCCTACCAGTCTTAACCTAGAAGGAATTAAATTTGTAGAAAAAAGAAAAAACCACCTCTTTACTGTTAAGTCGGTTAGTAAATAAGTCGTGAATATTTTTTTAAAAAATTCTCAAAATTTTCACAGACCCACTGCAGCTGATGTATGTTTCTTCGAAAGACATTTTTCAAAACGAATAATAAACGCTATTTAAAAATCACTTGTTAATGAAATTTTTTCAGCAATTTTTTTTTATCACACGATCCTTGTATTTTGCGACTGACAGATTTTGTTTTGTTTATTGAGCAGTATAATTTTAAATATTACATTCATCTTACACATAAATTACACAGGTACACTTTAAAATATGTGATTAAAAATACAGATTCTTTTTCCATTAACTGAATCAGTCGGAATAGGAATGTATCTAAAATCTCACCTGATATCGAATTTATAACAAAATATGCAAGTGCATTTGTAATTGCAGATTTGTTGCTGATACCTCGATGAGAGCCGAAACACGCAAGACATTAAATCACAAAAAGAAAGGTTGTATTTGCGTTATTCATTAACAGTGCAGTTTAACAACTGCGGCAAAACGGCCTGCGATTTTCACTCGGCTCTCCGAAGCCAACAAGGCGAAAGCCAGGACAGTGTATCTCCACTCCACTTCCCTTACCCCCTACATGCAAAGCAGAAATTTTCACTCGTCTACCTGTACACAGCGTACATGTCGGAGAGGTAGGAAGGGAGGTGAGGAATGGGGTCACAGGAAAATGACCTTGAGCCGTCTGTTCGGAGTGAACAGGCTATAAACATTACATTTCGCCAGCCTATAATACCTGTAATATCAACGTCTGGCAAATTTCTGTTGGTGAGACTATATCCACTGCGCCTTCTCAGACAATCTGAATCATCGCGTGGCAAGTGTCTATCGGAACGCTGTTTACTCGAACACATCTCCTCGAAAATCCCAGTTTCTGCGACAAATCATTGTAGATGATATCAGACTAGTAGTTTATTTGCTTCCAATTTCTTACCTCGTTTATCACGTTTCTATAATATATAGAAAGTTTTCTATCTTCATTGTAACTTGTGGTCCAATTTCTCCGATTACCCAGCAAGTGAGCTTCGCATTCGAGATACCGTTGATTCGAATCCCCGCCAGATTTTGGTTGTCCATGGTACCAAGCGTGGGTGAACTGTTGACATTCTGGCCTCGCATTCGGGAGGACGAGGGTTCGAATCCCCATCCGGGCATCCAGATTTGGGTTTTCCATGGTTTCCCCAAATCACTCCAGGCGAATGCCGGGATGCTTCCTTCAAAATGCCATAGCCGAATTCCTTCCCGCTCCTTGTCCCCAGTTCCATCCCGTCTCTAAAGACCTTAGCCCGCGATGAGGCGTAAAGCAGTAAAAAAAATGTCCATGGTTTCGAGAAATCATTCCATGGTAATGCCGGGATAGATCTTTCAAAAGTCCTTGGCCGAATTCCTTCCCGTTCATTACTCCCAATTCTTTCTTGCCTCTACTGACCTTGCCGTCGATGAAGCATAAAACCATAAGCAAAAAAATATAAATAATAATAAAATAAATAAATAAATCCCAGATTAACGTATTTCTCCTTCAGAGATATTTCTCTTTCCCTTTCCTAATATTGTTATCCGTCGTCAGCAATAAACTTGAACAAAGAATCTTCCTCGCTTGTTTCTAAGTGACGTACTTGAGCTCGGGCGTGCTACTAATCTGCCCTCATACCTACAGTATACTTTACAGCCGGTGCTCTTGCCAGCTGGCTAATGTACCTGCAGCTGCCCGAGCATTAACCTCAGAGTACAGTGGAACAAGGTTATTATGCGGACAGGATACATACGTAGCTGTCACGACATACTTGTTAACCTTGGCGAACAAATTCATTCACTCTAATGGGTTCTTCGTTATTCAAGGGAAGTATCTCTATCCCACAATGCCCAAGCCACTAGTGTCCCACGTTTCGTGCACACAGGAAACTGATTTTTGGCCTGTGGTGTGAAGCAGCATAAAGAATGTCCTTCCACGTGCAAATGATGCTACGAATCAACGATAACTGATCGTTGGCCTCACCAAACCTCAAAATTTATCTGTTTTGTGGGTTGTTTCTGACTTGCAACTAAACAAAATGCTTTTGATGGCATACGCGTTTCGCCTTTATTCAAGGCATCATCAGTGCCCTAGATAAACATATATACACATATATATACAATGCTGTTGTTTGCTTTTTGTACAGTTTTCTAAAAATATTAAGTAGGTACTTACAGTTTTTATATATTCATTAACACGCACAAGTTCGTGTTTCCATACCAGCTACTCTTTTTGCACTATCACTACTGTCCCAAGTTTGTGTAGGCTGCATTTTAGGTAATTTCACCGGCCAATGCGAAACGCGTATGCCATCAAAAGCATTTTGTTTAGTTGCAAGTCAGAAACAACCCACAAAAGTTACCATAGCAACTAAGGACTTGGGCCGAAAAAATCACCAACATGCTCAATATTTATTTTCTATCCAATATTGTTTTACATGTTATTGGACATAGGATTGTTAAAGCTGCTAGCTTCATTACCAGTTGAGAAAAGAAGAGTAAGAAACTCGACTAATGCTTGTTTCATTAGTTCAATTTGTATGGTCTGATACTACTACTGATGACCCCATGCAGAAGTTAGATGTTGATTTTCGGAAAGGAGGACCAGTCTGCAGAAAGTCTGTAATTTATTTAGTAGTTTCAGTATCTTCGACTTTCTGTATTACACATTTTGCTACACCTTATGGTATATTCAGCAATTCTGATTAATTTTCCTTTTCGATTAATTTTGTTCAGCCTTATAAATATTTTGTTTAGATTGCTTCCACGTTTTTCAGCCAACTTTTTGATGGGATAGTCGTCTGTAACTTATCTCCTTACCACGATTTTTCTCATACCATAGTTGTAAAATCAAAAAATTATTGTGTTCTACAGATTTTTTTATCCTGCAGTTTCACATCACAGATAAACTATTCCCGAAAAATTTAATTATTACTCAGGTCTAACGTTTTCAGGCCACATTAATAATTTAAATATGTATTATTTACACCCTTTTATTTTCTTCTTTTGTTTTTCATTTACTTATTTTACATACAGAATCTGTTAGACGAGATAACAGAAAGACTTGTATAGAATTTATAGGGCAATACTTTTATATCGTTCACTGTCATGCAGGGCCGGTTTAAGGCTACCGCAAGAACCGCAGTCGCGGGGGCCCCCAGCATGAGGGGGCCCAGCCACAATCCCCTTCAAAATATTTCCTTTCTTAACGAACAATTTTCCTGCTAAAATAAATAATCTACAAATTTAGAATGTTAATAAGCTGCGCTCACAATAGACGTTCCACGAGAAGTCCTTCATCAGATTCAGTTTTGAGAAAATCGTATCTGATGTAATTACAATAGGCCTATATATTTAAAGGCGTGTATTGCTCTGAACCTGTTTCAGCAATTCATGTAATTTCGTTCGAATAAACTCATTCATCTTTTGACGTTTCATATAAAAAGTTATTGTATTAAAACGTGTATGCCTACTCACGTGACTCCAGCCCCCAAAACCTATATGTACTAGCAAAGAAAGGGAAGAAAAGAAATGTGGTATACAAAAAGTGTATTATAAATATAATAGCTATAAAATTGAATACAAAAACAATTTCATATGCCACAATGGGTAGCAGGGCTTAGCCAGAAATGAAAGTGACAGTAGTTGGGAGATCCAAATGAGATGCACTGATAAAACACCAAAGACTCGGCGAAGTTGGTCCCGATCAGCTAATACTCAATAATCTGCTTACCCGTTTGTACACAGATTTAGAGAAACCTCAGTCCGTCTCTTTAATCGTTGTTTGAGCTCTAGACATGGGTTATATATAATATATATATATAATGTGTGTGTGTGTGTGTGTGTGTGTGTGTGTGTGTGTATAAAAGTCACGAAAATTATCTAAAGTGTAGGCAAAACTACATCTAGAAAAGAAGTAGGGGGCCCCAAAATCAAACTTCGCGGATGGCCCCGAAATTCCTTAAGCCGGCCCTGCTGTCATGTCTCAAAACCGAAATGCACACAGACAATTCTTACCACCGCAGCCGAGGTAGGAAAGGGTGAAATGATTTATTCAGTCAGTTTCTTTCATTGTCACCCTTGTTAAATCGCCCTGCTTTGTCAATTTGGGGGCTCATTGCTAAGTTTCCTGCCTTGAAAAATGAAGATTCGTGGTTTTATTCCAGGTAGTTGTAAGAAATATTTTTTTACGGGCTGTTAAAATTATCTCTGTCAAAGGTAGTTGGGGTGTTTATGGAGTAGGCTTTGATGCTGCTTGATTCTGATTTAATGTTAAACCTGCTGAAAAGGAATTGGCCGTTATATCTCTAACACACTGGCTATGTACGCTTTTCGTTTTATGTTTCGTAAGTGTTTCATTTTCTTGAGCCAATGTAGATACTCGTACAGAACGTTGATGTCATTTAAACTTGATTTCCGGTAATCTTATTTCGGTCAGCTTTATACCATGCTCAGAATTCGCAGTTTTGGGCCAGAATAACAAAACTGATTTGATTATTAATAATACAGGGCGTTCGCCGGAAAACGCAACCCTCCCAGTCTGTTGCCGTCGGCAACTTGCTCGGACAGCGGTGCCAGCAGTTTCCGCCACGCGGCACCGTGAATCACCGCACTGTTTAACACCTCCGCTGCCCCAACAGTGCAGTGCAGTGACCCTTACATTGTTAAGAACGGTTTCTTTGCATTGTAGCTAGTTTGTGACTTCAGTCTCTTAATAATCAGTGTTGTGAATAAACGTTTCTTTGCGGTTTGGCTGGTTTGGGGCTTCATACTCTTACTAATCTGTACCGTGTTTGAGTGTGAGTAAAATTATGGTACGTTACAGTTTGCAACAAAGAATATTTCTCTACGATACATATGTGAAGAAGAAGTCGTTTAAAAAGTGTCGCAGTAAATTTCGTCGCGAATATCCTGGCGCTTTACTGCCAGCTAAATCAACAATTCTGCGTCTGGTTAAAAAAGTAAGAGAAACGGGTTCATTTTTTAACAAAAAGAGACTGTCGGTCAACCGTATTCTCACAGAGGAGAAAATTGACGATATCGCTTTTCGACTAGAACAGTCACCCAAAAAATCATTAAGTCAGTTAGGGCAGCGTGTGTCTCGAAATATGTTCAGAAGATGTGAAATGTGCATTACACAAGAGTGTCAACACTTCCAGCATCTTTTATAAGGTAAGCTAATGAATTACGTCACATTTAAATGCTTAGCACATACAAGTTTATGAAATAGTCCGCGGCCGACGGTCGAACAATGCCGGGAGCTGAACGCTCGCTCGCCGCGAGCAGTTTCTTCCTTGTAGCGCTAACAGTGGGTTGCGTTTCCCGGCGAACGCCCTGTATATTCGAATTATTAAAATGGGATTTCTGTAACTTACTGTAGATGGATACAAAATTTCATTTATTATTTTAAAGAATATTGTGTTACGGTTTGTGAATCAAATATTCTGATGTACAGTAACTAATTATTAAAGTTACTGAGAGACAGAGAACGTGCATCTCATTTCAACTGCAGGTAGCTGTACTTGACAACCCAGTGATTCCATATTTCACGTAGCGCTTTGGTCGTCGAGATAAATCTTGATATGACTCAGAAAGAGAGATGGGACTGAAATGAAGTTTTCTTGTTAGCTCAAGACTTTAAGTGAGGCTCCATCATTTGCATATGATACAGCCAACTTGTTTGGAGGAAACTATTCCGCGCCACCAGAACGCGTTCGCTATCTCGGGAATCTCTCGCCCCGATCCATTACTTGTCTTCCCCCGTCGGTGCCGTAATTACACCCCCACCCACCATCCCGTTATCATCCCTCGCACGCTGCAGTCACCGCCTTCACCCTTTGTGTTCCACTTTGTCGTCATATCTCCCACCTGTACTTCGTCATTTCGTCGCGTGGTGAGGAAGAAGGCCGCAAAGGGAATAAATCTAATACAAAATCGTAACCTAGACCGGCTCAGAATATTACATAACAACGCGAGAGTTTCATCTCCAACTCGACTCTAAATTCAGCGATACTACCAATCCAAAGAGTTCTCAGCCTCCGTCATATTATTCTAAGGCGTAGTGACAGATTTACAAAACTACCTTGTGGAGATTTGGCGATTGATATACGATCAACAGCGAAGTTGTTGGTTTGTAACAGTGAAAGAAGAACCGGCTTCAACTACAAATAACGAAATGTTTCCCTAACAGAAATAAAAATATCCGAAAGGCTTCTTAATATTCCTACACAGTTTATCAGTGTGATGACAAGTCATATTTTATATAGCATATAAATGCATATTTAGGCTATTTTCCAACTCTTGGACATATTACGATAATACTTATGGTCATACTGTCAGATTTTGAGGAAAAATCTGACTTTTTTTCTTAGTACCAAGAATTCACTAGATATAGATGAGAAAGACTTAAGATAATTATTCATTAACGGTACTCCTATTATACATCGGAGGAAATTGTCACTGAGTTGGTCAGAATTCACCAGTCAAGAATTAAAGTTAAGCGTTAATATTCCGCCTGCCTTTTTAATCTCGACAATGCAGCAGCAACATGCCTGTGTCGATCCACGTCAAACAATGAGTCAATGAAATACTTTCGAAAATAATCCTCAGTCAGTGTAAATCTGCAGTGGATTAGTGAGTACCGACCGACATAACCGAAAACAAAATTGCTGAGAGTGCGAAATTACAGAGTAATATAAGGAAATTTGGAGAGGAGTGTTTTAGTACAGAAGAAAGAGTTCTTTTCTGAAAATGATGTAAAATTAAATTAACTTCAACAAAATGATTTAAAATTTGATTTTTCAATGGTGCCGTGAGTTCACTGAAGCAAGTTATGGTGACAACGTGAAACCGACATTACTAGATTCAATAAATGATGTGTGTTTGAGCAAATTTTTGTGTATAGTAAATTTAAATTTTGGGTCATATTTTGTTATTTTTAGGTCATATTTACCAGTTTTTAAGGTCATATTTGCCTGCATATTTCTTTATTTTTTTGGTCATAAAGATCCGAACCCTAGTGATATGTGTTGGTGCTATCTAGCGGTATGCGATCATGCCTTACCGACGCGACGCCAGCGCATCCTAGCAGCCTGACTCTGAACTGTTGCATACCCGTGACCTTGATTGTTCATAATTTTACCGTTTACGGAATGAATTTCAAAAAATTATTTTCTTAGTTAATGATGTTACCTGGGATCTTTAAATAAAACCTCATTTAAATAAAAAAAAATTCTCGTCACAAAAAAAATCTTTTAGATTTTATTAATAAATAAATTACGTCAAAGCAATTGACTTTTTTATATTTATTGATCTCCCGTACGCGTTTCACTTCTTTTGCAGAAGAATCTTCAGCGGGTTTTTTATTTTGTGGTCTATTGCATTTCTTTTAGCTCCATTCTCAGCATCAGTGCTTTTGCATTTTTGGTGAGAAGTGTCTTCATTATTCAGATTCACAACACTGCACTATGTGTTTTTCTTGCGAATGGTCGTTCTGTTTTGTTTACTAAGTATCGAGTTTGTGTGGTTATGATTTTAGATGATGTTATTTCTGGAAACATATTTCTTTGTAGAGAATATCTCCAATCTTTTCTGAAATTACACGTTTAGCATCTCTGTCTATCATAGGGGCTTAGAACTTTTCGGACGGGGTAGTATGAGGATCTATTTCTGTCTTTAACGATGAGAGAATTTCTTCTGATAACTCTGGAGGTATAGCAACGTTCCTGCTTAAAGAAATAACCAGAGTTGGAGGTCATTGTCGTATGTTTGAGTTACGGGACTAGACAGTACAGTAAGAATGAATTCCAGATGAGCGAGAATAAAACAAATTTTTATACTTTTCGCGAGCCAAGAAGGGAGGAGAGGGCAGGGGTATCTGGCTGTCCGCCAGCATTTAACACCACTGTCTGGATACTGCCTCGACTGCGACAAATCTACCCAATATCCGGAGAGCAGTATCTGGTGGAGCAATTTCTTTGAAATGAAGTTGAAACTGTCATATCAGAAATCATTGTCAGACAAAATGAAGAAACAAACACTGTACAGGTTACATGGCAAGGGGTGAAGGGTAGTTAATCAACAACATTAAAGCTCCCCTTGTGGTCCAGGTCATTAAGGTACTATGACAGTGGATACCACTGTGCATGAGTTTGGCTGCTTCGATCCTCTGTGTTGGAAGAAATTATCATGAGCTTGTCCAACAGGTTAGGAGAGGTTGTAGTGTTCAGTTCCTAATCACCAGAATGTACCAAGTGATAAGTCTCAAATCTCCCCTCAGTGCTAAGGGGGCGTCCATTAATTACGTAGGGTGAAATAGAGAGGGGGGGGGTTATCCATCAAAATCACACGTCATTTTAGAGGGGGGGGGTTTCCGACCACATCTCACGAAGTCGTCTCACCAGTGGGAGGGGGGGGGGTAGCCGAAATTCAGGAAAAACACCTCATTAACTAAGGGCATACGACATTGTTGATGGTTATTCATCAGTGGGATTTGGACATTAAACCTGGCAACCCCATTGATGTTTTCGGAAGAGGAGTTGTGAAGGATCTGTACCTGCCTTCCACGCTTATTGTTTCAACTAGAAACTCGTAATACAAACCGGGACACTACTCTTCGACAACGGAAGAAAGGAACTGGCTCCCTTACCTCTGTATTCAGCCCTTGAATGACACTTCATTTAGGTATATTCCCAAGTCGAACCTGGTGGTAAGTTCATTTAACTCGTTTCGATGCTCGCCGGGTGACATCATGCGCAGAGATGTGTTTAACACTGTTTTACTAAACACCTCATCTGTGACGTTCGGCGTTCTGGAAAGTTTGATCGGTCTACCCAATCAGGAGAGCTCATCTGTCACGTGGCAGGGTTTCTCTGTGGCGGTCACGGCGTGAGTTCTTTTCTCTGGACGCATCGCCCGGGGAGCATTAAAACTGTTCATTCTGGACACGGAAGCCTGTGATTGCTCCATTTAACTCGTTCATTTTTTCAGTGTCGATATTGTTTGATTAAAGACATCGCAGCGTTTTTAATGATCAACGATGGTCGTCTAATACGTTGCATGCAAGTTGCTCTTGCGGACTGAAACCTGCGTGGGTAGACTAAGTGGAAAAAAAATGCTGATGGGACTGTTAACAAACACCTCTCATCTGTTTAGCGTATGGGGTGTAACTAACAGCCTCGCAGATGAAGCTTGCTTACTAAATGGGTTACCATTGTTTTTTACGCGAACCAATAAATCACGTAACTTCAAATGACTGAACACATTAGCAGAAGACACGTTGTTGAGAGTAATCTCCGGTCATTTCACTTAGCCGTGTGTGTGTGTGTGTGTGTGTGTGTGTGTGTGTGTGTGTGTGTGTGTTAATAACAAAATTAATGTAGCAATAATACCGCAGGAGAAATGGAGAAATAAATCCATCCGTTTTTAGATATGTTTTAAAGTTTACTGATTCCTGCTGTGAGCTATTAATACACCAACTGTTTCGCAATTAAGAAAACCATTATGAGGAGCGTTGAAGAAAATCCTAACCATGTATAATAAGCTTAGGAGGATATCAGAGCTCGTCCATTTTGTCATTCTGCAAATGAGCATCTTTACTTCAAACCAGTATCTAATTTATGCAAAATACTAGTGCTTAGATCTGGAATGTAACTGTCCAATTTCTATTACTTCATTGCTGGAATATTTGTTTCTTTGCTTTCACTCTATCAGTAAAATACAAATTTTAATCACTCTACTCTTCCTCGTCATGTAGTGATAGATACAACAACACTTAACATCATGGAAAGTTTTTTTTTTTTTTGACCACGCAGTACGATTGACTAAGCCGGATTGTCCAATCGTTTGCGTACAAGCCATCCGGTTAAAGTTTTTATACTCTTTTCTGCAATCATTTATCGAATGGTAAAACTGTCTCAAACTACCGCCAAAAATATAAATTAAAAAAACTCAGCAATGAAAGTCATCACATAGTTTCCTTCTCTCAAGAAAAATCGTCTCCTTAAATTTTGGTAATATTTGTGGGCTTTAAAAATTAAACTTCACAAAATATGACACCATCAGTAACTAAGACTTATCTCTGCTATTAGGCTTGCAATTTGTTTATTACAATTTTTTGATTTTCTTGGATCTACCTGGAATTATCTTCGTAAAGGTTTATTCCCCTCACTATATTTATAAAATTGTTTTCTTTCGTTCTTTTCACGTGTTTTTTCTATGTTGTCTGTCTTAAAACCCACTTCCAAATTCTTTTATGTTGTGACTCTATCGTAGATCTTCGCTTCTGTTAGGCTCTGTTATATTTCGTGTTATTTTGCGCAATCTTTTCAGTATGTGAAACTGTTTGCCTCATTTACAGGCTTATGTTGGTATACGAATGACTTATACATTTGGACTTAACGATTTATACGTTAAGTTGTCATATATTTCACGATAACGCTAGGGTTCAAATTCTTGTCCGGTGGTCCAAATTTCGGGTTTCCATTGTTTCCTGAAATTACTTCAGGCGAATGCCAGAATGGTTCCTTCAAAAGGCTATGGCAAAATTCCTTCCCGTTCCTTGTCCCATTTCCCGCCTCTAATAATCTCGAAGCCATAAGCAAAATGAGATACTGTTTGGACATTTACAAACTTCAGCTGCTTGACAATGACGTAAAAGCAAATGTGTCATTTTTAAACGACCTTGACCGGCGTTCACAATTCCCTCAGGTTGGCCTGAATTACATTTCTGACTCTTTGTCCTCATTCTTCTCCACCGGGAGCCGTCTCTCTTCAGGATTTTTCGCGATCTGGTTCTTTCAGACCAGTGTCTGGCAAACATCATGGTGTTTAAATATTTGCGTCTCTTTTACAAAGCGCATTAACTGGGTATCATAGCGGCCTATTTCCATCTCAATGTACGTCTTTTTCCATGGAACTGCGAAATTAGGTATACAGTGGCTGCCGTAACTACCCAGACATTAATGAATCTTGAACACAACAGTTCAGTTTGAAGCTAAGGTCGCGCTAGGCAGCCAGCCGGTGTAATTTGCATAACATCGCCTGCTCATGTGATAGAAAGGCAATGTAAAGTTCTTTCCTGCCATGTTGGCAGATGTTTATAGCTCGTTAGTTTTCGTAGTATATGTCAAGATACCGATCGCGTGTTCTGGATATTATCGTCTCTGGATGATCATTTATTGCGATTGCTACAGAGCATAAGCTTGATATTAACACAGATAAACGAGAGTTCAGTAGTAAACCACGAGGCTTATCTGTTGCAATCAGTTGCGTGGACCACAATACTTCATCACACTATATTCTTAGTGAATAAGAACTGGCTACCTGATATTCTACTCAGAGTAATCGTTCTTCAGCATATAATAAGACAAACAGTCGATTTTTTAGGTCAAGATAATCGTGTGATTGAACACCTGTTTAGCAGGGATACAACCAAGTTAACTCAATTACTTCCGAAGAGGGGAGTATTAGGGAATACCCCGGGGATCTAATCTTACGATAATGGGGATTAAATTTAAATTAAGCAACAGGGGAGGGTGAATTAAGGTAGGAACGTGGGGTAGTATATGGAAGAGCTACTATAGTAGAACAAACGCCTTCATCAGTCGCCATTGCTCTATTAAAGATATCTAATTGGACTCAAGAGTCACAAAACATCTCGACTGAATGTCCAAAAGATTTCTTTAATTACGTCGCCTGCAGTTTTATATAAATTACAATTAACCCTGCCCTACACGGCAGTTTTGTAGGATGTGCAAAAATGTGGCAATACTGGACACCTGGAAATAAGACCAGCGTAAGATGAAATCTCCACGCATTTGTGCCACTTATGCTGATTAGGATTTTTAAGCAGTTTTTCAAACACGTAACTCATGTTACGACCTTTACTGGCCAAAACGGAAGAGGTTGGTCGATGTTCCGGTATGAGTAATGGCAGAAAGGAAAATTCAAACTGAAGGGGAAACAAGCAGATAATAATTACATACGGCATAAGAATCTTACAAAATGTGGCAGGTGAGCGGTAACGTACTGGTCTCGCATTAGGGAGGACGCTGGTTCGAATCTTCGTGCGGTCATTCAGATCTCGGTTTTCCGTGATTTCCAGAAAACACTCCAGGCGTATTCCTGGATGGTTCCTTCTGAAGGCCGGGGCCAAATTCCTTCCTGTTCCTTGTCCCGAGTCCTTTCCCAACTCTAATAACCTCAACGTAGACGAGGTCTAAAGCCTTAAGCAAAAGAAAAGAAATATTATATGGGCATGTTCAGACTTAGTTGCTTGAAGAAGACGGGTACTCCACAGCTTTTCTAATATATAGGTATAAAGAATTATCTCCAATTCATTTACCATCTACATATAAAAGGCAAAATAAATGACGGTAGTACCAGCCTGCAACATTTCTTAAGCTGATGACAACACAATCTAATAGCAGAGGGCGTTCCTGTAGTAAAATAACATGGGAAACATTTGTTTATATCAACATCTTTCAGCTATTAAAATTGAAGAACTCTTTGTTTTAATTTTTCAATAACTCATTGCGGTCAAGTTTATTATTTCCAATATTACTTTTAGTATTTCTGTAATCCTATTGGACAATCTGAAACCAACGGCTGAATAGTCAATTTTTTAATTTTTGGTTTACGATATACGATATAGCCGGATGGTCCCAAATTTGCACCTCAAACTATATGTTTCACAACAAACAGATTTGCCCGATACACGAATAACAAACTTAACACAAGTAGAGCCACAGAATTCAACATATATTTTTCTCTCCTTACACATGACCGATAGTTGTAAGACACTTAAACTGTAAACACAGTACGGAATAGGTTCAATCGACCTCCTTCACGCAAGAAACTCTTTGGGATTAAAACAGCACTGAAAAACACCATCTGCAATCTATGAGCCTAGTTTTTAAAGAAAATTAAAGAAATTTGTACGAACCCGCTGTTTGTGTATGGGTAAACCTTTATGTAGAAACGTACTGTGCATCGGGGGATTACGACGAAACGTCCAGAAAACTGATCAGTCGGATTGCTAAAAGCATAAACCCTTGCCTGTAATCACGCAGAGTTGGATGAACCATAAGTATCACCGTCAGGGCCTGTTCAGGCTAACGCCACATTGGCGTGTTTTCACGCCGAGATCTCGCGTGTTTTTCCCGCACGTGAAAACAGTCCTGTTCAAAACACGAAACAGCCACACCTGCAGTTTTTGCAGCTGTTAACTCTTATCGTTTACCGCTGTAAACGTCGGTATTTTCCGTATTGGGTATAAAAATATGAATAAATTTACCGAAATCCGTTTTCGCTTTCCTCACCAAGCTCTTCCCACTTGCCTTCCAAAACGGCTACGGTTATTGCGATCCACGAATCTCTTTTCATATGTGTATTTTATAATCCGATTGCTTCAGGACACTCAAACATGGGTGTTTTTGCAACTCCAGTATTACTATATCACTGTCTAGGCATACCATAATGTACTAGTGAAAAGTAAAATGTTCAAGGTGGGAAGGGTTAGTCAAGGTGACGTGTCTTCCTGCCAACGTGACCACTTAATGGTAGCTACCCAAGGCCCGTGGTTTTTGTAGGTCGCGCCATGCAACCGCATTGTACGGATCAGCACGCGTCACAGACTAGCACTAGCCACCTCGCAGCCACCTCCCCACCATATCCCCACCAAGTTACCTAGTGCTGTTTCGGCTACCCGGGCGTTTGATGTTTACCGACTGGGCGACGGATAGAGGCGTGCCATCCCTGCCAGCAGAGGCGGCTCCCTTCCATCGGCCCGCTGTTGATAGTGTAACGATTCGCTAAGCTCCCCGTTACATATCACTTTTTATTGTATATAAAGTAAAGGATTAGAATATTTTTCCCTTTCTTGGGATGTCCACTGTATGTTTGAAAGATGCGCATGAAAGGTTGAAAGGCACGGATTTTACGCTTCAGTGAAGGGCAGTCTGGCTGGCGCCTTGTTGGCAGAATGGTAAGAGGATTAGGTTTTCTGTCGGGCAGGCGGTAAACAGAATTCCTTCCTCCCGAAGGAGACATTGGCTCTCGAGGATTGCCGAAACTTAACGTGGCCAAGAGAAGCTACAGATTCAATTGACGTCAGATGGTCAGCCAATCACAGGGAACATAGTACTAAGATTAGGGGAATTTTATGTTCTATGTCGTCTTCGAGCCACAAGAGGCGGAGTTAGAGTTTGCCTCCGTGGTGGCAGAAAAGGACGAGGACACTTCCTTCCAGTCGGGAGGGCAGGCAAGATCACGTCCATTCCGGAGCCCAGACGAGTCACTGGTGACTTGGGGTCCATGTGTGCTGGGCTGACTTGTGTCCTGGAGACCATCTGAGGCGCACTTCTAACTTGCGACTTGCCGCGTACTGCTGGCGTGGCCAGTTACGACGATCGACCAGGTGGTCATCTCCGCCCGCGCTACCTGCCGTGGAACGGTAATGTGTTTCTACGAAGCCATTCAGCCTGCAACTCCCTTGAAACTGTACCCTTAACCGCATCTGAGATAAAGATCCTTGCTCTGATCTGATAAAACCACTGAGCTAGACTGTGTAACTGTCGAATGACAGGTTAATCATTCGTGGCGTCCCAACCCATTAAAAATTCATTACTGTTTGCTATCATTATACTGGTAACATACTTTGCATTAGAATAATTGTGAGATTTTTAAAGTACAACTATACTTGTTTGCTTGCATTTAAAGGTCTCATTGTACGTCTGAGCGTTGCTTAGAAAATTGCACCTCTTGTTTATTAACGTAAAGGTAAATACGCTCAGATTTGTAGATGCCATTGTAAAAATCTTTAATAAAATGTCTTATTGTGACAGTTTCAAATCCCAAAATCATCCAATTCTCATTTGAATAATTTACATTTTGATATTCAATTATAGTACCCTGTATAGCGTAAAATATTAAGAATTAATTAATAATTCTCCCCCCCCCCTGGTGATACGCTACAATAGCTTGACCGTCGCGACCGGCAAATTCACGGGCCGTGGGAATCCATCTTAACACTGCCTGATGACCTGCCGACGAATGGGCCCAGGTGCGTTCTACTGCGGGCAACCTTGATGACGCGCGTTCCCCCACTTCTCCAGCTGTGTGAAATCAACCTCGGTTTGCCCAGTAACGTATACTTAAATGATGTCCATATTTTCGACGGGATTTCAAGCACTAATTCGGCGTGAAAACACCTTACTGAACCATTGGATTGCGTGGACAGCAGGTTAAGTAAGGCAGCCAGTTTGCATTGTGGTGGCCGGTAGGGTTTGTATCGACAGCGTTATCTCTGGCTGGCTTGTCCCAACCAGTTAGTAGTTTGTCACGTTTTATCCGTGCCGCTTACCGCTCTGACAGGCGGTGTGTCAGCCGGCACAGATAGCGTCGGTCTTGCTTTTGAGTGACTGTAGGGCCAGCGTCGTTAATCTTCGGACGAGTACAGAGATCTGGTCTTAACGCGTCGTTCGCCCAATCTTACTTACAGGGTTCCGTTATTGTATATCGTTGAAAGGGAATAGAAGAGAGGTTTGTTCCTACTTAGCCGTCACTCACGATTTAAATAATCTTTTTCTTTAGTTACTTCTAGTTACGCTCATTCATTACCACGTTTTTAAGATGGTAGATTCTGTGTTATTGCTTCTATGCTTCAAACATTAAAGACATATTTTGCTGTGTTCCGGTTTTTAGGACTTTACATCTCTCGTCATTCGAGGCAGAAAGGAACACGTTCATGTCCTTTTCAACGATCCCAACGCGGCATCCTCTTGGAGTGGCTTGTGAAAACTGAATTCCGTGGGGTCGGAGAGGTGTTCAAACCCGCGTCCTCCCGAAAGATAGACCACAACGTTACCACTCGCCTAGCAAGCTAGCTTATTTCTCTCATGTTGCCCATTCTGTGCAATACTATTATCGCAAGCAAAGTGCTAAGAACTGAAATCGGTTGAAGAAACTTGGGAGTTTGTTGAATGGTCCCAAATGCAGAATAGCTTACACCATTTTTTTTTTATATATATTCCAGTAACAGAACCCATTTCCAGCAAACAACTAATCAATGAGCCGAAAAGTGTTAGCCACATATTCATGCTTAGACGTCTTCACGCGACATACACTGTCAATTAGTGTTATCATGTTGCTATTTAATTTTCAGTATTTAGTAAAGAACGTCCATAGCTACAATGGTTGCAATAGCCAGTTAAAATTACGGATTTTCATCGCTAATGATTGGTATGTGGCTGTTTGGCTGATAGTATTGCTAGTCATGTTCAATTTGTTCAAGCAAAATGCAGTTGATGTCAACCTAGAAATAAATTACAAACGTATTTGCGTAAACTTCATTGGATTAATAGTGGAAACCATTTAGTCACTTAAACTGAAAAACTTCACAGAACGACATCTCAACGAAACAGTTGTAATTTTTTCTGCTCAGCCTTAATTTCTAACGAAACAGGTCTCTTGTAAATTGTTGACTATGTGTAATCCCAAATTTACCTGATTTTTTTACTGCAAAACCCCTTTGACAGTACATTTCACTTTTGGTGTTGAAATTGTAATAAGGTTTCTTTTTTAAGTGATTTGTACTTTGGTGAAAATAATACAAGGTAATTAATGTGTGGCAGTGTATTTCATAATTAATTTTCGAGGCAATTAATTACTAACAAAATTATATTCTGTGCATTTTAGCAATAAAAGCCCAAGCAATTTTTATAGACAGGTCTTTGATTTTAAAAGCCTGTTTATAAATTACTCAAACGGGACCTGTGAGTTTGGTGATGAATTTTTAGTCATTCCTTAGTTTCTCTTGATTATAAATGCTACTTAGTCTACTAACTTGCCTTGTGCTCTGTAGACATATCTTATTCAGATTACTAGAAAGACCTGAAGTTTTGTTCAGCATGAGTAAATTGAGCATTGTGAACATTAGACTCCAGAGGTGCACTTGTATCACTATCACTGTTACTATTTACCTAGAATATATGTTACATGAGCTCTGTTTTAGCTGAATCTAGCAAGTCAAACTGCGTTTTAAGCCAATAATTATTCAACTCTTCAATCGGCACAGTATTCAATACTTTCTAAAAGAAACAGCGCTAAGAACTACTTGTAGGAATTCCATTTCACCTTCTGTGAAGTATCGTATTGTTCAGTCACTAATTACTTTTAATATTTCGTACGGATTTTCTGGCTGCATGTCATTAGTTAAAACTATCCCCGGTAGAATATTACGAACGTTTTTTACACAAGACAAAAAATTTTGGTGGTAAAAATAATTTTCGAGATGTGATCTCGAGCAGTTTTCTACCCCGTGAAATTTCACGCTTCTCTTTCCTCAATGGCGCCCGTTGCAGCTGAGTTAGGACCTTTAATGGCCTCTCAACCCCATCCATTCTCTACAAGTGAACTTAACGAGAGTTGGATCCTCCAAGTTCCCAGGTGCCTGCTGAAGCTTCGGATAAGCGGCGCCCCAGGGGGTTTGCTCAACGGCTTGGGGATGACGAAATATGTCTACACCTCTGGAGTCTAATGTTCACAACGCTCAATTTACTCTTGCAGAACAAAACTTCAGTTTAAACGTTAACTGTTATACGAGTAAAAAGTCTTTCTAGTAATCCGTTGTTCTGCTTTAAGGGATTCTGCTACGTCAGAAACAAAAGTATAGTGTGGCCAGATTCTTTGCTCAGTGTGTCGCGGTGTTTTTGTGTATGCGTGTGAATAATAGTATGTATTAACTGTAGTGTTCTGTTCGTGCTGTAAATCGAGATAATAAAAGACATAAAACAAAGAAACGATGACGACTTATTCAATCCTAGTTTTGTGAAAGGCACAAATTGGAACGCTACTCTTAGTATGTTTCGATACATAAGCTTTGCAAGTAGGTGGGGGTTTACTAATGTTCACAATGTCGAAATTAGAAACGGTAAAACATCACCCCTTCTACCCTGCTAGCAGAAAACCGGCAAGTGAATTTTTTTTCATCCATTAGTGATGGAACCAGTTTGCTCCGTGCCGAAAAGCCGTAGATTTCTTTGATATTTCAGTCACAACGCCTGTATTTTATTAGATTGGAGAGAGAATCTTAAGGTACATTGTGGTTCTGTTAGATGCTGAAGGTCTGAACAAAATAAGGGTATTATGAACAGTCATAATGAGAGCGGTCAGGATGAAGCAGGAAGAGAGCAGTACAGGCAATTTAGAAATCAAATAAATAGGAAATGCAAAATAGCAAAAGAAAAATGGCTACAAGAAAAGTGTGAAGAAGTAGAAAAGGAAATGGTCGCAGGAAAAGTAGATGTTGCCTACAGAAAGATCAAACAGAATTTTGGAGAAATGAAGAAAAGAGGTATGAACATTAAAGCTGCCGATGGGAAACCTCTTTTAAGGTCAGAAGATAGAGCTAACAGATGGAAGGAATACATTGAGAAACTGTATGTTGGGGACGACTTGAACAATAGTGTATTGGAAAAGGAAGGCGATGTCGACATGGATGACTTAGGAGATCCTGTTTTAAGGACAGAATTTAATAAAGCTCTGAATGACTTGAAAGCAAATAAGGCAGTTGGAATTGATGAGATCCCTGCAGAACTTCTTAAATCCCTAGGAGAGGAAGGAATCGAAAGATTATTCAAGCTGATATCAAAAAGTTATGAAACAGGAGAAATTCCAACTGATTTTAATAAAAATATCATCTTCACACTTCCAAAGAAAGCACAAACCGACAAATGTGAGAATTATCGCACCATTAATCTAACATCACATGCTTCAAAATTACTGACCAGAATAATATACAGAAGGATGGAAAGGGTAGTAAAAGAGATAGTAGGTGAAGATCAGTTTGGGTTTAGGAAAAATCGCGGTACAAGGGAAGCAATTCTGTCTTTAAGATTAATACTTGAAGGGCGGATCAAGAAAACCAAAGATACTTTTATGGCATTTGTTGATTTAGAAAAAGCTTTTGATAATGTTAGGTGGGACAAGATGTTCAAAATTTTAAAGAAGTCAGGTCTAAAGTATCGAGATAGAAGAATACTCTATAAACTATATAAGAATCAAGTGGCTGTAATAAAAGTAGAGAATCACGAGAGACATGCATCAGTTAAAAAGGTTGTGAGACAAGGTTGTAGTCTATCCCCGTTAATATTCAACTTGTATGTAGAAGAAGCAATGAAGAAAGTCAAAGAAAAATTTCCATTTGGCATAAGTTTTCAGGGAGAAAAAATCAGTATGCTACGATTTGCTGATGACATTGTCTTGTTAACAGAGAGGGCTGAGGATATTGAGAAGTTATTGAATGGCATGAACAAAATACTGAAGGAAGATTTTGGACTGAATATAAATCAAAGTAAGACAAAAGTGATGAAAAGTAGTAGAAATTATACCAATACTAGCAGATTAAATATAAAAATAGGATCGGATGCAATAGGTGAAGTGAGTGAGTTCTGTTACTTGGGAAGCAAAATTACAACCGATGGCCGAAGCAGGAATGATGTTCAAAGCAGAATAGCACTAGCAAAAAGAGCCTTCATGAAAAAGAGAAACCTTTTAGTTTCCAATATTGATCTAGGAATTAGAAAGAACTTTTTAAAACTCTATGTGTGGAGCACAGCACTTTACGGTAGCGAAACATGGACTTTAGGAATACCGTAAAGAAACTTGAAGCATTTGAAATGTGGTGGTACAGAAGAATGCTGAAAATTAAGTGGACAGACAAAGTAAGAAATGAACGAGTTTTGGAAATAATGGGTGAGAAAAGAAGTTTATGGAAGAAGCTTACAGGAAGAAGAGACAGGCTGGTAGGTCATATTTTGAGACATGCTGGATTGGTTAATTTGTTAGTGGAGGGAACAGTCGAAGGTAAGAACTGTAGAGGAAGACAGAGATTAGAATATATGAAGCAGATAATTGAGCACGTGGTTTGTAGGGGGTATGTAGAAATGAAGAAGTTAGCACAGGATAGGAAGGGATGGAGGATTGCATCAAACCATTCAAATGACTGACGACAGCAAAAAAAAAAAAAAAAAAATGAGAGCGGTAACGCTCCGGCCTCGCATTCGAGAGAACGGAAGTTCGAATCCCCGTCCGGCCAACCAGATTTGGGTTTTCCATGATTATACGAAAGTACTAGAGCCGAATGTCGAAATGTTTCCTTCAAAAATCATGGCCTAATACCATCCCGTTTCTTACCTCGTTCCTTTTTCGCCTCTAATGACTTCCACGTTGAGGAGGCGCAGAGCCAAAAATGTAATAATGAAACTATTAAGAAGTAGTAGCTCAACAGCAGTTCACAACTTTTATTATACATTACTTTTTTTTTCGTGACAAACACCTTTTCTCCTGTCATACGTAACCAAAATCATTAAATGGGGTATCATTTTTAAAGATTAATTTTCCGCTTCTAATGAATTGTTAATTAGGAAATGCATATTAAATTGTTTGTTATAATTCAAATTTTTGGCAGAAAAAGTTACTGGTAAACATAATTTTTGTGTACAAAAGGTTTTTTAAGTTACATACCACATTTTCAACAATCTTAACTTTTCATATTGTCACGAAAGCTACGTTTCACCTCAATACTTACAAAGATGAACGAGTTATCATTCTCTATTAAATTTTAACACTTCGTCGTATTTTATTTGCAATTATAACGCACTATCATAATAATTTAATATCAGTTTCACTTATATACACATTTTAATCGGAGTGCGAAATTTCTGCATGGGCTCCCTGTAACCAGAAGAAAGTCTGGACATTTAAGATATTATTAAAAAATATCTTCATAAGGTACAGCGGACGAATCAACTATTTTTAGAATTTGTGTCTGTTTGGATGTACGGGATTCACTAAAAACTACTAGTGTGATTCTATACTAGTAAAAGGCTAAACTTGGTCATTGTGTAGGCATTTCCGTAAAGCTGTCATGTAACGCCTTTAGTCTTCGTTGCTGGATTAACAACGGCTAGAGATATTACTGGATAGTAGACGTTATGAGTTTTAGTTAGAAACAGTTCTGTTTATTTAAGAATCTGAGAAGAAATTAATGCAAGAACACTGAAATGAAATATACTAATTATTAGTTGCTTTTTGTTTATTTATAATCAGGTGATGTTTTCTATACTCTCCATCCAGAGATATCGGTGTAACATTAAACTAAAAATATGTATGAATTACATCATTTATAAGGTTATCGGAGTTATTTAGCAACAATTGTATTTATTTAATCCACTCTGGACGAACATGATTCACGAAATAACTACTGCTGTGATTTTCATGGGTTTTTAAATAACTTACAACCCTTGGTCCAGCAGGTAAAATAGGTTATGTTTCATTTTGATATAAAGTCATAAAGCTGTGAAATTTAAAATAAAAATTTCCACGAATTAGTATCTTTTTTTTTTTTTTTTTTTTTTTTTTTTTTTTATCTGCTTCACACAAAGTACGGGTCGTATTTTGATGAGGTTTTAAATAATGCACACCCAGTATTTTCAGGAGTAAAGTAGGGTGTGTGTCATTTTGATGCAACGTCGAAATGCTGAGAAATTAAATTGCAAAGAGTCAGTTTTTCATTATGAACTGCTTACACTGTGTATCATCAACGTACACACTAACTAAAGCATAAATTTAAGCTTCCCCTCTGGAGTTATCAGAGTGCTATTAAGTTCAGATCAAATCTAAATGAAGAAAATAAAATAGGGATTATGCTTTTATATTGGCCAGGTTTTTTTGTTTGTTTTTTGTTGTTGTTGTTGTTGTTGGTGTTGGTGTTGGTGTGTGTGTTGGTGTGTGTGTGTTGGTGTGTGTGTGTGTGTGTGTATGTGTGTGTGTGTGTGTGTTGGTGTGTGTGTGTGTTGGTGTGTGTGTGTGTTGGTGTTGGTGTTGATGTTGGCGTTGGTGTTGGTGTGTGTGTTGGTGTTGGTGTTGGTTGTTGGTGTTGGTGTTGGTGTTGGTGTTGGTGTGTGTGTTGGTGTTGGTGTTGTTGGTGTTGGTGTGTGTGTTGGTGTTGGTGTGTGTGTGTGTGGTTTTTTTTTTTGTTTTTTGCTGTATAAAGGAATTTAAATATTTTGTTCTATCCTTAGTTGTGTTCAGACTTACTTCATGAATGATGAACAGTTAACGTTTTGGCCTTGGAATTGGGAGGACTCCGATTAGATACCCAATTCGACAGTCCAGAATTCAGTTTTCAATTTTTCCCGAAATTACTCTAGGCAAAGCCGGGTATGGTTCTATCAAAAAGCCGTGAACGAATTGAATCGCATTCCTTAGTGGCTCATTAGTAGGGTGTCTAACTAGGGAACGAAAGTTCCCCGGCTTGAATCCCTATCTCGGTGGGGATATTCATAGACCCTTAACCCGACTTTCACCTCTCGCACACACTAATGTAATGAGAAGTACGCCAGAACTGTTCCGTGGTTCAGATTCCACGTTAGCTGTAGTTTCCCTGTACCTGGTAGGACTACCGGGTTAGCTTAAGACAGCTAAGACAGAGGCGGAATGCGAAGACCATAGAAACTCTGTCACCAGTTCATTACGACCACACGGTATTATTATTATTCCCATTCCTTGCCCTATATAAATGATTTTTTCATCTATTGAGGAATCAAATTTGCTAAAATTATTCGTTTTATTTTTTGCTAAAAACGTAGACCATGGTTTTTCTGTAATCGTTAAGAAACTACAATTCATTGTGAATTATGAAACGTTTAGGATCAGGAGTTATGGAAATAAAAGATGAAATAGGTTGTTGCGGACTGTCGCCAAGTAGTATTGAAAATTGTACATTAAAAAGATACAAACTTTTCCAGAGTCTGTATGTTGCCAAGTTAAATTTGATATATAACTGCGGAGATAATCGAAGAATTTTTTCATTCTTTCTTCCACTAAACCCACTCTAATTAGTTGCACCCTCGTGGTTTTTTTCCCTCAGGTTTTACGCTATAGTTATGTTTCGAGTATATGAACTAATATAGCGCATGGATACAAATTTCTAAGCTGAAGTGTTCAGAAATAATGAGGCTTATAAAAAAAGCACACAAACGAACACATGAAGGTTCTGTTGTTCCAGAATGTATGGAAGCCTAAACATGTATAAATTGACTCAAACGAAAAACTAGAAACATTTTTACGAATATTTCAGCAAAAGCAGAAACTTAATGTTGCGAAATCGTGTATACTATACAGAAAAATATTAATTTAAACCGTTTGTATGTTAGTACTATCTCGTATTTAATGTCTGTATATATGTTTTTAATGCCAAACAGATTGCACCAGTTATCAGATGCATTGTTAGTAGTGAAGCAACCTAAGCGAACAAATCTAAACCATCCTGCCCAGATGAGTTTTTAGTAGTGAAATGCTTGTGCATTAAAAACGAAAATTGCTATAACAGTAACATTCGTGGATTTCATAACATGACCCCGTAGCCGTGACGCAGGTGAATTTTCCGCGTACGACTCCTTCTCTGGCGTGAGTCAGCCCGGACACGTTGATTTAACGTCCATAATGATTCACTCTGACAGTAGCCGTGGCGCATTTCCTCCGCGGCGCTCTATTTTTTTTCACCGTCGAACACTCATAATTAGATCAAGGCTCCCATTGTCGCCCACCTGTTGCACTTACTCGCAGCAACAGGTGTTTTATTACCCAAGAACAATAACACATTGGCGCGGTTGTTAGGTGCGAATTGCGCCGACCACACAAGTGTGTGGAAAGTGGTTGCGTCGACATCTTTATGGCCCCTCATTATCCCCTTATTCAGACCCAAAATCGGGCGCGATTATGGTGATTTTTTTCTGCATGCCCACGATTAAAAAAATGGAGACGAGGTCGGTTAGGTAACGGCCGTGGACAGACGGGTGTCAAAGACTTTCGTGTCACCCGTGACACCATCCTTCTTCGACAACTTTCTCTTACTCGTTCCTCTAGTAGTTGCAAAAGAAGCTAACAACTAAGGCAACGTCCATAAACTATGTAGCTCTATTTTTACCTCCCGTGAACCATCCTTCCCCCCCCCCCCCCCCCCACGTAGCCTGACGAGGCTTTTGCCTCTATCACCCCCGCCCCCTCCCACGTGGCACGTATGTTTTTTCCTTATTGATTCCAGAAGACATTTTGTACCGTTTTCTCTTGGCATACTATCGTAAATTACTTACGGAGATAATTAAATGCCAGAAATAAATATACATATGCTGTTGTATGCTCTGTACCTTGTTTTAACTGTGACAATCGAAAGCTACGTGGCTTGATTCCGAACATTCCCCCCATCCGCCCCCCCCCCCCATGAAGCCCATTGTAGCTTTCTACCAATCCCTCCACCCGTTGGACGGAGTGACGTAGTTTATGAACGTTCCCTAACCATAGATTGATGGATGTAGGCAACTAACATTTTATCTCCATCGTGCTGGTGTGCAGTTTTGAAGTTATACGAATCATTGTGACTCGTTGGAGTGCTGTGGTAGTGTTTGGGTTAGCTGCATGTATTCCAGTACTTCAGTAGTGACCTCTTGAGTCCATTCTTCCAAATGGCAACCAGTTAATTGAATGGATGAAACGGATTAACTAAAGTGAGTACTCCTTTGCCACGCACATAGAGGCGGATGGCAAAATATTGCTGTAGAAATATCGCTTGACTGTCGCGTAAATATCTATAGATAATGATTTTCTGCTGGACTTTAAAGCATTAAAACACATGCTATTTTTGTGGTACCCGAGTTGTAAGTTTTGGTGGTTAGTTGATGTCCGGCTATGAACATGACTCCGTATGTAATTTACGATCGTCTGACAAGAGAAAAACATTTCAAAATGTCTTCTGGAATCAATGAGGAAAAAACATGACTAGTATTAAAACTGTATTATGTGTAGAATTAAGTACGTAGAATCGTAAAAATAAAATGGAATTCACTAGTGATGTACTGAGTGGAATTATTGGTATGCATTTTGTACCAAACCGGCCAGTGAAATTCATTTGACAGCTGAGCAATTTTCGTCAGTTGGCGAAATACGCAACTGGGATTTTATCCCTCTGTGGTACAAGTGTAGGCATTACAAGAAAATGCAATGTAATGTAGTTCTCTCTACACTTTTTTTTTTTTTTTTGGCTTGACGCCTCGTCGACGTCGAGGTGGGAAAGGACTGGAGATAAGGAATACGGCCATTACCTTTTTGAAGGAACCATCCCAGTATTCACCTGGAGTGATTTAGGAAAAACATGGAAAACCTAAATCTGTATGGCAGGACGGGGATTCGAGTTGCGTCCTTCCGAATGCGCGTCAGAGCGTTACGCTCACCCACCTCGCTCAGTCCTCTTTCCTCTTGGCTTCAGATTTTTAATGGCATTCGGCCTTATAGCCATTTAGCCAACTTTGTTTTCTTTTATTCCTCCATTGTGTATATGGTATCATTTAGTATTATTTATGAGCACGAGTGAAAGAACAACACAGGACGGACAAAACAATTAAAACCATTCAGTTGCTCAGTGGTCGTCTATTCGTATGTAGCAATATGTACTGATTGTGAATCCTCCTGTGGGGAGGGCTGCGTTGGATCGGGAAGGATTAGTTAGCGTGCTCCGCGCATCGGCCATCCCGATTGCTGTTTGAGTAGTTTTTCGTAATCACCTAGGTCAGCGGTTGTCAAACTGTTCCATCCCAGGGACCAGTGAATTGACGAAAATAACTCTGCGGGCCACTAACCACGTGATGTAAGATTACAAGTGGCTTGTATTGTTGCGTGCGCGATGGTTGGCACCCCTGCTCTGAGCCGGCTGAACGTGGACGGTCGCGGCAATACAGGGTACAGCCAGCCTCGGTAGCGTAGGGGCTAGCGTGCTAGCTCCGCGTACCGGAGGTTGCCGGTTCGAATCCGGCCGCGGACATGGATGTTAAGTGTTGTGTGGATGTCCTGTCCGTCCTGTGGTGTCTATTACTTAGGAATAATAAAAAAAAACGTACTGGAGAAATTAATTCACATGAAGAGATGTCGTAAACACATTGAGCTGGCTGAATGGCTTAGTCGCCGAAAGCCATTTAAAAAAAAAAAAAAAAAAAAAAAAAAAAAAAAAAAAAAAAAAAAAAAAAAAAAAAAAAAAACAGGGTAAGGCAACAGCAGACTGATGTGTGTTAATTAGTGTTCAGACGTGCTTCATACTTAAAGAACTCATAATCTTCTGTAACGATTTCTTTTGTTACTTAGGTTTTAGATCGAATTTTGTATTAAACATGGCAATTATTGAATATTAACATTTTTTAAATATGATTTGTGAAGGATGAGAGAATTTTCCATTTTACATCTAAAATAAACGAGACCTGAAAACTTTACTATTGTTTACTTCACCACTTTTATGTACCTTTGTCCCTTACACGTACTACAAGATGCTCACAAAGTGGTCATTAACATATTCCTTAACAAACTGCACTCTCTTTGATGCCGAATTGAAACTTATTGAGTAGGAGCAATGGTGTCCTAAATTCATATCCTGGAAACGCCAAATTTTTGTCTTGACATTGATATATTCATGGTTTTTTAAAAAATAGAACTTACTGTTCATACTCGTTTATAGCCTTATACGGTATCTAAATTTTTAATATTATGTCCGTGGACCACTTGGCGAATAGGCTGGGAAACAGTGACCTAGGGGTATACTGGTACGGTGCCCAACTTTCACCTTATAAACTACACATTTCACAAACAAAAGATGCGCTTATCACACAAAACACAATTTATACGTTTCCCAAACAGATGGCTCCCCCGCATTGAGCATTGAAGCACATTGGTATACAGTCGAACCTCTATAAGACGAATTTCAAGGGGTAAGGGAAAAATTCGTACTACCGAGGTATTCTTAATAAAGAGGTTCGTTTTATCGAGGTTTAATACTGCCGTTATTCGTCTTATAGAGGTTTCTCCTCGCTCTGAGATAACCTCTATAAAACGAAGATTTTTATGGCCAACCTCTATAATACGAATCATTGTTACCGTTACACTAAAGTTATTTTTTCAATGTAGGAAAAAGGTTAAAAAGAAAAAAAAACATGTATGTAGCAATTTTAAAAATACATACTCGTTCATATTTAAATCACTCAAGTATCAAAACAAACAATAAACTGTTTGAAAACCATGTACTGTATAGTAAAATGAAAACAAATCTGAAGCCAAAATACGGTAAATATAAATGGAAACCAAACTTATACATATGTAGTATGTACATATAATAAATAAGGACTAACTAATCTTAAAAAAGTCATCAATTTTAGATTGCTTACTTGCATGAAGGGTTACCATATCCAATGTGGAATCCAAATCGATGATGGCTTTCACTACACTATCACTTAAAGCATTTTTCTTTAAGAAAAAACACTTGAGCACATCAATAGCTTCTCTTGCGTCTTTCGTTGACAGTTCCGGTCGATCACTCTCCGCGGCTGCATCCTCCTCATCATCTTCAGCTGCGTCATCTTCTTTATGATTTGAGGGTTGAACAGAATCCAGGATATCCTCATCCGTCAGCTCTCCACATACTGCTACATTATCATCGAAATCAACAAATTCTTCAAACTCCATTTCTTGGACGCCTAGTCTTTCGGTAACTTTGTTCCAGTTTTGATCTGGGCCTACTTCTGCATTTTGGGGTGCTGGAGTTCGAGGTTGGTCATCGTCCTCATCTTCGAGGTCCGTCACACGAAATCCACATTTTGCAAAACAGTTAAAAACAGTTTTGTCGGTTACGTTTGACCAGGCCTTGTTAATCATCCACATTGCATTTAAAACGTTGATTTTAGTCGGTACGTCTTGATCCATATCTGTCAAAAACTGCCGAACAACCTCCTTTCTGTAGTTCACTTTGAAATTTTTAATAATTCCCTGGTCAAGTGGTTGGAGCTTTGATGTGGTGTTTGGGGGAAGAAATTGGACTGAGATGTTTGACAAGTTTGGAACAGTTCCGTGTGCACTACAATTGTCAATAAACAGCAGGATCTTTTTCTTCTTCATTTCTGTGTTTACAGTTTTCAGCCATGCACTGAACTCATCACCATTCATCCACGCTTTTGAGTTGGCCTTATACAGTGTTGGTAAACTGTTCACATTTTTAAAACATGTAGGTTTTTGTGACTTGCCAATAACCAAAGGCTTGAGCTTATTTTTTCCCGAAGCGTTGACTCCAAGCAACACAGTTAATCGGTCTTTGCTGTGTTTGCCTCCATTGCAAGGGTCTCCTTTAAACGTCATTGTTTTATCTGGTAGGCACTTGAAAAAAAGTCCGGTCTCGTCTGCATTATATATATCATCTGGGTGGTAACCCTGAGTAATGTCAGCAAGTTTTTCTTTCCAATCATCGCATACTGTACTGTCCACAGACGCACATTCACCACACACATTTTTAAAAACAATATCATTCCTTTTTTTAAATTTTTCCAGCCAGCCATTACTGGCACGAAAATCAGGATGTCCCAATTGTACAGCAAACTGCTGTGCCTTTTCTTGGAGAATAGGGCCTCCGATTGACAAATTTTTATCGCGGCACTGCTTTAACCACTTTAAAGTGGCTTTGTCTACTTCCTGAAATTCACCGGTCTTTGCGCGTTTGCAAAACTTAGAAAGTCCACTTGCTTCATCGTACTTGTCTCTATTCTTTATAATCGTTGCTAACGTTGTTGAAGGGATGTTAAACTCCTTAGCAATGGTGATTTTCTTCTTCAACGGGTTTTCTTCCACATGCTTCAAAACTTTACGCTTGAACTCTACTGTTAGCGCCGTTTTTGACTTTTTCCCTGCCATTACTGTTCATACAATAAAGATACGCACAACGGTCAGTCTTAAAACACAGCCGGAAGGGACACTTAAAAACACAGCCGGAAGGGTTACTCAACACTGCAAAGGCACGTCCCAAACAATGACTGATGAAGGAAGAGGGTAGGGTGGGGAGTTTCATGTTAAGACACGCTTCTGTTTGTTTTGAAAACTACGCACTATGGAGGTTAAGATCATAAGAAATTCGTCTTAAAGAGGTAACATTCGTCTTGTAGAGGTCTTGTGCTAAGAATATTCGTTGTATAGAGGTTAATCAGTCCTAGCCCATGTCACAAACAAATGTCTTATCGAGGTTTTTAACCTAATTACTGCTTTGTATAGAGGTGTTTTTAGCATTGACCTTTATGGAAGTTTCAAGGGGATTTTAAAAAATTCGTCTTATCGAGGAATTCGTTTTACCGAGGTTCGTACTAACGAGGTTTGACTGTACTATATTTTCGGAGCATGAGCAAGTGTGATTTGAACATTACTAAGAATATTAATCCGAATAGAATCATGTCGTCTATTGAAAATAATCAATTCTATTATGTAATTATTACATCTCATACTTTTGTAATATTTTTTTTTAGTTATATCTATTACAATTGGAGGACTCTAGTGATTAGACCCCTTTAATTAAAAGCTGGACATCCTTAAGAAATATTGAGATTTTCATAACTCTAAAGTCGCTACGTAATTCGTTATAGAAACAATCACTGGATTGTGAGACAGTTACGCGTCTTGTCACTCGAGGAGGCTACTACATCTTGTATTACCTACCGGTATTTTACTATTGTTACGAATTTTATTGCATATAATTCTTTTTAATTTTTTGAATACTGTTTATTGTTGTTATCACGGTTGAATTAGTAAACTAAGACCTTAGAATATTGTATATATAAAAAAATTGAGTTTTAGTTGAAAATACTGAATAGACGATGTATTTAAACACACATTAAATCGAAAGTATCGTAAGCATTACAAAAATAGAATCAAATGATTTCAAGATTTTAAAACAAATTACAATTGAAACTTAATGAAACAAGAGCGGAAACCTGAGCCCCAAAAGAAAAGTATTTTTCACTGTTACCCGGCGCATTATTGTTCTAGTATAATTTTTTTTCTCTTTCTCTAGCGAAAAGGGCGCTTACGGGTTGTAAACAATAAAACCAACAGGCATGGAGTCTTCACAAATACTATTAGTATCATTATCGATTGGTGAAGTTTTGCTCCACAGTATTAGGGATGTTCATCACCATGCTTTCCGAAACATAGGAACGCACTCCTGATCACATATAGCACAAATTTTACTAGTACTGTCCCACACGCAGTGTTCCCTCACATGCACACACGCTTTTCTCTTCGAGTCTCCTCCACTGCGTGTATCGGGAAAGTCCCGGTATGTCATTCCACGCAAACCTCCCAGCGTTGCCAAAATCTTCAGAAGCACACTTCCACACCGTGGGCACTCGGCGGCATAGAAATAAAAATTATACCAACCATAATTATTTTAAAACACTGAATTATTTTTAACTGGCAATCCAACTCGTACCCCAAACGCACGCACAACCTTTTAGTTCACTAGTCTATTGTGGTCTTTTGTCATGTATGCAACGTACATTTTGCTCGCTCCTTTGGACGGGTGCCGGCCTTACAGCTAGAGAATTCTAGGGATGCAACCTTGTCCACTCCCTGTCACCCCTCTCGGCGACATAGGTTCCCCCCCCCTTATGGCTTTACGCCTCGTCGACGTCGAGGTCATTAGAGGCGGGGGACAATGAGCGGGTAGGATTTCAGCCATGGCCTTTTGAGGGAAGCAGCCCGACATTCGCCTGGAGCGATTTGGGGAAACCATGGAAATCCCAAATATGGATGCCCGGACGGGGACTCGAACCGTTGTCTCCCGAATGCGAGGCCAGAACGTTAACCGTTCACCCACCAAGCTCGGTGACATAGGAAATATCTTTCACGCTTTCTCAAATAAAATGTAGTACACGCCACTATACGAGTGTAGTACATTATTTTTGATTCTTACAGTGGCGTGTACTACAATCTTTTGCGTTGATGCAGGCAGGTGGTGGCTAGGAAGCGACGGCTTGCCTACGGGCAAGTTACGGGCTGCTGCCCGGTGGTCCTTGTCAAGCCAGGCGCGCGGGCTGCCAGCTCTGACGGCCAGAAAAAACAAGCGCAACCTCGGCACGGCTGCAGACATGCGGCACGTCGTAAAACCTACAGCAGCAACGGCTCAGTCCGTTGTGCCTTTAGTCTTGTCTCTGCCAATTGAAATTGAAGGCTGGTTTGCGAAATCACTGATACGATGTTAGCATTGGTAATAGTGTATCGCGAATTTAGGGTTCGATAGTGGAATGATGTTCACAGATATCCCACATATGGTACGGTAAATGGCAATCTCTTTACATAATTGAAGCTTAGAGATAGCGGAGTCCGCTACGCGCACCATCAAGGTCAAATCTCGTTGCTGCTCTTGCTGTAATAATGCGTACAGTTAACAGAGGCGGCTCAAGGTCACTCTGCTCTATCCCTTCTCCTCTGCCCTTACCCCTGCATGCGAAAGGAAAAGTTACCGCTGACAAATTTGCTTTCGCTTGCATGGACACAGCGGTCTGTTCGGAGGGGTAGGCAACGGGAGGAGGTGGCGAAGTGAGGAGCGGGGCAAGGAGACCAAATTTATAGTGAACACAGTTCAGTGCGTTTCCTAAGTACCGCTCAACTTAATTGTCGAATAGAATCTACTCCGACCATTACGATATAATGTATTCTGGTATGAATAAAATAAATTACGAATATAGCAAAGTAATATCTAATATGAGAAGAACTATTCCTCTTAACTTGTATGCCGTGTTTGATGTACATATTTGCTATGTGACAAATACAGATATAGCCAACAATGGAAACAAATTTCAGGTTCCAATATAATAGATTATCGCGACATAACTGCAACAAAAACATATTGAAATCTGTAGCTATTAATATCAATCCCTTCTTTATCGTCCCTGTGAAAAATAGAAAAAAAAAGCTTATCATTCTACTTGGAGAATTTTAAGGAATGTATGAAAATTATTATTTTTATATTCTTCACTGGTATTAGACCCAGCAGGGAACAAAATATTACCAAATTTTAAGTATAATATTTAACTTTGTATCAACAAAACACATTCCATGAGAAAATTTGAGCTTCCAACTTATTCGGTTTGTGGGTTACGGCCTGTGACAGACTGACGTATGTACAGGCAGCAGAACAACAACAGTGTAACATAGTTTCATTTGCTTTAAAGAACTTGTAAATGAAACAGAAAGAAGTTAGTTGATCGATGTTGTCCGGAAACTGAACTTCTTTTACTTTAACATGTTTTGGCCGACGCTCTGTAGCTAGTTAATTGTTCTGGTAACTGCAACCAATTACGATTAATTAACTGATTACGCGGTTAATTGACAGCTTAATTGGCAAACATGTGGTACTACGTTACCACTTGAAACTCTACGGTGACTATTTGATAATTAAATCAGCATATTTTATGTTCCACTATTAACAAATAACAAAATTAATAAACAGGAATATTGCCTCTGAAGGCTACAGAGTAATATCATATAACTTGTTGATAGTAGTGTCAATGTGAAGAATGATATCACGCGGGTGTAAAGTGAATCGTGGAAATATGAATGATGGCCAATCAAAGTACAATCTATTTTACTGGATTCATATTAAAAAAAAAAAACTGTCAATGCGCAGAGTACAATGAATGATTCATTGATGTTTACATTATAAATAATGTAGTAATTAGGGTCCCTATCGTTGTGCGCTTTAAGGTACTACCTACTGGATCGGGACCCGGTTTGAATCCTAGATCCCGAATACCAGCCGTCCTTACAGGTTTTTAAGCGGTTTTAAGCGATCATCTAAGTGAATGCTGGGACAGTCCGGAATTACCGCCTTATAGACTACAAATTTCAAAAAGGAATTACACTTATCATACAGAATACATGTTACACGTTTCACAGATAGATGGCAACACAAAAACATTCCACCAGTATGAATAAAGTCTTGACAATGGCGACAGAGTTTATGACCGCTGAAACGTCGTCTTTATCCGAAAAGATTCTATTCATATTCAACGCCGAGAAAACCTCCAGTTTTAAATTCCACTAGTATGTTAAATGCTTTGGATCTCACAAATCCGGTTTTAAAAGACGGGTAGGGCGACTACCCTCTCAGCCTCATTATTTCACACTGCACGCCTGTGTAACTGGTGGCCGATGTCGCGTGGTCCTCTGGGGCCGATCTGAGGAAAAAATAATTAGAAATTAAAACTAAACATCCAAAATACTCCAATAAATCATACTTCTAAAGGTTCTTAGAAGAAATTTGAAAGAATAAAATTAACTGTAATGCCAGTGAATTAATATAAAATAAATATGAACTAAATTAATTCGTTGAGCTGAATATGAACTATGGTTTGTAACCATGGTTAATATTATCTGATCTTAAAATGCTTAAACATATTCTGTCTTTTAGATCTTCTTTTTTTTGTTACCGTGAAATACTAAGTTACTTGCAGAATATTACTCACCAGCACAGTACTAACTCCTCCTTTTAAGGAATTCAGAAGCTGAGTTTTAACTGGTAACATGACAAATGAGCAAATTTTTTTTTTTCTTATGGTTTTTACGCCTCGTCGACGTTGAGGTCATTAGAGGCGGGAAAGGACTGTGGAGTAAGGAATGGAAAAGAAATCAGCCATGGCCTCTGAAAGGAACGATACCGGTATTCGTCTGGAGCGATATAGGGAAACGGTTGAAAATCCAAATCCGGACTGGGATTCGAACCCAAATCCTCCCGAATACGCCAGAGCGTTACCGCTCATCCATCACTCTGGAGATGCAAGGGACGTTTTATTGAACAGTTAGGCAGATAGGCCGACACGTGGAGATATTTGAAAATTCTGGTTGCATCTGACAATGCGTTTTGAAAAAAAAAAGTTTTTCCTGATTTTGCGGCTTTCTAGTCGGTAAGAAACCGTTCAAAAAAGAATGAGTAGAAAGCCAGTCATAGTGAGAAACGGAAGAAGTTGAGAGATGGCATATATTAAATGCTGTTTACGAATATCGTGTGTCCTGATAATACAGTTCTAATATATCGTGTGTCCTTATCAAAGAGTTATCATTTTTTGACCTGCTTATTATTCCAGACGCATTAAAGAAATTATAAAACCTAAAAACATTGTTAATATATATGGCTCTTAACATTTTGTTATACTAACGTCCCTGAGAAAGTATTCGGGAGTAAAAGTTGACTTCATCTCGAGCTCGAGGTGTGTAAGCAAGTGCATTTCCACCTATTTTCGTTCGGGATCTGCGATGCACTTAGATCTTGTGTAATCACAGGAAATGAGTGTGTTCAGAATTACTGTTGCCCAAATATTTAAGGATCAAACGCTTAGAAGCTTTTCCACTGAAACACCACACCATGTGCTGGTTCTTCGTAGTGAATTTCCTATCTATCACGTGTGTGTGTGTGTGTGTGTGTGTGTGTGTGTGTATTTATATCTCTATTAAGTAAATCGCCATCTCGTTACTCACATAAAGTACGATTAGTTTTGTGAGATGTCTGTATGTATGTATTCATTTACAAGTGTTTACTGTATGGTGAGCATGTTGTTCTACTGCTTATTTACTTTTCACGTTAGAGCATGTATGGCTGCATTGTAACTGATACTCGGCGAATTTAGAGTGGTTGTTACATTAGTGCCCTCGAATGTTCCTTACATTTATTTCCAGTTTTCTGGCTTTTTGTCCTAATACACACTGTAATACACTGTTTTAAAAATTTTGAGCTGTTGGATCGAAACTAACTCGTACATCTAAATGGTTTAGTGGTAGTTATCTTGAATTATACAACTATAAGTAATATTCATCGTGGCTGAAGACAGTTTTGGTCGTACACGGAGGAAACAAGGTACTATAAGCAAACAAAGTGTCCACATCTTATAAATAAACTATTTTCCCTTGTTCGATAATAGAAAGTAAATAGATAATGGCATTATTTGCCAGAAGACCCCGAAAAGTTTTTTACGCAATTGACAGAATTTCAATTTGCTTGTGATGGAGACCTAAGCTGGTAATCCTACTGTGACATGACGAGTTAACACTTGTACACGGAATAAAAAGCACGAAAAAATCTAGTGTACTTCACATGAAGTTAGCAGTTCTTTCTGGCGTAGGATGGTCAGGTTAACAGGGAGCCGAAAAACTTTTTGGCCGAAACAAGGATTCGACCGGGCAGTCTCTAGATTTTTTATAAGGTACATTATCAACTCTTCGATGAGGGTGCTGAACAGAATCTGTAATTTTTAACAAACAGCTCTAAATAATTTCTCTGCTCAGTTTGTGGTTTTTAATTTTTGGCATATAGGTGGACGATTGTCTCTTTTAGGCTTGCATTTTACTGATCGTGGTGTGTGATCGATGACAACTGAATCTGGCATTCGGAGGGGGTGGGTTCGATACCCTACCCAATCAACCAGATTTCGGTTTTCCACGGTTTACAAAATAACTCCGGGCAAAATCGGGGAAGATATAAAAAATCAAGACAGAATTATTTCCTGTGCCCAAATTCTCTCTCGGTTCTAACGAACGGAAAAAAATAACTAAAAATGTTTTGGGCTTAAAAATCATCGTAGGAGCCACTTTGAGTATGATTTTCACGCGATTTCTTGTGATTATGACGGTAAATTCTGGAAATGAGTCACGTTTTCCGGTTTCAGAAAGAACACGAAAATATAATAATAAACAAGACTGTAAGATCACACAACTCGGAAACAGATGTAACTCCTTACTCCATTTTATTAGGATAACTAGTCCGTAATGATCAAATGTCATCTTTTATATATCAGTACCTGGTTGTACCCGAGTATGACGTCAAATTATTTTCTGGAAAATTCAGACATTAAATTCATATAAAATTATCTACAAAGGAAATACAAATCCAGTCAAAATCTTAAGCAAGAGTGACTCTTTATAAATTCTATATCGGTGGTGAAAAATATACGGGATTTAACACTGGTCAACAGTTGTTACAATATAGCGTCATTGTATCTTCCTCTCTTACCATAGTGTCCCTCTTGTTTGTTAAAAATCTCTCCCATTCATGGGAGGTCCGTTATTGTGTCTTCACTGCAGTCCTGTTTTACTAGGTGGTACAGTTTTAACAGTCTACGTTTCGCCTGTGATTGTTACACGTCATCGTTACTTAAAGTACGCAATGTGACAACCTCTTCACTATTCCGCACGGGATAGTGATTGCGCAATGTAGTGAGCAAAACTGCTGGCAGTATTCCCACAGCTGTACGGCCACTTTCTCCGGCACCGAGGGTTAACCGCATCTGACCTCTGCGCTGGGGAACTCTTGCTTATCGGCCTGTCACAGCATGTGCGTCCTTTCATTGTGTCCGTCTTTTTTACCTTCATGAAGATACCTAGCGTAGCGGGTGAGCGGTAACACCCAGGTCTCCCATTTGGGAGGACACGGGATCAAATCACAGTCCAGACATCCAGATTTCGGTTTTCCAAAGTTTCCTGGAATCACTCCATGTGAATCCCGGGACGGTTTCTTCAAAAGTATATGGCCGTATTCCTTGACGTTCCTTACTCTAACTCTTCTCCGGCCGCTAATGATGTGGGTACCAACATCACGTAAGGCCCAAAAGAAAACAAAATTTATCTAGTGGAAAGCAGTCCATTCTGAATAGCAGTGTTGTATGTGTATATATATGTATTCTAAAATGTTAAGTGCATCTACATCTACATATATACTCTGCAATTCACAAAATTGTGGATGGCAGAGGGTACTGTCCGAAAACTGTTTAACCAGCTTTTCCATACCTCTTCTTTCGAATCTTTCTCTATAATCATACGAATTTTTGTATCAGTAACTAAATATCATTCAACAGCTGTGTGTTACAAATTTATTTCTCCAGCAATAATAATCGTGACAAACGCAGATTAAGAGTTTTGTTGGCTTTAGATAATCCTAGCCAGCTAAAATCAATTAAATTCAATAAATTTCTGTTAAATAACGCTTTTCGATGTTTCATTATAAATTAAAGAATTTTTATTGATGATATTTAATAAACATAACCACAATTTCGATAATCTTTTTGACATTTTTAGAACTTCTTTTGCGTTGGAAAGAGCCTATTTTAGGCACCTAAAATAAGATTTTTAGAACCTAAAAATTCGTGGTGTAAACATTACACAGTACTTAAATCCTTCATGTCAGATTTTTTCTCTGTGAATGGAAATTGCATGTTTGTTTTTTTAATTTGCGCTGCCCATAACGATAGAATATACAGTTATGCTGTGCAAACGTGTCGCATGTCAGGTGCAGAATACTCTTCCAGGAAATCCGTATTTGTGCACAGGAGAATGTTTCTCAACCGAGGACTCTACCTGTCTCTCTCTGCACAGTGCCTCGCTGGCTATCAAAGTGCGGGTCCTCTGTAGTCCGCCGTCAACGTCGGCCTTTGAGGTATTCACACCACTGCGGGCTCTGCGTGGAACTGGCAGCGTACCAACAGACGTCTAAACGCAGAGGATAGACTGTACAGGGAATTTCCTGGAATTACGCCTCGTCGACATGGATCAGTGAGCGGTTCTGATGATTCGCTGACAGCCCACTACATCGTAACGAGCTATGACTTATGTATTAAGTAAACATCCCTCCCTTCACTAGGACCGATTTAAAAAAAAAAATAAAAAACTACTGTCATCTGCATTAGCTTTATGTTTAGTAAAAAAATATAAAAATGTAGTGCATTACAGTATAGACCATACTCTTCATAGATACTTCATCTGATACAACAATTTCCGGCAGTAGTCAAAACATTTTATCGAATTTAGTATTTAGCACTTTGTGTGGCTAACTACTATTAAAAATTCGTGTAGTAACAGAAACAAAATCTGCTGGAAAAGAAAATACAGAGCGGCACAAAAGTAACTATACACGTTCCCCCCTGATTCGACCACCACAGGTGGCCAGTGTGTATCATGAGAGAGTGGGGGAGCGGAAATTGAATTCTTGCCCTAAGTCTAACCGAGCCTGTTATGTCCGGGATAACTAATATATTGGAAAAAAGACTTATGTGCCATCTGTATGCGAAACATGTAACTTTGTGTGTTCTATATAAGCATATTTTTTTGTTCGATTCGGTGTGAGCCACACATGGGTTTCGATACACTTCTTTAATATTATGAAAATTGTTACAGACAATATTTCATTTGCTTCTCAGCAGGTACTATAGTTATTGAATTGTAATAAGCAAATGATTTCACTTATTTTTATGAATAAAAAGTGTTTCGTCCCTCCTTAATTCATCGTTGAAGTCAAGACTTTGAGTACAGTTTTCCCTAGTCCATGCTATACTATGTCGCAATGAAGATTGCATTCAAAATATCTTAAGTTTCAAATTTGTGTGACACCGTCACCTAGGACAGTAGTAATGGTCCAGAACGCTCCAAACAATACTACTTAGGGCTGTTTATGGCGTCAATTAGATTCGAAATGTTTTATCTATCTTCAGTACTTTACTTCAACAGCGAAAATTTTTTCCTCTTTCTTTTATATCATGCAAATAAAATGACTTAACATGAAGCGCATGAACACTATTCATTTCTCATCACCTTCTCATCTCGCTGACGATCTTATCAAGCTAGAAATATAAATACAAATTGAATTAATACTACACAGTAACACTATACAGTATGCCATATTAACTGTAAAGTCACTTTCGCGTTTAAATTTATCGGTACTCGTCCAAGTAGAATCCGCAGTACATGTTAAGTACAGAAATATCTTAAATCTGGTAGTAGGTCTCTCGGAGATTCCCTGATACGTGAAACGCCAAAGTGAAATTATCAGAAGTGGAGCCTAGTCTAGGACCACTGTACCAAGCTGACTATACGAAACAGATGTCTTAACTGCTGCTAAAAATGTTAGCTAGCTGATGATGGATTGTCTGACTCGTATGGAGTGAACCGTTCAGGGGGAGCGCGTGTGAATTGGATGTTCATCTATTTCACTTACCGCTGTCAAATAAATAAGACTGCTCACTGTTTGCTGACAGTGCTGCCAACCACGGCATTTCCTTCTTTCACTATAATTTAAATTATAATTTTAAACTGCTTGATCATTGTGTTAAACTCAAATGATAAGGTATCATTTGGCACCTTGGTTTCTGCTCTTTTCTTCATGATACTAATGTTATCTTTGAAGGTGGAATATTTGTATCCCGATAGGCATCAATTAATTTTGATACTAACGTACAACTGCAGATTATAGTCCATTAATAACAAAGTAGTCTATGTACTGGACAGACTTTATTATTTCTTTACTTCATGCAAAGCGAGACACTCGGATCCACTGCGTAGTCCTATTCCAATAATGTAACACGTCAGATGAGAAGAATTTTATTTTACATTGAGTTTACTTCCGTATGTTACGTCGCTAAAGACTAAAACAAACGGTGGTAAATAATGAAAAGTTGATCACAATCGATGAAAAATACGACTTATCAGCTAGTTTATATTTTATAGTACAAACTTCGATAGAAACATCAAAACGATTCAGAACTGGTTAGGCACCCATGACCGGAAATGTTACCATTCGTCGCTAGGCGGCGGTGTTCATGAAAGCGCGTGGGCATGGTTGACCTGTTGCCTGGCCCCCCACGCTCTCCGGAATTAAGCAGCCTAGATTTCTTTATTTGTATGGCACTTAAATCTGTTGTCTATGAAAGACCTCTCGATTTTTAAGTGGATGTGGTAATGCAAGAATGGTTTGCTCTGCTGTTGACATCAAAGAAATTCCAGATATTTTCTACCTTGTCTGTCATACCATAGTCCTATGATGTAACGCATGCATCGAAAGTATTGGGGGAAACTTCGAATATCCCCTGTTAAATTATGAAATGGAATAAATATTTTCCCCCTATGTACCCGGGAGTGTTCTCAGGAAAAGCGAAATGTATATGGGTATTTACGTGAAGAAAATTAAGTTGACAGATATAGTACGAAATGAACGTGTCTTGGCAATGGTGGGTGAGGAGAGAAGTTTGTGGAAGAATCTAACAGTAAGAAGAGACAGGATGGTGGGTCAAATTTTGAGACATGCGGGATTGGTTAATTTTTAGTGGAGGGAACACTCGAAGGAAAGAATTGTAAAAGAAGATAGAGATTATAATATATGAAGCGTATAATTGATGACGTAGATTGTTGTAAGCGGTATGTTGAGATGAAGTTAGCACAAGCTAGGAAGAGATGGAGGATTGTATCAAACCTGTCGAAATACTGATGACAGCAAAAATAATAGTAAGTTTAGGTGATGTCCTTCAATTTCAGACCCGGGAACGAAATGTTTATTCTTGAGCATCAGCTAAGTAATCTATACCTAAGTCTTCAGTTACAGCAATCTGTTCATACTGTTCTAATGCCTTATTAGCTACAGCATAGCAAACTATACAACCGTCACTTTAGGAGGCGGGGGGACGACCTGCAGAATCGCTGTCTTCAGCTGTCGTTGACGCAGCAGGGTTCGTAGTATTGTGGAGCCCATATCAGCACCAAAATCTTTGAATATTTATAACGTGGCTGCAGCAGGGCTGCAAGTTATTTTGAGGTGAGGTGAAGGATCTACAGACCAGCTAACACACACTGAGCGTTCACTTATTAGGACTTAAAGTCAACGATATGATCGCCGTCATGGTATCTGCCAGCTACGCTGGTTCAAGAGATGGTTTCTACCATCTGAACTGCAAAATTCGAGCAAATGATCTTGAGGATTCCATGACAAAATTTAGCAAACTTTTTACACCCCGTTTACAGGTCAGTTCCTCTGGCGTTTTTCTTCTCTAGCTCTGTGTACTTCCAGCTTTCGTAACAGCATTGCCTCTTTATATCGCGTGTTTTGTTTATATTCAATGTTTTATGTTTAAGTGGAAAAACGAACAGGATATATGTATAACATGACCATACTTCCCGCTTTCTAGTTTTCTGTCCTGCAGTCCCAAGCGGTAGTAAAAATGTCCCGCTTTCGCAAAAAGACAAAATTTAATATATATATTTGTTAATGTCTAAAACAGACTGTTGTTTTTGCCGCGTGGTGGTAGAGTCTACGCATGGACCGTTGCTGATCACGCAAGGATTTATTAGCAGCAGCCAAGAGATGGAAATGGTAGACGAGTTTTCACTTATTTCCAATTACATCACAGATAAAAAAATCACCCTCTGGTACGCTGAGAATGTTGCTGCTGAAAACCGTTGGGCGGAATTATTTCAACACTTCCGTGCTAACACTCTCAACTATTGAGTACGTTGTGTGTCTGCATTGAAGTAACGCTCCTGTCGAAAGAGTTTTTTCTTTAATAAATAAAATATGGACAAGTGACAAAATACAGTAAAGTGTCGCAGTATTGAAAGCCATTTTGATTACCAAGAATAACATCAACAAATCATGTAATGAGCTCCATTCCTACTTAAAAACTAGACCCGGTATTTTGAAACTGATTTTTTCTGCAGATAAATATAAAACAACTGCCTAGTTTGACGTTAGATGTCAGACACTAAGGCTAAGTAATTCAGCTAACATGTAATACTTTTTACTTATTATAAGTGTTCTTAGTTTTTGGATAAATTCCTCAGGCGCCCACCTCTGACGAAAAAGATAACTGGTCGGGTTATGTATGTACCAACGACGCTGACGTGTTTAATTCTGTGAAGGCAATTTTTTATTAACTCGCCTTTTATTTGACTTTTTGGATTTTGTTTATTACAGCTAATGAAATATCTTTAAACTAAAATGAATATGGTTTACTTGTGAAGAAAACTACTTTGATTTGTTTTATCATAGAATGTCCCGTTTAAAGATATTATTGGATACACCATATTTAGGTTCGTTTCCAGTCATTCCGAACCAGTTACGAGTATTACGTCCAAAATTGTATTCGAAATTTCTATTTGCATTAATGCTTTAAATCATTTCCATACTGTTTTAACGGGTATTAACACCGTTTAAATTTTATAGGTTCAACAATAACTCAGTTGATCTTCAATCATTGTTGTTTTATAGAATGATTATCGAGAAAGTAAATACAGCGCACGCGATGATCGTCACGCCAGTATTATTCAGTCAGCCATTTTAGCAACTGTCTATTATCTTTGACTTGACAGGTTTATAAACACGAGTTATCGACGTTTGTGAATAAATTCATGTTGAGTTCAAACGACGAGTTAAATATTTATGAGCAAGCGTATGTCATACCAGATTAATATCGTGTAATTAAGTAAACGGTAGGCTTTAGTGGAAGAATGAACCATTTACCTTCTGAAAAGGATTTGTGATCTTCGCCAACACTTCTTTCGTAAAAACAAGATACAATGAGTTACGCAACAACGTTCTCTCGATATCTATAATTCTTACTAATGTATCTGTCCACAAGGTTTCAAGATTTAAGAAGGAGAAATTAAAAAAAAAAGAACTGTTTATCAATAAAAACAGATTTGAGAGCGTGCTGCAAAGTTTGGACTATTTTGGAACGGAAAGTATGCTTGTTGAAAGGAACTATTCTGGTTCTCACTTGAAATTAACTAGGAAAACCGTTGAAAATCCAGATGCAGAGCCCCGAAATGCGCTATATTTCAACACATTGGTATAGCGAATACTTTCTCTTTGATTCTTTCTTTTTGGTGCTGTGTGCATAACCGATTATTGCACGAAGTAAAGGCTGTAATTTATTTCATTTTACATTTCCGGTAGTGTCGGGAGTAGAACATAAGTTTAGATTAATGTATACTTCTCGTGAAATTAACAGAGTCAAACACGGTATTTTCACACAGTATTCCGATTATTTACTCGATTGGTTTTCCGAGAAAAATATGTTAATATACGACGCCGAGTTTACTTTAGCGGTCGTACGTTAATCTCGTCGTTCAAGTTTCTCATAAAACAACACCTTCTAAACCCCATTTCCTCCCAACCATCTTCCTTCAGCCACTTGGTCACGCTTCCTCTATGAACATTTTTAACAGAAACAAAACGAGCTGCTCTTCTGCAAATTACCCAACGCCTCCGTACCTCTTTTCGGAACGGGGCTTCATTGTAAAACTCAATTGTACGAAAGCCGTTTCCTCTTTACCAAATCATTTCCGGGATGGGAGAAGTTTCCGTGATAAATCACCAGAGCTACGTGTTCCCACTATCGTCCGCTCACCTACTCCGATATTCGTGTCCCGGCCACTCTTCGCTGTGACGTCACAGTTTCAGGTGGTGCAGTGAGGCCAGCCCGTGATACATGCATGCTGAACACGTTTCCATCAGGTGGCCAGGAAACTAGCGCTGACGGCTTGTCAGGCCTCACGTCAAGGTTTGTGGCTTCCGAAAGCACTCTACTCGATGAGCCTACTCCCTCAGGTCTGCTTTGCCATTGTCCTCGGAGCAGCGTGGGCTCCCTATGGCATTCCAACCAGTAGTGCGTCATCGCTTATAAAGTTTTCTAAGCACATCAGATGAAATGGCTATAAGAAGTAAGTTATTATGATCCTCCAGCCAATAGTTAAAGGAACCATTTTCATGCAACTGGTATTCCAACGAAGATATTGTTCTACTAGTCCGTAGCCTCACAATTACTGGTACGCACCTGAGTTAAAAGTTCTGGTCTTTTTTTTTACAAAATAGTCAGTCCTTTATCAGCTCCTCACACGGCTTCCGACACCAAACTCTAAAAGGATTTCTTAAAAGCGTCAAAAAATTTTACCGTCTACCATGAAATGGGTGTCAGACGAATCTTGTAAGATCTGAAACTTGGTTGAGATCTGAGGGGGAGTCCCTCTTTTTTTTAATGTGCTGTAGGGATTTAAACGCTTCGCTAATATTTCCAGCTAAGTGGTTTGAGTACCCTTGCAGAACTTTATTTACAGTATTAATCTTGTCTCAGTTTCAGATTAAACGAGTAGCTTTTTCCTTTCCAGGATCTGTAACAAAAAGAAAGGTTTGATGGAGGGACTTATTTTGTTTAATATAGTCCCAAGGGTTAAAGTATTAAATACAGATTTCCAAAGTTTCACTGTTTCGTTTTCTTTGTCAAGCCACAAACTTTAAAATACAAAGCATGTTTCTGTGGATGCTGTGCAAGCAGAAAAGTTTCTTACACTGTTGATTTCCCGTTTTATATTATTTCAGTTGCACCTACATCATTTTACGCTTGGCGATTCTGTTGTGTCACTAGTTTTGATTTCAGATTTCAGTCTCACCTTCTGTATTACTGTTTCAGTTTTTTCTTCATGATTTTAAGTAAGTATGCGAATGGTTCTTCAATAAAGAGTGTCTTGTTTTTTACTTATGGCTTTTCGCTGTGTCCACGTCGTGGTGATTAGAGGCGAGATGGGACTTGGGACAAGGAACGGTAAGGAATTCGGCCATGGCCCTTTTTGAAAGAAACATTCCGGTATTCGCCTGGAGTGATTTGTGGAAATCATGGAAAACCCAAATCTGGATGCCCGAACTGGAATTCGAACCGGCGTCCTCCCGAATACGAGGCCAGAGCGTTAACCTCTCACTCACCACGCTCGGTAAGAGTATTGTGGAAAAAGGCAGCTGAAGTCTTCATAAAACTCGAGAAGCGTTCATACTTGAATTATAATGTACTATTTGTTCTAAGAATATACGTAAATAGGAAGATTGGATATTGTTTTTCAGTATAGCTATGGTTCTTTTTAATTTAGAGGCAATTGGTCTTATAATGCAGTGATTTGGGCACTTGTCTCAAAAATTTAGAGTCCTCAGGTCGAATACCATTACTGCCAGCACATTTTACGGGCATTTAATCTAATTTTAATTTCTTGCAAACCTATGCTTCGTTCATGTGAAGTACGCAGCAATACTTCAGAGTTTAGGTATACGTTAATCTTCATGTAAATCAAAGGAGGTTGAATTTATTTCAATATACAGGTGCCATCTTCCTGGAATGGTGCGTTTTCCTTGAAGACAACAATTTTTCTGTTGCAATGTTTTCTTACGTGTTCAGGCTCGACACGTTCATGACCATCTTTGAAAGATTTACTGACTTAGACTGCAATACATTGCAACGTTTGCTTTAAAATTTATAGACAGCTGAAAGGCGGAAGAGGGCGCTGGGGCAATGTACGTCGGCGTCTCAAAGTCTTCACCGGCATGGCACCACGCTAGAGGGTCGTAACCTGCTCTTAAACGGCGCCATAAACGAAGTAACGCGCCATGAAAAGTGGATACCGGGCAAGGCCGTAAACCCACGTAGATAACAAGATTCCCTTAGTGATATTGCCTTCCGACTAGAAGTCAGTGGCACGAGACCCACACTGCGACATCGGGGTTAATGATCCACTTAGACTCAAGTTCAGCTTCATGAGGAAACAAAATTGGTAGTGCAGCATTATTCATTTGCTGAAGAATATGACATACATCAAATTTTCGTTTTTAGAGTTTACAGTCACAAAAAAGTCGATAAGCATTAAATAAGGGAAGTTACTATGGCCATGTACTAACTTTTACAGCGCTATTATGCTTGTAAAGATTGCATATTTAAGGCTAAGATTTAGGACACTAGCAACATAAGAAAAATTGAATGAAGAAAACCGTACTAACTGCAAACCGACTGAGCAATCTGATGGCTCAGTGAGTAAGGCATCTGAGTGGAGATCAAAGATCCTCGGTTCTAATCCCGGGACTTTCAAAGGCCCTTAAGCCACCCTTTACCTCTGGTACAGCTTTCTGTGTAATGTGAAGTACCCAAGGCGTCCGTAGTTCGGATTCCACATTAAATTATCGGTCCCCATCCTCGGTAGGATTACCGGGTTAGGTTAATTATCCAAGACAAGGGGCGTATTTCACGGAGGATCGAAAATCCTTTCACTTGGCAGCCTAATAATCCTTCGGGATCTTCTGTCGATCTATGCCATACTACGATTTTGATGAAAATGACTGAATGCCTGTACCCCTAGACATTGACGTGGACGATTCGTAAATCCATATAAATTTTTTTTAAACTGTTTTAATCGGCGTGCTGAGATTTATAACGAGTATTTTCAGCTTATCGTCCCAGATTACATTATTTTTATTGGAATTTCTAAGATTTTCTTTGCGGAAACATATGGAGCGGATGTAAAAATTTCGCTCGTGTAGGCCCGGTACACAAAGAGTAAACTTTTAACAAAACATTCTTATCCACTCATGTTTGTCACTTTTTGTCAATTTTTTGGGCGAAGTAACCAGAGAGCCTTTAACAATGGTTTAACACTGTAAACTCTAGAGCATAGGTTCCCAACCTTTTTGACCTGCCGCCCCCTTTTCGAAAAAAAAATTATTCACCGCCCCCCTGATTTAAAAAAAAACAGCACCAAAGTCTTTTGTTGTAATCAACGTTGTGTAATCCATAGCGCTTCAATTTAATTGGCTTGTTGCCCACTTCTTCAGACAGTGATTTGATGGCACCCCTCTTAGGTGTATTAAACATTGAAAAACAAGGAAAGATTTTTAAAATTACTTTATTAAAGAATATTAACAATATTTGTGCCTTGTACAAAATTTGATCAAAAACATATATTGAAAATTATTGTAAAATTATCAGTGAGAGGTCTGAGCTTGATACAATGATACTAATTTTTCTACATTTGGTGTTATATTTGTCAGCAGGAGTCTTAAATCGCCGCGTTCCACTACTGACAATCTGTTTCTTTTCTTTGTTAGTAAATTGCTTACTACACTAAATCCCCTTTTGGCTAAATATGACGACGAGAAAGAAATAAAAAAATCTTTTTTGTTGCAGTCCATAAAGCCGGATATAAATCTGTAATTTGCCACTGTAGCCAAAATTCTTGATATCCATTTTTTAATTTCAATTTTAATTCTTCATTAGTTGACAGTTCTATCAACTCTTCCTGTAGAGATAAATCTGCTGTTTGTATGTTTGAGAAAGGTTCTAATACCCAATCTGGAATGGTCATGTTAAGAATATCCTGAAATCTGTTTTTAAATTCTTATTTAAGCGCTTCCAAATGTTGACCAAATACTAAAATATCTTAATCATTTGTTTCCACAGAGGAAAGATTTGGAAACTGATAGAATTGTCTTCGACCCACATTCTGTTTGTGAAAGGCAAGTTTTCACATGAACGCACAAATAACTTACTTTCCTTTGATCAAATTCAAATTATCTCCTTGCAGCTGTAGGTTTGTTTCATTAAATTTATGATATAGATCAGTTAAATAAGCTATATCATTCTTATATTTCCTTAAATTCTCTCTTAAAGAATCATCTTTGTTTTCAAAAAACGTTATAATGGAGTCAAAAACGCCATAAAATCTTGTTAGACAGGTACCCTTTGACAGCCAACAAACTTCTGTGTGCAATAGCAAACGATTGAAATCTTCGTCATTTTCATCACATAGTTTTCCAAATAATCTACTATTGAGAGCATTGCTTCTTAACTGCGGTAATTACATACTGTGGTGATCAGTGAAGGCGATCACTTAGGTTTTTTGCAACCAAATGGTGTCTGTGAATTGCACAATGCACGGCGACTACATTTGGTACTGCCTTTTTCAAATATGAAATCATCCCTCGATATCGTTCAACCATTGCCGGAGCACCATCAGTAGCATTGGACACGATATTATTCAGAGGAATACTTTTTTCATCAAACTAGTGTTCCAAAATTTGAAATATAGATTTTCCTTTAGTTTCAGTTTCTAATTTTTTTGCGAACAGTAATTCTTGACTATTTTTTTTTCACGTTTAATAAGCGAACGTACGCAAGAAGTAATGAATCATTGTTTGGTAAAGTAGATTCATCAAGCTGTAAAGAAAATTCGGCAGTCTTCAAAAAATCTGTTCGAGAACTCTCCACGTCCTCGGACATTTCGTCGATTCACCTCTGAACTGCGTTATTGCTAATTGGGATTCCCTTAATATCAGACGCCAGCTTGTGCAGTACAGTATGCAGAACCTCACTCACAGATGGCAGTTTAAAATCTTCCCCAATCGTGTGCGGTTTTCCCGATTTATCAATAACCAAGGAAATATTGTAAGAGGCACGAAGGCCACCTGCGTCTTGTTTGGATGTCGCTGAAAACATACCAGCTAAAGGTAGACCTCTTGAATTTTGTTCTTTGAGCATTTGAAAGTAAGAAAAACTTTTATCTTTTCTGTCGGGGTGTATTTTGGTTAAATGTTCTTCTTAACGTGAAGGTTTGAGAGCTTCATTTGAGAAAACGCTCAGGCAAATCAGGCACATTGGTAATGTTTTGTTTCAGGGTGCCTCAATTAAACCATATTTAAAGTATTCGACATTGTACTGTCTACATTTTTTCTTTGACTGTGACATCTGCGAAAATAAAATAAATTTTTATATGACCACCACCACGTTATTCCATTAAATAGATTTACAATTACAATTTAATTCAATAGATTGAAATTTGTGTTCATTATTTCATGAATATTTTGCGACCAACAAATAAACAGTAAAAAAATTATTATTTATTTAAATTTATTTAAAATGTATAAATACAAATTTTAAAAATATTTTTAAAATACGTTACCGCCCAGCCACGGAAAATAGTAGTAATGAAATGTGAGTAGTAAAAATTATTAAGCTTTATCGAAAAAATTTAGAAATAAAAGTTGTTAATTATAACTTGTGGTGGGTGCCTTGGCGGGCAAACCACATTACAATTATATTTCATACCTTTATGATTAATAATTGTGGATTTTTAATTTTAATTTTTATGAAGGAGTGAAAATTATTTAATTTTGCAAGAATCTCGACGTTAGTTGGAATTTAGGAAAAATTGTCACAATATGACATTTATTTTCTTATCACTGGCGATTACAAGTCTGAGCGAATTTACCGTTAACATTAACACAAATTGGCAAAATCATAAAAGCAACGCTCAGAGTTACAATTAGCCGTCATGAGCAAGCAAACAATTGTATATTTACTTTTAAATATATCTCAGAATCAAAATGCAAGAAATAATGACAATTGGAAACAATAAAAATACAAGTTATGACGACCTCAGACAAAGGTATCATGATACTGTGACTTTACAGTTAAAAAGAAAATCATGGGCGCCAGAATGAACAATATATCATTCGAAAATAACTAGTTCTGGCAAATTATGCCGCTAGCTCAGGGGTTTTTTACAATTACAAAGTGAGAACATGGACCTATCCTCTCAAAGTCGCTTACGGGTTCTGTTTCACGGAATGCACAATCAGATGGCTTGGTCGTAATAAGTTACCATTGTAGTCCTGCGTCTGATGTCTGCGGTGACTGTAGCGGACCCACGATATGTGAGATTATCTCACAAGTCGGCTATAGGCATCTCTGGTCTGACAATGCGCATCATCGCATTACCGGCTGTGTTGATGCGATAAGCTTGCTCCATCAAGCCGGCAGCAGCAGTTGGCGAAAGAAGTCAACTTTCCAAGTCAACCTCAGACTAGGCTCGCATAGCTTGGACTCGACGATCGAAGTTAGAATGTCCAGCTCCTCGCTCTTCGGTCCACGAGGAAACTTCTCGCTCCGCCCCTTTGCAGTCTCGAAGCTCACATACAACAAAATTCCCAGGGTTTTGAGTTATACGCTCATTTTGATTGGATCTTCAGGTCGGCACCTAATGTCACGTGATATCCTCGATATGTGATTTGGCCAGCGTATCGAACAGAGGTCGGACATATTCGGCTAAGTTCGGGGACGACTCTGGCATTTCCCGCCCGGTGAGTAACCTTGTTGACCGCCTATCCCTAGGGAGCAGAGTATGTGGTCTGGCAAATCCCAAATCCGCGACTTCTTGTCGCCAAGGTTTGGGAACACCAGATTAGCTTCAAGCCTACATAGCTCAATAATTCTTGAATATTCGCTTTACCAAGATACACTGTATGTTCATCATTTCATTACAGTCCTCACTTGGAATCTTGCGTACTTTATAAAATTACAACAAAAATCTATTTAGGGGGTCGCCCAAGATTTATGTAAATTACTTTATATTATTACATATATAATAAAAATGCACCTTGTAACGTGGCGACAGCGCGGTTCGTTACAAACTCGTTTATTTAACTTTGGTAAATAAATTTTTCTTTAAATTTCTCAGTTGAAAAATCTTCATAAAATAACTTAGATAAAAGTGAAATCATTAATCTGCCACTTCCGGTTGGCAGATCTTTATCAAAAGTGGATAGAGTTGAGATATTCAGGTCCGAAAATTGAATATGTAATTTGATAACAAGCTGTTCGACAGAATTTGCTCGAACTGATACACAGGCAGGCATAAAGATGGATGGAGAACAGTTAATTCGAGTTAATATAAGTCTAATTAATGGTTATATTAGCAACCCGTACATTGGCGGGATAACTGACTGTCTTCAGAGGACGTCTATGTGTGAGCCAGCGACAGACAGGACCCCTCGCACCCCTGTAACACACAGTCCTACAGACCGTCTTCGATTTACGCATTTTCAGCTAAAATGGTGAAGATGTTCTAAGTTATTTTATAAAAATATATCGGAGAGTTTCATCTCTATTAAAATTAAAAGGCGCAGTATAATGAATAAAAATTTAGAGAACGAGGCGTATCAGTGCATTTCTTAAGCCATATATCCCAAATGCAGACTTGAGGTTTTTCCAATTTTCAGATTTTTGCGTAATAAGTGGAAATGCTCAAAAGAAACAGTAGACTCATGTGACCCAACTTGATGGTACTTTGGGATTCGGTTGTTTATAAAAAGATGAAGAAAGAACAGAAAACAAAAATTAAAATATTGAAGAAAAATTTGAGAATCGAAGATTAACTGAATTTTGTAAAAAATGTCTCATCCAATTTTATAACCATCTGTTTGATGCGCCTTAAATCTAGCGTAAGAGGCCAGTGACTGAAATTTTCCATTTTTCATTACCATTCTTTCTGACAAACTAAACTTGTTTTGTGTTATAATTTGATTTTGAATGAACTCGTACAAACTGCTCGGACATTTGGTAAAAATCGGAACATTTGATACAAATTCCCCACACATTTTGCAAATGCTCATTTTACTTTTTAACTTTGACAACTATCTTATACACGCGCATGCGTTTTAACCGAGGTCTACAACAGGAATTTATCAATGCAATTAATTACCATGGGGAAATGCTGAATAATTTTTCCACAAACAGTAAAAAAATTTAAAATTAAAATTCCTAAAGGGAAAAAGTAGATAGGTGGAGGAACTTACACTAAAATAAAATAGCAATTAAATTATAATTTAAATAATATAGGCCTGTGACTAAAATCTTCAATTTTTCGCGATAAAGTATAACTAGCTGCATATAGAGCTCATAACTGATCGATGCCCTTCGAACCGCCGCGCCGTCAGGACTGTCGACTTGCTGAAATCCTAAGGGAGTCAGCCAGCGTACTGTAATACTGACTGTTTCCATCCACACATCCGTAGGGACTGATCCGTGATGGGATACTGAGTGGCCTTTTAAGTGTGTGTGCGTGTGTGGGCGACTAAGGGCTGAGCGTGACAGGGGCTACGACTGACGGACAAAGTCTGTCCTGGACACTCGATAATCTATCTCTCCAGCGTATGAGCGGATTTTGTCGATACGTTAAAAAGTTATTTTTCCATTTTCAAAGCCGGTGATCATACTATTTAATAATTTTCCATTATAAAATCGTTTCCGGCACCATGATTACTTCTGTTCCATTATATATAACGATTGCTGGTAAAATGTAATTACAAACAAAATGGAGGACAGGAAAATACTTTTAAAAAAATATTAACCTCTTTCTTCCCTACTACACACATTCAATTCCACAAGCTCCTAAGTCGACACACTTTGCACCTATAGTTGACACTCTTTCCATAACCCTAAATTACCATGGGAACAACAGTTGACCAACTGACATCGAAAAGGAAGCACACAGCAGAGGCCCGGACCAAGTGAAAGAAATTGCAGATCTAAATGCGGTGCCATGCGGGAGAACACAGGCACCACGAGCTGTGAGCTTCTGGGGGTACTTTATGGTCAGAGAAGCAACTCTACCCAATTCCCTCCATATAAAATAAAACTTATTTTTTAAAAAAATGTCAGATAGCCTAAGGGCGTTTTCTCACACACCGGCAAAATTAGATTAACTGAGAGTTAAAGTACTTCCTGAAGCTGCTATTTCGCTAACAAGATACGCGCTTCCGAATGTGGTAACCACATGCACTGCAGAAACTGTTCACCATCGACAGAAGGGACTATCACGGAACCCGTGGATCCGTTCAGTTAACCTGACAGTGTTGCTGGTTTTCTGGATCACAGTATTTTCTTAAATTTGATACAACTTCATGCCAACCATAGGTACCCTTACCCTTTGTAAAAATCTCTAAATGTCAAAAATTATATGATTCTTAAATCCTCCTTACAATGTGTGATAAATGATGTTGATAACAATAATAGTAATAGTAGCAGTGATCATTACAGAATCGAATACATTTAGTTAGCACATCATACAAAAATAAAATAAAGGTTAAAACTTAGTTGAAATTTCACAGCACATTTCTCACGTAATATCGATCAGTAAATAGAATAATAAGCAAATGATTATAATGATTATAGATATTCAAAAATAAATAATCTTCAGTAAGTAGGCCCAGGTAAGCTGTAGATAACGCACAGGTTCACAGTCGCTCTGTCTGAAGGCACTACCGAACAATCGAACACTAATCAGTGTAAAGGTATAAGCATTGTTGATCGAGCCGGAACATAAACATACTAACAATGGTGATCCCTGTGGTGCTCAGCGCTAGCTGCGACTCATTCACGAACTATTGAAGCAGGTGTTAGGAGCAAAACTATTGTTAGTATTGTGTACTAATACCAACTTTTGGTGCACAGCGCTTGCTGAAACTCATTCATGAACTATTGAAGCAGGTGTTAGGAACAAAGATATAATGTATTAATACCAACGTTTAATCCCCATTTAAAGGACATTTGGAATTACTTGCTGAAATATTTGTTCAATGTTTTTTGTTATTAATTAATCTCATCGGCAAGTCCTTGCCATTGTTGGCTAGGGGGGCGCTGGCTGGCCGTCAACGCCCCCCAAATTTGCCTTTGTTCACAAACGCCCCCTTCGAGCTCTCTAACGCCCACCGGGGGGCGGTACGGCCCACGTTGGGAACCACTGCTCTAGAGTATCATTATTTTAGTGATTCCTGACTGCTGGAGAACATTGACGCAATTCCTTGAAGTACTATAAGCTTGCCTTTTCAAAAAAATTAAAAAGTTTGAATTAATATAGGCTTATTAAAAACGAAGCAGTTTTTGATTTTTTTACTTCTCAAAAACTATAAAAGATATAAATACGAACCACACACCACTGAATAGAGGAAGGTTCAGAGTTTGTAACCCCCGCCAACTAGTTCTATTCACTGCCGCCAACAGCTCTGTTGTCTGTTTACATGGAATTGGCGACGCCACAGCAGAAATAGTTTTGTATGTTGCAGTATGCGAAAAGTGAATTCATTGTTTATATGCATCGTGCATTCCTTCGTAAGTTCAATAAGTGCCGCGTCATTATAAAAAAATTACGATTGGCGTTAGGAATTCGTAGAAAATGGGTGCATACGCAAAGAGAAAAGCACGGGTAGTCCTCGAACGTCAAATGTTGATGTTGAGCGTACCCAAAGTTCTTTCGCACGGAGCCCTGGGAAATTCAACAAATGGTGCTCATGTACAATGTATACAGTATCTTTTATAGTTTGTCAGAAGTGGCAGTGCAAAATTTGCTACTCCTTTTTTTAATAACTCTGTTTCCAATCTGGTAGCGCTTGTTAGTCGAAGAACGGCAGGTAGTTTTATGGGCAGCCAAACTGAGTCAGGTGAGATAGCTCAGCTCTTGGTGGGCGTCGTCCTCGACTGTAGTTATCGCCGCCAGTTAATGGCGTGACGTGAGGCCGGACTGCTCGGCCAGTGTGTGCGTCGGGCAGGTGATGAAGACTGCACACCCTGCATGGCCGTGAGCTGCTTCTGGTGAGTCCGCCTTCATCTGGGTAAGATACCACAACACCTGCTTTGTGTTCCCGTAGCGTAGGATCATCGTGTGATTATTTACGTTTTTTCGTAATTACTTCGCCAGGTATTTAAATCCGCGAGCGACCTTTTCCGTCGGTTTCCTTTGTCCACGCATCAAACCAACTTGGTTGAGGTTTCCAGAGTCTGAAAGCGTAGTGCCTAACTTAAAAACTGTGGTATGCCTTGACTCTGTCAGCGGTGAACGGAGCGATAAATAATAATCTGTTCCTTAAATGAACATACAGGTGCCAAAGATCACACTCCATAAAAGATGAACACTCCATAAAAGATGAACACTCCTGTCGTAACATGGCAGTATTTCCTCTCAAATATATGCCACCAACAGTTATTTTCTGATTCTGTCACCATCTTTTCTTACTAAGCGTTAGCACTTTCTACTTGAATACTTCCGAATTCTTTCCGCCCAATACTGTCAATAAAGGGAGCTTTTAATTAAGAGCACTGCGCTTGCTGTTCTCCTTGTCCGTAGTCTTAGTTTAACGATCTTATAACTCTCATAAACTAAAATTCTCTCTGAAAAATAGTAATTTTGTTTCCATTGATGCCATTACTGAAAAGTCTGCTGTTGTAGGATATTTCAGCAATGTTTTCCATGTTCAGAACTGTTTATATCGTTTAGGGACTCATCATGAGTACATTTTAATGGTGATAGAGCTAATAGATTTTCGGCGAGTGGGATATTTTTCTTCTTGAAAAAAGTTCGTAAAACGTCGCAAAATGATCTGTTACTGTACTAGTTTCATTAGTCTTCAACTCTATAAGCGTAACATTTCTCCATTTTTCAGTACGTATTTAATTTCATTTGTTTCATCTCATTCAGAAATCACTGTCATTTGAAAAGACAGTATCAATTTTTACCGACGTCTCCACACTTTCAAACTTTCGTGTGTTAATAACAATGGCTCAAAATCGCGGAGGAACTCATTTCTGCCTGTGTATATTTACGTTAACCTTCGAAATTCTTGGGTGTTTATCAACTTTCCACGCAAAAGCTACGATTACCGATTTACTATAAACTATGATACGCCTACCTTCAAAATTTCTGTAATGAAATTTATAGCAAGTAGAATACCAGTTCAAACATCTGAGAAACAATGACTTTATCTAGCGCAGTAACTATTGAAGTTGATAGTTATAATCGGTTACTTTAAGTTTGGGTAAACTAAGTTTCGAGGAGTTCAATTACATGCTTCTAATAACCACGAAATTCTCAAAGTTCCTTAATTTTTTTTATCTCAGACTATTCATTATAGTTGCATTAAAGCCTCATAGCTCGTAGACAGCTAGGACATTAGAGCCGGAAGTGAGCTGTCGATAAGAAACGTGGGGAAATAGTCCGTGACCTTCATGGACGAAACAAATCGACAATCCGCACGAGTTATTTTGGGAAACAGTGGACTTCTGGAATTAAGCTATTCACAACCAGGCCAACTTGAATCTTGAAAAAGAATTATGTATCTGTAAATTAAAAAGGAAATGCTTAAAATATATGATCTTCAAATAAAGAAGCGTGGATGTTATAATATGTAAAACTATTATTACCACGCGAGATATGACAATCGTGACAGGACCGAACTTGAGATCTTCGGATGCATTTGGCTAGTACAAAGATTTTTCTTCTTTTGGGAAATATAGTAATGTACTTGTGGCCAACTTCATTCAAGAAACCGGTGCAATTTGAATTAATTTGTTTTTACTTAAAAAGTAAATATTTGTAAGATAAGAAAACGGTGACTTTTTTTTAATTATATCGTAAATGTACTGTAAATTGAAAACTTCATTTTCTTTCCTTTCAAGAATTAACCTAAAGTTACAAATGATAAATGTACTGCACCTCTTAAGTAAGGGACCGTGCACAAACTACGTGGCTCGGTCCAGGGGAGGGGGGGTTGGGGGTTGTCTGGAAGGCTACGTGAGGGGAGGGGGTGGGGGGGGGGGGGGGGTTCCGAGCCAGGCCACGTAGCTTTCCTTTCATAACATTTTTCACAGTTAAAATGAGGAACAGAACTCACAACAGCATGTGAATATTTATTTCCCTCAGTTAATTGTCTCAATATGTAATTTACAATAGTCTGACAAGAGAAAACAGTACAAAATGTCTTCTGGAATCAAAAGGTAAAAAAGCTACGTGGTACATGGGGGGGGGGGGTTGAGGCAAAAGCCACATCGGGCTACGTGGGGGGGGGGGGGTTCACAGGAGGCCAAAATGGAGCTACCTGGTTTACGCACGCTCCCTAAGCAATAAAGCGCAAAGCTTATCTTAAACGGGGTAATTTAAGTCATTTCATAATTAGAAATTTTGTGTATGGGTTTGATTGAAATTTTTGTCAAGTGATTTCTGTTGTGTTTACTTCCCTTTAAAACTGTTTACTTTATTGTATGTGGTACAAGAGGTTTTCTGTACAATAAGCGGCGTTGTCTTGTTTTTAGTCGTTTCGAGGCTAGTACAAATCATTTTTTATTTTATTTTATTTTTTACTTACTGGCTAGCGTTTATCTTCGATCAGAAATCTACTGTTAGAGACAAAAAATGTTTTTGAATAAGTCTGGAAAGTAATAATGAATTGCCTGTTAGCACAAATTCTGAGAATTGCATATATGGTGAAAATAAAGAATGTACAGCAATAGATAGTGATGGCTCTGGGGTAAAAAGTTTTTGCAAATATATTAGAAGGTAATATATCGTCGCCAACACAGATCGAACAAACTGATCGTCAAGATAGGAGAGCTGATACTGGCCCTGTTTTAAATATTCTTTTACAACAAATACAGGAAATAAATAAAAAATTTGAATTGTCACAGCAGAAAACAATTGAAGAAATAAATAAACAATTTGAATTATCAGATCAGAAAACAACGGGCAGTTTAAAAAATGAATAAAAACATTGAACAATTGCAACATAATGTAGAAAATTTACAGTAGGCTTTACATCAAGAAATGGATGAAATAAGACACAGTATGGAAATCAAAACACAGAATGTATATGAACATGTAGATGAGAATATGAGTTCAGTTGTTCGTTTTGCTATCTGGAATGATATGAAAAAGAATTATGTATCTGTAAATGAACAAGGAAATGCTTAAAATATATGATTTTCAAATAAAGACGCGTGAATGTTGTTATAAATATAAAACTATTATTACCACGCGAGATAGATATGCGTTGTGGTGCGGTATACATTCGAGATTCCAGTGAGAGAGGTATCTGCCAATATCCGGCTGTTAGATCCAAAATAATCATAAATCTTACACCATAGAATTTCTGTAACATCTCTTCGAGATTTCCAGGTCTGTCAGTTTCTCGTTCTACTATTCTGTTCAAAGTCCTCGCATCCAGCACCAGCCTTACATTTCCATCTTTATTTTCCAGGAGAAGATACATTACCACTAAATGACTAAAAATGAGCTGGAGAAAATCGATAATTTCAAAGATAATGGAGAGTCGAAAAAAGATCGATAGTGTACTCAGAGATATGGCGCAACATCGTTTAGCGATTATGAATGGTAACATAATGGAAAAAGTTACAGGAAATAAAACTTACGCCTGGTGAAAGCATACATTTTGAATTATTTGTAAAATCCTGAAAATATGTTTTTCATGAAGACTGGACGGACACGAAAAAGATGAAATATTTGAAGAATATATTGAAAGCGGATGCTATTACAAGGAGCTGCGAGGTCAGTGAAAAATGTCAGCATTTTGAAGAGTTTCTGAAGCTTTTTCTAGATAGGTATCTGTCTAGAAAAAAATCAAAGGAAGGTAAAAAGTGATTTTCGAAACAGCAGATCATACAATAAACGCAAGGGCACTCTGAGATACATTTGTGACTCACTGTTCCGAAAATTATAACGCCTAGAAGAATCTTTTGCAAATAATTACAGAGCACACAACGTGATGGCAACAGAATGGCAGGGTAAGTTGACAATATTCTGACAGAAGGAAGCAAAATTGACCCGTTTGGGTGAGAAAAACGGAGAAGAAAATCGACACTCAGGAAATGAGAGATCAATGTTCAAAAGAAGTGAATGGAAAGGAACTGGAAAACAAGAAAGAAACATGGTAAACATGGTAAACATGGTAAAAGTTTAGAGTTATTAACAGCCACAATGTTTTTGTGGGCGCACAGTATAGAGATAATATGAAACAAAAAGCAAAAAAAAAAAAAAAAAAGAGAGAGAGAGACTTGCAAATGGTGACAGTAGAAATTTATTAGTTGATTAAAGTGGGAATTTATTATAAAGCACATGAGAATAAACTGAATGCAGCAAATCTAAATTTTATAGGAGAAAATAAAGTAGCGTGGAGTTTGTTATTAATATAAAACTTGTACAGCCACGCAGTTTTTTCTATTCACTCGCGGTATTCGGTTAACGTACTTTGACAAACGTTTTCATGAACTTGGGAGGAGTCTGCGTGCTGACGTAGTATTCAGATTTGTGGGGAAAAAAATCCCACTGGTGAACAAGTAGAATAACATCGTGGCCACGTTAATGTAAAATTAGAACTGTTTTTATATTCTAAATTATCTTGAAAGCTAAGTTCTTTGGATTATGAGTTATATGGTCCTTTCGTTTCGAGTCTAATGTTGGGCTTTACAGAAACTTTCACGTTTAGAAATAGCAAGGTGTCATTTTACACTACTAACGCTTACCAACATTCATCGGGGCATTTCCTAGAAACAACTTCTTAGCACCATTCCGAACTGAAAGCGAACGTGTTACTAATTAACCATATTTAGCACTCGAAGAATGCTCACGGTTTCACATGAAGGGCAAAAAACCTATTTTCTCTTCTAGACTGTGAACAGGTTTGGAATCTTCGAGATACTCCAATTACGATAGTTGTTCTTGCATTGTTGAACCAAGAGAAACAATTGTCAACGTAGTGTCATCGGAAATTTATCTCTTATTACGCCCTTATTACGGTAGGACAGATGAAGTTGCTTTCTCCGTATGAATTTGTTATAACTGTTAATGTGAGACTTTAGAAATTAAACTCGACATATTGCTATATCTTCTTTCAGGGTACCCAGCGTATTTATTAACATCCACAAAGATATTCACTCCGAACAGGTGGCTCTATATCATAATCCCCTGGCCCCGCTCCTCGCCTCACAACCCCTACCGTTTCTATCTCTCCGAACTGACCGCAGTGTCCAAGTAACCGGGTACTAAATTTCCCCTTCGCTTGTAGGGGTAACGGGCGGCGGAGTGGGGATCAGCAGACTGACCTTGAGCCGCCTCTCTTAACTGAACAGGTTGTACGAATAAAAAGACTCGTACACCATCCAAAATGCTGCAAAATACTGTGGCAATAAAATTTAAAAAATTACATGCCATATGTGCGAGAGGTCAATTATAATCAGATGATCGGGTAGAACAGCGCTTCGTCCACCAATCGTCCTCTATACGTTGATGGTCTGCTATGTTAGGAGAAGTTTAAAAGCTAGTTAAAGTCATAGATCTGACCCGAAGAAAGAAACCTTCACTCACTCACAAGAAGTATTGTGTAAGCCTGGTGGCACATGAAAAACTTTTCTTATTTCAATGGCAACCACACATACATTGGCAATCGCATCATATGGAATTACGTCTAGTCTTTGAATGGTTGCCGAAGAGCAAGTTCAGGAATTTAATTGCCATTGAATTACAAACCAGTCAAATACCAACTTGTAACATTTCAATAACATCGGGAATGAGTAAAGTACTCCAGCGATGCAATATAACAACGCTGGATGAAAGCACAATCGGACATAAATAATCGTTGGAAGCTTTGCATCGATCGTTACAAGATTTACGTGGTAATTAATAACCATTCAGTGGTGTTCTAGCATTATTAGAAGGTAATTTTCGACAGATATTACCTGTTATTTCACGTTCAACATCAGCTGATGAACTAAACGCGTGTTTGAAAGCAGCACATTAGCGGATATCCGTTAATAAATTTTAATTGACAGCAAAAGTTTGTTAAATTAGAAAACGATCTTTCTACGGAACATTTTCAAATAAAATTATTGGATATTGAAAAATGGAAAAATGACCTTATGAATAAGTATACCTTGTGTGCTTCCGTGTGGGGAAACCGAGGGAATTTTTTGTTTATACGTCGAATGGAATCACTAAAAACCACCATTGCAATGAGCTTGAAATTGAATGAAAAGAAAATATGTAAGACTTATGTGTTTCAAAGCATAGAAGTAATAATGTAAATGTAAAAGTCTAAATTTAACTAAGTACAAACTTTCAACCCTGTTCATTTAATCTGTATGTGTACTCAAGTAATAGCGAAGCATTGCTGCGTCAGCTAGTTAACTATAGAAAGTAGCAACAACTTTTCATCTAATCACTTAAATTATCCTCGGAGAAGATATTCATAACCACTCGCTAAGACGACATGGCGACACCTGGACCATTCATCACCGGTCGTAATCTCGTGAATCTCATCTTAAACATGCATGGAGTAGTTCCCACTGAAGGCGCATATGCTGGTGCGGCATGCACAGACAAAGCTTGACATCCGCTAATTACAGCCAATTAACAGCAAGGCGCTGCCTTTTGCAGCTGAGTTGTGTGTCACGGCAAACGAGGTGCTTGGGAGCTAATTGTTAGTGAGAACGAGTCACAGAATCTGGGAAAAATGGATAACTTAGAGGTACGTCAAAATTATTTTTTAAATGTCATCCAAACCTGATATACATAAAATGAAGTTTTTCGTGTTTCCGCTACCTTTGGTATTCTTTGGTCTGACATCTAGTTAAGAAAATGAATTGCTCATCATAATAAGAACCATGATACATAAACTCTTCTTGGGCTTACAGCCGCGTAAAATCGAACAGAGCGTAATGGGTGAACGGTCAACGCTCGAAAGAATTCCAGACTAATTCTGGGATGGTTCCTTCGAAAAGGCGTGGTCGAATTCCTTCTCATTCCTTATCCCCAATCCTGTATCTGCGCTAATACACTTCGGTATCGATGAATAGTAAAGCAGGTACAATGATTATATTTCAGTTCCCACGTAATATTTTTTAAAAAAAAACCTTCATTGAAAAAGAACAGCTAAGATATGCTAACTTGTATCCTGCGTAGCAGCAGTTTCCTTAACTTTTAAGTGTAACATGATGTTACTATAAAGTTAATTTTTGAGCAGTGTGACCACAAGTACATTTAAGTAGTATTCATTACATTTTTTACACAATTTACTACACAATTGTCTAACTTTAAGTTATTAAAGCTGATTTAATTTCCTGTGGAATACCAAAACTATATCATTTTTTCTGCCCTATGTGTTTTTCAAAGCATGAAATAAAAATTGATTCGGAAAATAAAATGAGTTGTGAAGCTGAAACACACTGGAACATTCTGAAATGAAACCTGATATTAAACGTTATTATGTAACTGGTAATAAATATGACACTTGGATACTTTCATATGTTCCCTAAGTACTAAGTGCCATTTTAAATTAATCTAGTCTGCTATTTTGTATTTGATCACATTATGCAAAGCAAAAGGCAATTTCGTTTCAATGTAACAACCATATTTTTCTGTTCGCATCAGTGTCTGCAGCTACATTTACAATCTGCGGAGAATGTTTCCGCCTAAAACTTAAATCTCCTCTATTTATTTAACCTAACGTCATATATGAAGAAGGTATCGTTTAGAACATTATATCTCTGATCTCCTCTCCCATCAATGTTACAAAGTTAGTCGGTGAGAGAATTTTTGCAATTCCAGTGTAAAGTTGATGTTGACCTATAAAATCAAATAGAAATTATGTTTTCTGTGTGCCAGACAATCCTAATCTGATACGTACGTATGAGCTATGTCAATGATTACAGAACACGCTACTTTCTTAAGTATTTTCTCTACACTATGCGACATGGACTCAATACAAAACAACAGCATTGAGGACGTAGGCTACAAGAGATTAAGTGTTATTGTTTTTCAAAATTCTGCTTACTTATCTCAGTCTAGTATCAAATTCACCTACGTGCTGATTCCACTTTGTTGCTTTCTACTGTTATACCCAAATATTTGAAGAAATAAGGATATGTTGTTTATCCCTCTTTCGCCTAGACTTAATTCCGAATCCGCTGTGACCATCCAAATTTCGAATTTGTTTGGCTTCAATAAATCGAGCTATGTCCAGGTATGAACACCAACCCTAGCTTTCTACGGTTTCAGCAGGTTACTTTTTGCTAATGACTTTATGATTCATAAATACTAAGTACGGCCAGTCATATTCCGTTTCGTGTGTGACAAAATACAAATTAAAAATCTCGTCGATGAGTGCTACAACCTAAATATTAATAGACTAGCCTCGTACCCGCGACTTCGTACGCGTGGATTAAGCTTTTTTTTGACAGAATTATATATAAAAAGCTGTTGGTAACGAAGGATTGGTCCCAAACAATATCGAGTCGGCATAATATGACATGAAACCTCACTATATCATTCTACCGTCGAACCTGCCTCTTGAAGAGAATCAATTTCCAACATATTTCTGTCACTATTCGATAAGATTTCAATATTTCGTGACTACAACTGTTAATCATACTGGAAAAAATATCCTGTGCCCTTCATACAGCTTTCCTTATAAAATTCCATCACAACGATATAGCCATATAGTCGTCAAGACGTAACAAAAAGACAGTGACTTACTTCCGTATTTATATTAGTATTACTGTGGTTCACACACACACACACTGACTGCGAACAACACCTGAGGGATCATTATAACGTAAAAAAGTGTACACCTACAAAATTGCAAGACTACCTACGATTTGCTTCGCATTGCACCCCTAACTTTATAATATCTACAGTTTAACATTCAATCCAAATAACCTACGGCCCAAGCCTGACTCTTACGATGAAAAACAATGTTTTTAAATCTTAGCCTTTACGGAGATTTGAACCGGAGGCCACGACGTTCGTAAGCAAGCTCTTTAGCCACTGAGCTGCCAGTTCACTACACGGAAACACGGTCTGGAGACGTCCACATCCAACGTGTCTGTCTATCGCCGTATTTCGAAGTTATGACACAACATGTGTTATTTATACAGATAATTTTTCAACCAAATGTAGACAGTATTTTTCTCCTTGTTTCAAAGGATAAGTGTGCAAAGTTTCATCGTGATCGGATGAAAACTGTGGATTTGTATGAAGAACAAACAAACCAACAAACAAACAAACATACATTCATCTTTATAAATAAAGATATTCTACATCTTGTTCAATGTTACTAGGATTTTATAATAAGTTTCAATTGAAATTTGACGATTTTATCTTCCTGGATAATGGCTTTTCAGCAGTCGTAATACAAGTACTTAAAAAAAAAAGTTTTATAAAATGTATTGTTTTCCGCATTTTATCGATTTCTATCAAACCATCTGTCATTATGAATAATTCTGCTGTGAAATAAGTGATAATAGTGAATCAAGAAGGAGTCGAGTCAGCGCTGTCTAATGACCTTCACAGGTACGGATGTGATAAGTCAGACGCCCGATTAGCGTTTCGTAATCTAATGACCTACACAAATACGGATGTGACAGATTAGACGAAAGGCGCTTGGTATCATAGTCAAAGCTTTTATATATCTTCGGATTAGCCAGCAGACTCACCACATCCCTCAACGGCCGCCTCGCCTAGCCGCTTGCTCCATTAAAGCAATCGTACAGTTCTCATCAGGCAGCTCTTGCCTGATCCATGAGGATGAAATGTATTCTCAACCTACAGTACTTCCGATAAAATACAATTGATATCTGGCAAGGTAACAAAAAATTAAAAACTTTTACTTGTTTGGTTGCAACTTATGAACTATTCTGGATGTAGGAACTTTTAATATTTGTGGTTTAAGTACTCGATACTGCAACTCTGAAAATAATATCAGCTGTATAATTACGTTTTCATAATATACCTAGTAACAAGATTTGTCTAAATTGATAGCTTTGGTGGCCACTCCCACACTTATTTTTACATTTCTTTACTTGGTAAGCTCTGAACATCGATAACCCACAACCTGGGATAGAGAAATATTTTTGTCTCCTTTTGTTTCACTGAGATCCATGGACTATAAATATACAAATTAAAAAAAAAAAATGCATTCAGTTTAACAGAACGAAATACCCAACATCCGAAAATTTAAAACTTGCAACTTCATTCGTTTACGAGATAGAGGCCCGTGAAGGAATTACAGACAGCTGAGTGACAACAGGAGAATATTTTTTAAACTGTCCTTGTGTGGGCCTTACATTCTAGTGGAGAACAGTTCATATGGTTCTCCGGGCATCTAATTTGAGTTATTCGCAATTACCCAAATCGCTGTGGACGAAGCTCTTGTAGTTCAGTAGCGTACGTCATGGTCATTTTCTTCACACTTTTCCCACTCTTTTTTTCCCTTGATCCATTTATCAGTTTAACAATTTCTCACTTTACCCATTTCTCACTATACCCATTTCTCACTATACCCATTTCTCTCTCTCACTTTTCTCTCACATACACTTCTCTCTCTCTCTCTTTCTCTCTCTCTCTCTCTCTCTCTCTCTTTCTCTCTCTCTCACACACACACACACACATTTTTCCCTCGCTCACACTTTTTTCCTCGCTCACTTTTTTTTTGCTCACTCCTTTTTTTTCTCTCACTTTTTTTTTCTCGCTCACTCCTTTTTTTTCTCACTTTTTTTTCTAGCTCACTCCTTTTTTTTCTCACTCCTTTTTTTCCTCGCTCACACTCTTTTTCCTCGCTCACACTTTTTTTCACGCTCAGTTTTTTTCCACGCTCACACTTTTCTCACTCTTTTTATCGCTTAAACTTTTTTCTCTCTCCTCTCTCTTCCTTACTCTTTACTCTTTCCTCTTTCTCTCTCTTCTTTATCACACTCTCTCCCTTCTCTCATTTTCTCTTCTCTCTCTCTTCTCTCATTTTTTTCTCTTTTCTCTCATTTCTATCTCTTTTCTCTCATTTCTTTCTCTTTTCTCTCATTTCTTTCTCTTTTCTCTCATTTCTCTCTCTTTTCTCACTCATTTCTCTCTCTTTTCTCACTCATTTCTCTCTGTTTTCTCACTCATTTCTCTCTGTTTTCTCACTCATTTCTCTCATTTCTCACTCATTTGTCTCTCTTTTCTCACTCTTTTCTCGCTCTTTTCTCACTCTTTTTTTACTTATTTCTCATTTTCTTACTAATTTATCACTCTTTTCTCAATCACTCTCTTTCACTCACTCTTCTATCTCTGGGCAGTGTTACCGGCATCGATACAGAGCACAGAACTCTGTATTGTGGTCGATTCGCTCTTGGTACTTGCTCGCTCTTAACTGCTTCATTCCGATCCTGTTAAGAGAGTTGGACGCTTTCCCGCTCTGCAATCCCGACTCATCCTATTGGTCGACCGACACACGCCAATCGATGAGCCAGAGATGGACTTATATCTTCGAATTGCGGGGTCTCCACAGAACCGATTGGCCAAAAGAATTGGTCCGGACTGGAGCGAATGAGTTCCGCTTACTCCGTGGTGATACGCTCTGGCGCTCTCTGGACTTATCATATAATTTAAGCAGTTTCCTCGGTATTTTTTCAAGAAAATTTAAATTCGAAGAATCAGTTCACCTCCTGCTGGACCATGGATATATCGAAACCACTACCATTTTCCCTGAGATTGCAGCTATCTTCCTACAACTATCCTGCCTTTGACGATTTTTAGTGCAATCCGGTTCATCGTCATCCGTAGTACATGGTCTTTCCAAGAGGTTTTGTAGGGTTTTTAGAACTGAATAACTTTGAGTTCCTTCAAAACGTCTTCTGATCTTTTCAACAACTAATTACATGAAATCTCTACCACCTAGTAGACGATATTGACATCTACATTTTCTTTTCGTGATTTGAAAATACGAGAAATCCACATGGCAAATTATTTGGTGTATATTATAATAGCCGACCACTTCCAAACTTTGATTTTTTTCGTTTAAAACAACGGTTTCCTTTTACTATTCAGGCATTTTGAAGTCCGGCTTTACGGCGCTCCTTATTTCGCTTGATAACGACAAATAAAATTTATCAGAAAAAGTCGTAACAGATAATCTATAATTGATAATTTTTTGACGCTTTCCTTATTTTGACTCAGAAATATGATAGCATTAAATTCTTCCGCCTTTTTAAGTTTTTGGCATTATCGGATTACGAATTGCCATAAACTTTGTTCCTGCCGGAGTCTCTAAGAAAGGTTTCATTTCACATCCATCCAGCTGAGACCAATATAACTGCACAAATAATTACCCAGAATCTTAGAACAAAAAAGCCTCTGTCATTAAACTCTATTCTTTCAAGTGCAGCGTTAAGGCTTAAACTTAATATTAAGGAGCGGAGAATTCAATGGCTATAAAGTCACAGAGAGCAGTTTAGCGGATGAATATGTACCATTTCATTTTTATCGAAAAGTTATTAGTGGATTATCTCCAAGAAGTTTTTGTTAATGAAAATCTTATGACTAATTTGCTGATGTTTAGGGCGAGGTTTGCAAAGTTGGGATGTCTGATTGAAGTGGAATTCCAGAGAATACAATTTTTTACGAAGGCACCTGAGTTCTAATCCCCATCCGCCCATCTAGGTTTGAGTTTTCCAGGTTTCCCCAACTCACTCCAGGCGAACGCTATGATAGTTCCTCCGTCCTTCTCCGCCTCTAATGACATCGACAACGAGGCGTAAAGTCGTTATGAAAAAAAAAAAGGTTAAATACTTTAATCACAAGTTAAGATTTTTATAACTAAATGCATTACTTTACTTTGGAGACAATATAAAATTGAAGGTTGCCACTATTAACTTACACGTAATTTGTAAAACCTTACAAATGTGTTTTATAGCTTTTGGCAATATGTTATTTAACGAGATATTTCAGTAATACATGTGAAAACTAGTCAGTTTTTATTTGACTAAAATCTTGTTTCTGTTTGTTTCAGGTAAGTCAAACACAAGCCAGCGCAGCCTCTATACGTTTCACAGAGGTCAGTGACGTCGTATTGCACAACCTGAGAGGTTCGTATTTCCCTTATTTTATGTTCACCGTCACACCATTAAAAGTTGCCGTAATATATAACATTTCACTTTCTGCGATACCTCTTCAATGAAAGAAATTTATTTTTCACAATACCCCATTTTGCATGTACTCGGTATATTAGGCGTTCTGAGGATTATTTGGTTACATAATACGTTCTCAAAAACAAATTTATTTGAAAATACGATACATTGTTATTTAGCTTATTTAAGCAGCAAAGTTTGTGTGTCATGTTTTACGAACTATTTTTATCACTACGAAACTTATTTTCCCAACTATACATCGGCATTCACTTTATTTTAGTACCCGCTGTGTTTTTTTTTATAAACTGATCGGAAAATCCTGTATGCAAAATAATCCTGGAAGGTAAGACTAGTATTCGGGAGGATGCCTGTTCGAGCCCCGGTCGGCTATCCAGATCTTGGTTTACTATCGTTTCCAGGCGATTAATGGCATTTGCCGTGGTAAAAACAACGGCAGTTTTCTTTTCCCGTTCTTTCGCTACAATTTTTCCCCTCCTCATCGTAGAGAAGTAGTAAAAAAAAAAAAAAGTTTTGACACCATTTTCTCCACAAATTTTGTGCTCTGTCAAATATTATCTGCCTTACATTAACGAGTGATATCATGAAATATTGAGCAGAAAACGAGTATTAACAGAAAATAACTATTTTGATTTTCAGTCGTTCAGTAATACTTTGATTGTATTTCTCTCATTTGTTGTGTTTCACGTTGAAACTTTGACCAGAACCGCCGTATAAACTCATCTTTCTCCTTCATCACCTTTTCCCAACATTTTGGGATCGGGTGCCATTTGACGAGTTTTACTCATCATTGTCATTGTGATATTTGGAGTTTTGTTTTACTGCCGCATGCCCTTGCTGGCGCCAAGTATTATACCTACTACCAGGTCGTACTGCGTGCTAATGGGGGAAGTGAAGTGTTACCATGTATCAGCAAATCGTGTGCCTATGTTCTGTGCGTGATTAGCCTATTTTTGTTTGAGAAATTTGTAGCTTATGATGCGGGGATTGGGAGCCGTCCCGGCATTCACCTTGATGGCTCCAGGAAACCGCCTAAATACCACAGTCAGAACGGCCGGTATGGTGGGGCCTTTGACTCGCGCCAGGTCCCGTTGTACCTCCATTATCTTGTGTCTTGAAGGATGGTAGAGCTGAAAAATAGTCTACAAATGACGGGAATGTCGACTTTAGGGGGGTGTATGGTCTAGAAACGACGCGGAAATCGACCTTAGAGAGGGATCCGTTAAAATTTCTCGTAATTTTAGAGGGTGGGGGAGAGGTCCGGAATTCCGGAGAAATACCTTACGTAATTAATGCGCGCAGCTGCACTACTAGGTTTACAGCCGTTTATTTCTTTCTAAGGAACAGATATTTGAACATGTCTTACTTTCACAGCACGAGGAAGAATAGAGTACATTGATATGCATACCTCCTTTGTTTACAATAACCTTAACTTGTCATTTATGATTAGACTTCTGCTATTATCTTTCTTCGCTTTTTAATTAATTTTGAAAAATAAAAACGTAATAAACGACTGAAAATGAATTTTCCCGAAGACGAGCCACACAGGTCGATTTTTAGACCCCAGAAGTCTCCTAACCCGTTATTTTCATCGAAATCACAAGAGCTGTTTTCAATAATGCCGGTACATATATACCATTACTAAGTTAACAGTATAATATAAAAGCTTTCAAAGTTATTAAAAAAAAGTGTGTAAATTAACAGCAATTTTTACGTCCGAAAACAATTTGCGCTAAAATAATTTTTCTCATGGAGCACATAATTTTCCATACAGTTATTGGATTGAAAGTAACAGAATATAATTTCCTATTTATCTTAATTGTATATTAAAATTTGTACCTCCGCCGAGAAATGCTACCACTATCTCGAACTTCCAGATGAAGCTATAAATGGATTTGATTGCTTTGCATCTCCGCGAGAAACTCTCGCTGAAATATGCAACAGTCGGGTAACAGGATATCTGGCTATCCCCACATTTCCTAATCCGCTAGTGCAGGATGCGAGGGTACCCCCCACTGATACACTAAGTGCGGAGTACATGTTACGAGGGGCACAGTCACCAGAAATAGCCCCTAGTATGCAACTGCGAAATCATGGGAATTAATCAGGGAAAAATTGCTACCACATCGTAGTACCTTATTGTTCCACGAAGAAATGGAAATTTAGGAAAGAAGTGTTTTGTCTCTCTTCCTGGGTTTATTTTATGCCAAAGGAAAAAGATTGTTTGTATACGTGATATGTATGTTAAAAACTCCTTTGTCATACAAACTTCATATGTTATGGTGATGAATGGTCAGACTTGAATTATCTGTACTTATTTTATGCAGTAAAAACTATCTTTGGGAGTAAAAAAAAACTGTAATTTAGTGGGGGCACGTGGACTAAAAATTATTTGGGCGCAGTTGAATATAATTGATAGCTACATTGTGGCTTGAAAGAGATATTGACTGAAATAAAAATAATAAAGCTTTACTGAAACTTCAACAGCAGAAAGTTTGCCATCGATCATGAATGCTGGTATTTCTGTAGTGACAATTATTAAAAAATAAAAGCTGAAATAAGTGAAGGCAATATTGTTCGTCTGTCGCCGCTGACACTTGCAATATCCTTCTATTATTTGTTTTAATTTATTTCAACGTTTATTCTTTCATAACAGTCGGTACTGCAGAAACATATTTATCAGGGAAGTTCTATCATTACTGTGGCGCCACAATCTGATTAATTCTTGTAGAACCCAACGAAACAAATCGAAAATTAAAATTTTTTTATATCTCGTTTGTTTCTCGAGATATAGCATGTTAAAAATCAGTTATAGGTATCCTTGTGCTTTTGGTGACGTTTATTCTGGTGCAGGCCGTATTTCAACCACTAGAAAGAAAATAAAACATCTACAGTGAATTCCCACCATATAGATATAGTGGTTTTGGTGTTTTTTTTTCTGGTCCCCCCCTCCTCACTTTTGAGATATAATATCTCTAAAACTAAGCGAGATATCAAAAAAAAAAAATCTTTATTTTCGATTTGTCTAGTCGAGTTACATCATCAAATTGCGGCTCAACTGTTATCGTAGAATCCCCTGTATCAGATAAATGATTTTTTATTTGTTTCATAAACTTATATTCAAATCAGTAGATGATAGTATTTTCAGTTAACGTGATACATGGTTTTTATAATTGTTCTTTAGAACCGAAAAGAAAATTTGTGGTTGAAGGTATCAAGTAGTGTAATTAGTTAATGTAGTTGTGAACAGCTATTTAGGTTATAAATGTACAATTTCTGTTTAGAAGTTACATAAAGTTGAAGGGAAAAATTCAGTCCTTGTGATAATGGTACTTTATTTTATGTGTTAATAGCACAATGGAAAGCGAACATCTTAACATTTATGCATTTTTCCATTGCTGCTTTACTCGTAATAGTTTTCTAGTGAAAAATCCATCTAGTGCAGCTAAAGTAAAACTTTGTTGTGGCATAAGCGTTTCGATTTTACTAGATCATCGGTGCTCTAAACCAAGTTATATGCACGTTTTGATATTGCTATAGTACGTTTCAATAATATTAATAATAATAATAATAGTGCTAACATAGAAGCAACAGACATCTTAGAAAGAGACACCTTCAGACTCAAGGTAGACAAATGGGAAGTTATAACTGAACAACCACAACAAAAACAGTACAGACCAAAGTGGTCGGAAGAACGCAAACAAGCTTTCTCGGAAAGAATGAAAGCCTACTGGAATAACAAGAACTCAAAGGAAACTTGATTGGGTCATTTGCTTAAAATCTTCCATTTATTGGGAGAATTCGCCAATGGAAAGTAGTAGTAGTAGTAGCAGTAATTATAATAGTAATAGTCATAGTAAAAATAATAATACTCTGGTGGTAAATGTTAGTCGTAACTATTTCACTTACAAATTTTTTTAAATTTTCCTTTTTGCAATTAAAATTTACTGTTTCGCATTATTATTATTATTTTATTACCTTATTTCAATTAAAATGTAATTAAATTAAATATCTACAATAAATATTTAATAATAGATTATTATTATTATTGAAACATACTATAGCAATAACCAAACATGTACGTAACTTGTTTTAAGGCACCGATGATGATCTATTAAATCGAAAAGCATATGCCATTACTAAAGTTTTTGTTTCAACTACACTAGACGAATAAAGAATCCCATTATTATTAAAAAACGAACTAATTAAGATACAATTAAGATACTATTAAATACATTTAAAATTACTATCCACATAATTATTAAACAATATGTGCATAAAATTTGACATTGTTGGTGGCAGTTAATTTTGGCAAAACTAACATTACCGGCAGTAACGTAGTTAAAGAGAGACTGTCAGTGGGACTTGATTTCCATCACACGTAATACAGGCAACAGATAGTATGCCTTCATACCTATTTAGTCAACAATCAGAAGGTTGACTGGATTCTCCAGAAGAGGCATACTAAGCCATCGTGTCCGTCCTTTCCTCTGGAAGCTACAGTTTAACGTGGAATTTGAACCACAGAATGTACTGGCGTGGATCATATGATCAGCCACAGCTCTGACAATTCCTGGCCACACCGGAATTCGAACCCAGGATTGGACCCCGGACTTCTGAAAGCAGATGCCTTAACCACTGAGATACCAAACCAATTTTGAGGCAGAAAATATGTCCGCACACATGTTTACATCCCATAATATCACACCGTGCTTAAATTCTAATGCTTTTGCCGTTGACAGGGGATTAATAGTATAACGGAAGAAATACGTTAGTAACTGGCTTTAAATTTCATTGGCATCAGTGGCAGAGAAACAAGAGCAATGATTTGGAGGAAGTAGAGAAAGAGCTTGAAACAGCACATCCGCCCCCGCGGGATGCAGAAGAGGCAGCCGGCAAGTGTTCTTCCACATGTGGGGTGCCCTCGAGAAGAGCACCTCAGCTCTTGACCTTGCCGGGCACCCCTTTGTGGCAGCCTGTTGCAGTGGCCGCCAGCCTGCCAGTAACTCATTGTCGGTTACAGCGTGGGCGGTCTCTTTGTCGGGGTGGAGACCACCGGCCTTCCAGACCTCGCCTACACACAGTGCAGAGCCTGTTATCCAGACGAGAAATATCCGTGTGGAATCTCGAGAGTCGTATGAGGGTGTTGAAAGTTTTATTGGATGTGGGTTGCAGGTTGGGTTGCCAAACATATTTTGTAATGAATTATGGTCGATGCACTTTATCCTATCCACAAGAATACTTTGTTTCTAGTAAAATTTACAATTAATGGAACGGAATTTTCTTATACTATTCCCAAACGACATGTTAGTGCTATTAACAAAACGAAAGACATACTCTTGAATCGATTTTTTCTGAGGGAGGCGGAAGACCTCAACGTTTGTTTGGGCCAACTAAGACCATGTTAAGCCTTGGTTTGGCTTTAATCTAGTTTCGAATGTGTGCTCGTCCGTGTTACAACTACGGTTGTTAGTCCTAGAGGGGGCCTACAACTTAACGTTGAATTTATTTATTTATTATTTATTCGTTGAGGCCAACTAGGAACATGTTAAGCCTTTATGCATTTGGCAGCGAGTTTAATCTTCTTTTGGGCCCACAATTCCTTCATTCGTTTTGAATGCGCCTGTTTGCGCTCCTCTGTCCAGACTGTACCACGTCTTTTGTTGGAGTGTTCGTCTCGGCTTGTCCCACTTGTCATTAACTTCTTCCGAAATATATCTCTGTTGGAAGCATCTTCTGGTTCTAGTCCCATCAAATGAAGATCTTCTTCAATATTTACGAACCAGGGCATTACAGCTTTGGGTCTGGAATCAAATAAATTAAAGATTTTTTTTGTTAGTCTGTTCTCCTCCATCCGTTTGAGATGGCCATAGAATCGAGCCCGTCTTTTGCAGATTGTTTCAGTAATTTTCTTTATTTAGCAGTAGACTTCTTTGTTGGATCTCTTTTGATGGACGCCATTCTTAAAGTTGGAACCCAGAAATCCTCTAATAATTTTTCTCTTTTTTTCTCCAGTTCTCCCAAAAGCCCTTTATCGGCATTCAGAAACAAGGTTTCAGCTGCATACAATACTACTGGTTTCAGGACTGTTTCATAATGACTTATTTTAGTATTTTGTGAAAGACATTTTTTATTGTAGACCTCTCGCGAAGTTTCGTAGGCTATTTCTAGTTTTCGAATCCTTTCCCGAATAGCTTCTTTGTCCAATCCGTTTTTCATAGTGATCTCACCAAGGTACTAAATTTTTCCACTGGATTAATGTCGCCTTATTTGGTTTGAAGTTTCGGTGGAGCATTCTTGATGTTAGTCATTAATTTCATTTTCTCAAAAGATATCTGTAAACCGGTTTGATCAGCAATTTTTTTCAGCAAATTAATTTGGATCCTAGCAGTTTCTAAGTCATCTGATACGATAGTGATGTCATCGGCAAAAGCCAGAGTGTCTATTGTGATCCCTTTAGATTTAGTTCCTATTCTTGATGGGCTGTAGTCAATTTCATTTAATTTCGCTCGCCAGGTCCGAATGATCTTTTCGAGAACACAGTTAAACGTAGTGGAGACTGACCGTCACCTTGCCTGACTCCAGTTGTGACTTCAAAAGGATCTGACAGACATCCTAAAAACTGAACTTTTGATTTTGTGTTTGTCAGTGTGGATCTAATTATAGCCAATAATTTTAGGTCAACTCCGAATTCATTAAGGATGTTCAAAAGCACTTCCCGATCTATCGAGTCATAAGCTTTCTTAAAGTCCACAAAAACTGACACATATTGCTTTGACCTGAGCGTATAGTATCTGATGATCGTCTTGAGGTTGTGGATCTGTTCATTATTATTATTAATTTTTATATCCTCATTGGTGATATTCCCTCACTTCCAACGATAGTAATGCTCGCGAATTATCGAGTCAATACTGTCTTACCCCCCACCCGCGACCCGTAGCATTCCAGCCAACCCCCCCCCCCCCCCTAGACCGAGCCACGTAGTTTATGGACGCTCTCTAATTAGTACAAGCCATATTTTATTTCTCAGCAAGATTTTGTCCATCTTGGTGCAAATTCGCTACTAAACACAGAGGCTGCTGCAAGAAATAACGGCTCAAAATGATTGAGATCGTATAGGAGCGTATAGTCGTTTTCTATAAGCCATGGCTTCTCTCAAGTAACAGAACGAACGAACGAGCTTTCACTTGGACTGCTGTCTGTTTAGATGCGTCTGGCACAGAAATAAAGACAGCGACAGGCTGTGTGAAGGGGCCTGCCAGGCATCTTGCTTCTTTGTCGATCTACAGGGCCGGGCACCACTAACATTTATGCCCCTATTACCGGCGAGACAAGCAAAGAACGTGAGACAGCTTTGACTTGACTTCTTGAGTCTTGTCTCATCGAAAAAGCTCTGCACACTGTCTTCGCATTACAGAAATGACGGAACGAAGATCTTGCTACATCCGACTGTACGAAAAGGTGTCTATTGCACATTAGAATTCATTAACTCTTAACGAAGCAACCGAAGTGCACCACAGGTATATTATTCCTCACAAAATATTATGCCAACACACTGGAACACACCCGAAGGGTCTTTGGTCCGAGCCAACCCTCGAGGATAAGAGAGTTTTTAGTTATGTCCTTAGTGTAATGTTGCAAACTGTAGAATAACCAATTCATAGAGTTATAGTACTTGCTAATTTTTCGTGCTAAGTGTTGAAAAAACTTTTTAAAACTCTGTGTGGAGCACAGCACTTAACGGTAGCGAAACATGGACTTCAGGAATACCGGAAAGAAGGAAAATTGAAGCATTTGAAATGTGGTGTTACAGAAGAAAATTAAGTGGACAGACAAAGTAAGAAATGAACGAGTTTTGGAAATGATGGGTGAGGAAAGAAGTTTGTGGAAGAAGCTTACAGAAAGAAGAGAGAGGCTGGTAGGTCATATTTTGAGACATGCTGGATTAGTTAATTTGCTGGTAGAGGGAACAGTCGAAGGTAAGAACTGCAGAGGAAGACAGGTTAGAATATATGAAGCAGATAATTGAGGACGTGGGTTGTAGGGGATATGTAGAGATGAAGAGGTTAGCACGAGATACGAAGGGATGGAGGATTGTATCAAACCAGTCGAAAGACTGATAACAGCAAAACAAAAGAGTGTTGTTTCAAAACGGAAAACCATTTTATGTACTAATATGGTGATAACATTATCCGGTGACAGACAGTGATTCTCAACTTCCTTCCTGTTTCATTGTAGCAGAGACTTAAAAAATTTCCATTTTCTCAAGGTCGAAAACTGTTTTCGAATCATAACTGTGTATTGATTATACAGCAGCTATGAGATAGCAAAAACTTAAGACGTAGCAGCCATTCACTTTCTTGTACCAGGGACTGAAGACGTGAAGTAAAACGTTCAGCTGCCGACGGCAGATGTAGAACGAATCTAACTGGTATCACAGATGTGCGGAACCACTCGTAGAGTCAAACAAAACACCCCTCCACTAGGAAAAGATCAGGTTTCGCTTCAACAGGAGTCGTCCAGAAAGGCGGTAATTGCAGTTATTTCAGAGTCAGGGTTTCCTCTCTCGCAATGTAAGTAGGGGATGGAAAGAGGGAGAAAAAGACGTTTAACGACTACACAGATCCACAGTAACGGCAAGTCGCAAGAATTTTTCAGAAATTAAGATAGCAGCATGTCATATTCTGAATATCCCTTCCTATGCATAAACGCCTACACGTTAGTATAGGTTCTGCATCCTCCGTCAGTGAAACGCAGAGTAACAGTCAACATCGAACTGAACTCTGTTTAAGCGCATGTTTAAAGCCAAAGGGACCGAGCGGGGTGGTGTAACGGTTAGCGTTCTCGCCTCGCATTCGGGAGGACGGCGGTTCGAATCCCGTCCGGGAATCCAGATTTGGTTTCCCCAAATCACTCCAGGCAAATGCCGGGATGCTTCCTTCAAAAGGCCATGGCCGAATTCCTTCCCATTCCTTGCCCCCCATCCTTTCCCGTCTCTAAAGACCTCGATGTTAAAAAGAGACGTAAAGCAGTTCCAAAAAAAAGCGAAAGGTGGTGTCCCACGTTGTTGACGATTAAGTACCATGCCTACAACGCTCCCGTGCCTTGCGAATAACCTAACACTCCACAGCAAAGAAATTCCAGTTCCATGGTTCACCCATACCTTGTTCACTCCGAACTGACGGCGGTTCAAGGTCACTTTCCTCCGACTTCACTCCTCACCTCACCACCCCACTCTTCCTACCTCTCCGAGTTGAGCTTTGTGCTGGTAGGCGAGTGGCAAATTTCCCCTTCGCATGTGAGAATAAGGACAGAGAAGTGGGGATAGAGCAGGATGACCTTGAGCCGCCTCCGTTAACTGAACGGGATATACCTGTAGTTTTCTTCCTCATCCCGCTGTGGAAATGTTGTAATGTTTTGGACCTCGTGTTGGTGCTCTCTATTCAGCAACAACCTTCCTTGGTCGTAAACATAGAAAGATCAAAATCTCTGTGAAAAGACCAAAGCGTGACGAAATTTTAGAAAACCGTGCAGACAGCGGCTGCACAACCACTTGCTTTGAAAACGTAAATAGTAACTTCACTACTGATAGATTATTGAGCACACCTTGCAATGAAAAGTATTTACGAAAGTTCTAATCCTGATCACTACCGAGCCTTTGCTGTACTCTGACCAATATGTGAACCGTGAGTTAAGCTGTTGCGTGTGGCACTGAATAATGAACCACCGCCGTATCTGAAGATTATCCTGATAATCCAGGAGGATCTGTTCTGCGCCGCAGCGGCAGGTGCCTGTTCCGGGAGGTGGAACACACCGCACAATATCGAACGCCCTGTGCAGACATCTGGGCAGGAAGGACGTACATCTGCCTGTTACCAGGGTTGCCAACCCATGCCTCATGGCCCTGCATCCAGCTCAGCGTGAAAAACGGATCAATTGAGTGACGATTCGTAAGTCGGTGATGTGCCAGTCTTTTATTCCCGGACTGTTTTAAATTTTTCATTTCTTCATGGTTCCAAACATACGTAAATGAATGATTTGTTTACACTATTTCCGATAAATTATAAATTTTGCCAACTTACTGTTGTTTCTAGGGTCTTTATCTGATGAAATCCCTATTACTGACGAAATTCCAATGCCGAGAATTAATATAGTACCAGATTAGTACAAGTCCGGTAAGTGTTATTTAGAAAATCACAAAAAATTGAAATTTTGGGCTAGGTGACAAACCGAATTCAGTGGTACGTAAATAAACCAGAGCAGACCTTGCGTGTAAACGAATCGGTACACTTCAAATTACTCATTTACACTTAAGCTATTGTTGAATTTACCGATGGCAAGTCGCTGTAGCGGATGACTTTAATTTGCAAGAGCTAGTGAATTTTTAAGGCTACTAGCATTACTCGTGGATTGATGTCAGATAGCGTCATAGGCAAGGATTCACTCGATTGAAATAGTTTCGGTGAGATTAATCCAAGTTTCTTCATCCGTGAAAGTGTTAACTGTTGCCACCAAATATTTGGTTTCAGGATGTGCACTATACAGATTTTTTTTTAGGGTCAAGTTACTACTTTAAAAATAAAATAAAAAAATCGTGAATGCATCATAAGTCAGAATTATTTAAATGAGGTCAAACAGTGAATAACTAAATCTAGTAGGGAAGGAAGCAACACAGATATGCCTCCTTCATATAGGACAAGATGGTCACCGAGCGTAGTAGTGTAACGGCTAGCGTTCTGGCCTCGCATTCAGAGGGCGGCGGTTCGAATCCCCGTCCGGGCATCCAGATTTGGGTTTTCCATGGTTTCCCAAATCACTCCAGCAAATGCCGACATGCTCCCTTCAAAAGGCCATGGGTGAATTCCTTCCCATTCCTTGCCCGCCCATCCTTTCCCATCTCTAAAGACCTCGCTGTTAGAGAGAAGTTAAGCAGATAAAAAATAAAGACAAGATGGATTTTATTTCCGTACTTTCCCATTAAATCTCTCCCAGATTTAATTGAACCATCGTCGATGAGAAGTAAAGCATTAATTAAAAGATTTTTTCACGGAATTACTTCCGTGCTAAGCAGTAAAAGAAATTGACCCACTCAATTAGTTGCGGAGCGTGATAGTGTCCGGAGCTGGTAAGGGATTAGATAGTTGGAGTACTGGCGTAAGAAGATATTTTCACCATCGGAACGTTGCCGGCAGGGTAGCAGAGGTGGTGGAGCACAGTTTTCTAATCTCCAGATTTTTGCACCAAAGTCCTGGCGTATGGAGTAAAGGCATACGTCACTGTTGATTGTAATTCGTCTGTCGAAAGGGGACGTTAAGCCTGGTGGCTCCTTGGTGTCTTTCGGAAGAGTAAGCCTGAATGCGTCGGCACCGGGTTCACCCTCTCCCTTCTTCCATCTCTTATTCCAAACACAAATAACACTCTCCACTGAACACGCACACATTAGTCATCCACACTTCCAACATCACTTAAGAATATCACACTCAGGAAAGCAACAGTAAACCATCCCGTTTCATTTTCTCACCAACCATGGTAACCGCCTAAGCGCGGAAATTGACAATAAGTTCATAGAAGAAGAAATAGAGTAATTTACCTTAGAATTTTTCATGAATATTTCCCCAGTTTTATCTCAGTGGCTAAAGATACTCGAGTATAACAATGCAAACATTGAGAGTTTTGACTTTTTTTCTGTCAATTGGTTTGATGCAATCTCTTCCTATCTTGTACTAACCTCTTCATCTCAACATGTCCCTTACAACTCACGTCCTCTATTACCTGCTTCATATATTCTAATCTCTGTCTTCCTCTACAGTTTTTATCTTCCTGTTCCTTCCTCTAACAAATTAACCAATCCAGCATGTCTCAGAATATGACCTACCAGCCTGTCTCTCTTTCTGTAAGCTTCTTCCACAAACTTCTTTCCTCACCCATCAATTCCAAAACTCGTTCATTTCGTACGTAATCTCTCCACTTCATTTTCACTTCACACAGACGACTACTATTGTTTCGAATATGATATTTAATTTTGACGACTCTTATTGACGTTTAAACGTAAAAGTAGCGTATTATGTGGGACGTGGATAATTGTACTTCCTTCTACACAATATTTACTTACTTTCATGCATTATAATCAATGTATTGTTTTCCGCAAGATCTCGTTCTCAATACTTATTATTGCCGCTATTTGCTGATCGAAATACGTTCAATGCAAAGCACGCAAGCTATAATATTACTTTACGACGTAATCTATATTTAGGATCAAATTACATCGTGTCTTGTGTCTTTAGTCTTTATTGCTATCAACTAGAAATAATCATCGTTTTACACAACCAGATTGCAAGTTAGCTAAGTTAGCTATAACAAAAAACAAGCAAAGCTCTCGTCGTTTATGAATTCAAAGCGGATCACGTATGTGATCTTTGACCGCCGTCTCTGGCCATTACTCGGCGCGAGCAGAGAGATTATTCATAAGACATTGCATAAATTTTAATAGTATATTTACAGTACGTGCCTTTACAAGGCAAGTGGGACTCACACTTTGGATCAGTAACTATGTCAAAACATAAAAACAATACCTTACACGCCATAAGTAATAATATATCATTAACGAAAAACGTGGCTCAAACGTGCTAACGAGTGATTTATTAACAGATTTCAGTTCCTGGAGCGAGACTGTCGCATTAGCATACTCCGTAAACGAAATTCCCGGTCCTCCGCCTCGCGTTTTCAGAGGTGCGCTGCGCACAGCTGGATTAAATGAGATTTGCATCGGAGATGAACTGAGTGCTGTGTCATTCAGGACGCCTGTGTGCACGCAGTAAGGTCCCTTGTTTTTTGCAACTAGTTTAGAATACAAAGCAGAGGATAAAATGATTTCCCTATCCTGGTGGGTGAGCTGAGCCTGGCATTCGGGAGGGCTCGAGTTCAATCCCCAATCCGCCCATCCTGATTTAGATTTTCCGTAGTTTCCGTAAAACACTCCAGACGAATTACTTGATGGCTCCTTTAAAGGCTATACTCAAATTGCTACCGACGCTTGTCCCAAACCGAGCGTGGTATGTGAACGGTAACTCTCTGGCCTCGCATTCGGGAGGACTCTGGTTCGAATCTCCTTACGGCCATGCAGATCTAGGTTTTCAAAGGTTTCTTAAAATCGCTCCAATGAATGCCAGTATGGTTCCGTCAAAAGGACCGTGGCCGAATTCCTTCCCATTCCTTGTTCCCAGCCTCTAATGATATGGACGTTGACGAGGCATAAAGTCATTACCGAAAATAGCTCATCCCAAACTGCCTCCCAGCACCAATGACTCCAACATAGGCGTTCAGAAAAGACCTATTTAAAAAAAGAAAGTTCAAATCAGAAATATTTCAGAGACTAGTGTTTATATTCTGTAATTTCAATTATTCGCTGTCTGTAAAAATAACTTTGTAATGCCACTTCAAGCTCCTGCAGTGTTGTATATGCATTGTTTCATTACTTTCATTAAATGAAAATTAGTTTCTGAAGTTGTACAGTTGCGTCTATTTCCGGTGTAGCTTCTACCACCTACAAGTATAAAATTATTGCAGTGACTTTCTTTATTTCCTTGTATATTGTACGGTACATTCATCTACTGCTTTGTACTCTTATCTGCTTGTATCTTTTTACTGAAGTCAGTAAGGAGAAATCGATTAGTAAACATGTATACCGTGAAGTAAACAAATACTTTTTTTTTTAATCTGGGTTGGTATTGAAAGCAGCAACCAGTCACAATTAGTTGTTATGTTTATTTAACTAACCATTACCGGTTTCGAGCAAGATGCTCATCAACTGATGGTTTGCACTTTTAATGTATTTAAATGCATCTACACATTTAAATACATCAAAAATTCAAACCATCTGATGATGAGCATCTTGCTCGAACCGGTAATGGTTAAATAAGCATAACAACAACAAATTGTGACTGGTTGCTGCTTTCAATACCAACCCAAATTTGATATCACAGTCGCGGATTTCCACCAATCCATCATGGACAAAATATTAATAGTTGTTATTCTGGTACGAAACATAGACTATAAATCCTGTGCTCTTCCGCTAACCGGCTTCAGATGGGTTTTCTGTAATAAAAGATGAAGAGGATTAGTATATTTCTTATTTGGCCTACGTGGGGCTCTCAGTCTTATCTCTGTTTCACTATTAGAAGCCAAAAGAAAAAGGTTCTTAGTGATGATATTAAAGGTTCTGAACCCAACCAAATGAATATATGATTAAACATAGGATATTAGCTTGTCTGCACGTCTCTTGACAAGTTTATTCATGCAGTGAACTTTCAAATTGTTGACCATAAGCACTTAGTATGTTTTTAGCCTATCCTTAAATATGAATACTGCTGCTGCTTAAGATTGTATTGCGACTCGCTAGTCACTATGTCAGGGTTAGGATCATAGCTATGTCACACTCTTATTGTTACTAGGGAGCGTCCATCAATCACGTAGTTCCCTTCCCCCTCCCAACGCAGCATGTAGCTTTTTTCCCCTATTGATTCCAGAAGACATTTCGTACTGTTTTCTCTTGTCCGACTGTCTTAAATTACATGCGGAGATAGTTGAATGATGTAAATAAACATTTACATGCTGTTGTATGTTCTGTACCTCATTTTAACTGTGACAGATAATATGAACGGAAAGCTACCTAGCCTGGCTCAGAAACTTCATCCTTCCCCCCACTTAGCCCAACGTAGCTTTCCAGCCAACCCCTCCCGTGACCGAGCTACGTAGTTTATGGACGCTCCCTTAGGAACAGTGCATCATCATTTATCCTGCTTTGCTGGTCAGGTCTCAGAGGGCGAAACTTTCTTCCGCCAACAGACTAGAACCTGCTGTCACCAGAGTCTGTAGCAGTCTGTTCGACCTCGGCAACGTTGTAGTTTAGAAACATAACATTTTTTTATCTGATTTCCTCTCTTCTGCTTCACCAAACCATATTCCTTCAAACAGCCGTTTGCCTTCAAGAACAATAAAGAATGAGTGACGGCCGGACAGCCCAAGCTGTTAATCTTGGTGACCTAATGAGGAGTCATGGCTCGCTTACACCCTCGGCTAATTAATTGCGGTGCTAAAAAGTAGGTGGCACGTTCGATTATAAAGCGTAGCTTCGTACAGCGTCGAGCGGCTCATTAATCACCGAAAGAATCTCATCTAGAAACGCCAAATATGTGCAAAGGTTCCAGGCGGTGTCACTACTCAATTAGTAACTGCTTCCAAGTGCCAGTATAAATGAGCGGCTTACTTTTTGTAACTATCGTGATCTGTCAAGCTGTCGGACTCTTGACGCAAGTAGTTATCAAAGCGTTTAATAAGTTGCATGAACGTTCAGCACTGTTACTGCTGGTGTGAAATACCTTCCATATTATTTTCTGTAAGGTGTGTGATACAGAATAGAGGTGGTTAGAATGAAATCCCCCACGTTTTCATTTCTCTGTAAATATTGCTCTTACATAGTTACCCAGAGAAGTTTGAACTTACTTATTCCTAATCATACCCGTTACTCATTAGTCAAAAAAAGTCAACAAGATTGTTGAAAATCAGACAAACCGCTTTATCGGTGTATAAGTAGTTTTCCGTCCACCTACGGTTCCAGCGCGAGTTGTACATACGACATTACGACCTCCTGCTTGAAAATTTCCTTCAGCGGTTGCGTAGTTTGTCAACTCTCGGTAAAATGTATAAATTTATAACAGTACAGGCTCCATTGCACAATAAGTATTTAATCTTTACCTGATAACTTTGAAACTATGTAATATCGACACTGGAGCATATCAGAAAGGCTTCTTCAGGAAAAAGCACAGCCAGGACTTCTCCTTCGGTAATGATAAAAAAAAGTGGGGAATAAAAACATATTTTAAACTGAGTGAACAACCAAAAATTGAAAAAATGCCATGATCGTAAAATAAAATTTTACGTATTTGCACTACATTCATTCACGTTATAACTTATCCCTCCTCTCTGGACAAAAATACTATTCCAGTAATCCACACGCAAAGTGATATGAGCTCTGTTCACTCCGAGGAAGTTAAGGGAAAAACATCGCTGTTCCATGGTGCACCGTGCCATGCCTAGATTTCTAACGATATCGGTAGGGGTGAGGCAAGTCTGGTTTTAGTACGTCCAGTAATTCGGAATTAAAGGATGACACAGTGTAACAGCCCTCAAACCAAAAATTAAATTGAATGCTACTTTATAAAGCACTTATAAAAAGCTAGAGTTTGGTTGAATATGATCTTGTAGGTTTGTTTTGCAATTTCCTGTAAATTAATGTATATAGACTTAGTTTTTTAAAAAGAAATAATTTAAAGGCAATATAATATGTTTAAGAACAGAATTGTGCAAGAAAATTGCTTAAATGTTGGTAATTCCAAGTATCAATGCAGTTGCGATGTCTAAAGGACAATTTTCTACAGTTTAAAATGATTTCTGTGAATAATTTTGTGTTTAAGTATCTTTAATTTCCATTTCTCACCATTTTGTATTGATTGTAAATGATTTGGTATTAATTCTGATTGTTTTTAATATATTTCAATTGTTTAAGTATTGTTAATGTTCGAGAAATATCTGGCGGAAGCTTTTAAAGTGTTCTAGAAATTTCGATACAGTTTATATAAAGCGGTCATCCAAGACAGAGTAGTAGTTTACAGCTAGTTTTTTCGGCAAAGTTTTTCACCGACTAAATTATCTGTGGAAGGAGTGTCGTATACAATCTTTGGATTGTATGAATGCATGTAACCTGTATCGTTGACATCGTGTTTGAGAATAAAAGCACGTCAAAACTGAAATACATTGTGGACTACTTAATTATCGTATTAATTAAACCACGAACAATCTTATAACAGGGCAGTTAGTTCTTGGACGTATCCTAACAGGTTAGAACAGTTCGTCGTGGACCGTCCGCCCCGAGCTCCAACCCAGCACCTCGCCACTGCCTCCACCCTCTGCTCTGCTGTCAAACTGTAATCATCTCAATCCATCTCTGTTGACCCTTAGGACTGTTCTATTGTATCATTCCTTTCTATGAAAGGGCTGTAAATATATTTCTGGATCTTCAACCACTGTTTCATTCGTAGTAGTAACAAAACATGAATTCCCGCGATATAGACCATAACCTTTATTAGATCCTTCTGAATAACAGGCTACTCAACTGAATGCTCCCGTAACTACCTATCATTTGCCACAAGCAACTTGGGGGATGATACCCCATAATACCATAGGAAATTAGCTAAGCGCTTCTGGTATAGTCTGTGAATACCTCTCCATGAATTCCACGAGTAAAGGAACGCGACAGTGGTAACCTCTTACACTGGGACACGGAGTAAGACATGCACCTTGACTTTTGACCCATCGTCCCTGAAGACGTAAATCTACCTTTCTTACTCGTTTGGTTGCCTCACGGGTCTTTATCTTCCTATTAGTAATACTGAGATTAGCTCCTATAACCCGGGACATTGGTATCACTGCTTCGATGCGTAATACCAGCAGTCGTTGTGGTGCGGCCCGAAGCACCTGCTAGTCACTTGCTGCCTTGCGGTTACTCACTGTGTGCCCTTGTTAGACGCGGGCTGAGTCACGCTTCACCCTTGACCGAGTGCGGCTGCCGCCCGCTCACAGCTGTAGAGGCAGCCCGCGGGCGTAGCCGGGTTCTGAACTCTGGCCTTACGGTAAACAGCTCCCTTCCCTTGTAGCCTACTTTCCGGGGAGGCAGTGCGGATGTGGGTTTACCTCTATTGTATCTGTGCGTTTGATCTGCTAGTCTGCAGGTGGCACAAGTAGTGTAAATGCTCACAAAGCAAGAGGTATACCGTGTTTGACGAAAGGTTTCTTCTCTTTCTGGGTCTGCTCCAGTACTGTTCAATCTGAGGTAATGGTTGTGTCAGACTGTGGTTTGGTCCTGCTCTTTATCGCAAAGAACGAGCTAACCTTCGATTACTAGACGGACCCAGTACGAAATTCGATATTGTGTCGATCTACCATTACTTCGCTGGTTCATGACAGACGTATTCTTTGATGAGAGTAAATTTCACTTTTACGTATTTTGCTGATACCATTGTCATCTACATTCAGTACAGATTTTTTTTCCAGATCAGGCTTATAATCATCATTCACCGCATACATTACTTTTGTTCAAATATTTCGGTATTTCATTATGTGCCGATGGAACTGTACCCAAGCTGATATGGTGAAGTAGTTTTATTCACTATTTCTTTTCTTTTCCGTGCACATCTTTAAAATTAGTCTCAGAACTTTCATATTGTGGAGTTTGTGTTGATTCAAGTTATTTTCGTTTTGCACTGTGGTTTCACCCGAATTTGGTTAGTTAATATCATAACTCTACATGTACCCATCTCTCGTTACCTTGCAGTTTTAATTCAGTTGCCACTTTTCTTGCGCTTCAGGTAACCCAAAACCACGTTTCCGACTTTTATTTTTATTTTTCCCTTTAGTGTTTACTCGTATCCTATGCGCAGGAACATGTGACGATGTAAGAAATCTTATTGCACAAGCATTGAATGAATGGTACATTTTACCTTTTAGTCGAGTAAGAGAAGTCTTCAATGATACTTTATTTCGTTGTATCTCATTCATGGTTTTTTACTCTACGTTTTAACAACTAACTCTGCTCAAGTTTACTTAATCTTTTACTGGCTCTAAATAAAATCCACTGCAGAAATGTGAAGAGCCACATAATGGGTACCGGTATTCCATATCGCCTTAGCAAGAAGGGAGAAATAACAGACACTACTAGACCAGCCACTAATGTACCACGTAATGAACATGCGATCATCATTTCAGTCCAGATGAAAGAAAGATTCGCGCGAAAACATGTACTGGAAAACACATTGTAGCTTCAGTGGTTCGAGAAATCACCTTCAAACGACGCTTGCAACCAGTTTTCTCCGAATTGCGGACACAGACAATGCCAGACCTGTTCCAGTGATACAACTCGCGAAAAAGTGGAAACAACCTTCCAAGCAGTGGGGAAAGATGACTTTGCACAGCGGTGTCGTGGTATTTATTGATTCACCGTAAACTTCGAGCTTTATTCGTTGATATGGCATACTTAATCAACACTGGAGCATTGAATCCAGAGATTTTTACAGCCAGATGCTTACGATAGTCGCCTAGTCAGACTTCTAAGCATATTTCTGTTTATAACTCTAATACGTAAGTGTAGATCATGTGTGGAACCAAGGGCAAATAGTCTACTAATCCTGATTTACGTATCCCTTAACTTTCAAGTGACGAGCGTTATTCAATTCCGTTGCTGCCATTCTGACATACAACAATCCATCTAAAATTAAATGCCTTTATTGTTTGTGCTCGTGTCGTCGCAATGACCTTGTGTCAAGGTTTTTATTGGCTGCGCAATCCGCCCCAGTTTCTGCTGTGAATGAACCTCATTAAATATCTGCACCTGGCCTTCTCTACGACAGCCGACTTGTACCCACAGTGGCGGGCAAAGTGTTCAGTGTTGTGGGTGCGGCAAGTGGCTGAAGACAGTCCTTCCTGCGGTGGCGAACAAAGCCCCGCTGTAGGCAGACCCCAAGTTTCTCTTCCGGCCCGAGCTTCACCACTCTCAACAGATAAACTGTTGATCAGTTCTTCCGGAGTCTACTACCTCCACTAGAGAGATGGCGTTGTCCTATGTAGCTGGTCATGTTCTGTGGATGTTACTTTCGCGGCCTGGACGATATTAACCAATGCATCTACCATTACTGTTTGTTATTCCTATGAGGACATATTTACGAAGTTGATAGTTGTTTCTGAATTATTTTTAGACTGACTACCTCCCGGACAAGTTAATACTTTAACAATCAGAAGAAGAGCGTCATCTAAGATAAGCAATGCATTATGTGGTGGATACCTTGGTGTGCAAACCACGTTACAATTATATTTCATACCTTTATGATTAATAATTGTGGATTTTAATTTTAATTTTTATGAAGGAGTGAAAATTTATTAATTTTGCAAGAATTTCGACGTTAGTTGGAATTCAGGTAAATTGTCACAATATGACATTTATTTTCTTATCACTGGCGATTACAAGTCCGAGCGAATTTACCGTTAACATTAACACAAATTGGCAAAGTCATAAAAGCAACGCTCAGAGTTACAATTAGTCGTCATGGGCAAGCAAACAATCATATATTTACTTTTAAATATCTCAGAATCAAAATGCAAGAAATAATGACAACTGGAAACAATGAAAAATACAAGTTATGACTACCTCAGACAAAGGCATCATAACACTGTGACTTTACAGTTAAAAAGAAAATCATGGGCGCCAGAATGAACAATATATCATTCGAAAATAACTAGTTCTGGCAAATTATGCCGCTAGCTCAGGGGTTTTTACAATTGCAAAGTGAGAACATGGACCTATCCTCTCAAAGTCGCTTACGGGTTCTGTTTCACGGAATGCACAATCACATGGCTTGGTCGTAATCAATTACCATTGTAGTTCTGCGTCTGATGTCTGTGATGAGTGTAGCGGACCCACGATATGTGAGATTATCACACAAGTCGGCTATAGGCATCTCTGGTCTGGCAATGCGCATCATCGCATTACCGGCTGAGTTGCGGTGATAACCTTGCTCCAGCAAGGCAAGCTGCGGTTAGCGAAAGAAGTCAACTTTCCAAGTCAACCTCAGACTGGTGCGATCGAAGTTAGAATCTAGAATGTCAGCTCCTCGCTCTTCGGTCCACGAGAAACTTCTTGCTCCGCCCATTTGTAGTCTCGAAGCTCACATACAACAAAAATTCCCAGGATTTTGAGTTATACGCTCATTTTGATTGGACCTTCAGGTCGGCACCTAATGTCACGTGATATCCTCGATATGTGATTTGGCCAAAGAATCCAACAGAGGTCGGACATATTCGGCTAAGTTCGCCGGGGAGAGAGAACATTCGGGTTTCGGACGGCAGGCTTTTCCCGCTCGGTGAGTGACCCATCCCCAGGGAGCAGTGTGTGTGGTCTGGCAAATCCCAAATCCGCGACGTGCTGTCGCCATGGCTCGGAAAGACCAAGATTAGCTTCAAGCCTACATAGCTCAATAACTCTTTAATATTCGCTTTGCTACGATATACTGTATAAGTTCACCATTTCATTACAGTCCTCACTTGGAATCTTGCGTACTTTATAAAATTACAACAAAAATCTATTCACGTGGTCGCCCAAGATTTATGTAAATTACTCTTATATTATTACATATATAATAAAAATGCACCTTGTAACGTGGCGACAGCGCGGCTCGTTACAATATGGCCGGCCGTTGGTGAAAAATGAAATTATGGTACAATAATTTTATTTTTAACTACCTAATTCTATCTCCATTGTGACTCAACAAAAACTTAAGCATTTTTATAATTACATTAATTTTAAATGTGATTCCAATAACCATCGGTATTCCTGCCTTGTAAGGTGAATATATAACGGGAGCATATGTCCTTTTGGCCGTCTTACAATTCTTTACAAACAGAAGCACGTGAATTCAGGTAGCCTTCCCAAATACAAAGTTATATTAAACACAATACTAAAATATACATGAAAAGAAATTATTTACATACATGTTTAAACTAATAATCTTGAAAATAACTTGTATCAAATCTTATCATTAAATAACTAAAATGAAACACATTAATAAAACAAAACATTGTCAGAACACTTATGCAGAAAGTGGTTGAACTATACATTGTATTTACAATTTAGCGTGATGTTTTACTCATGTGCATAAAAATAATTCTGCCTTCAACAAACATCCATAAAGATGCTAGAGGTGAGCGTAAAATATCTCATTACATTGCGCGGTTTTAATCTCAAACAACGGAATAGTTTAGTCGGATTCGGTGACGTGATTTTCGTCATGACCGACGGTTAATTCAATAAGCATTTCAGAGAGAAGGATGTGTTCGTGTTCATGGTCACATATCATTAACTGTAATCTTAGATTTTAATGACGTGGCATTTACTTATAATTCAACGTGGTGCGGAATGAACGATGTAAGTACATGTTTTAGTTTGTTACGTAAATTATGAACCTTACTGGTTGAATGTTAGGTGGTCTCCTAATTAGTCTCTCATGTGTCGACATCTCTAACTTTTAACATACCGTCAGTGAAGTGATTGCGAATTTTATGGCGAAAGGTACCTGTATTTGCTCATGGGTATATGTAATGGAATTTCTATAAAATTTACCATTCCCATATGAGACATTATACACATTATGCGGTTTGACGTGAACTTTCATCGTCAACCAAAGTCGTTGTAGCATCTTTGCATACAAGCGAACCCTGCACATAACCACTCCGCACATAAATGAAAGGATAATGAATAGCGTAACTATCATTCCTCAGTAACATTACGATTCCTTCACAACGGGTCTATTGATGACTCGAGATTATCTTGACATTCAAAGAATATAATATTTCTCTTTATTTAGGAGTTATTATAACCGTTTTAACATATCGTTTACTCCACGTTTTAAGCCGAAAATCCATCCCAGTTAGCGAATATTTTCCTTTTATACACTTATGCTTCTTTAGCTTGTATGAAAAAGGTTATAAGCTTTGTGCATAGAAAGGTCCGATCTCAGGTGTTCCTTTTGCCAATACAAAGCAATTTTGAGATTTCACGCTAGCAGAACACTACAAATCTATATAAAGCAAAAATATAAACATTGCAATTATTTTCGGTGAGTACACACAATTCTGAGCTAAATGTATACTGTCCAACAATAGTTTTAATCTAATTTACGGAATACTATACAATTTACAGTAAGGGTACGCGAAATACCGCTAGAACGAGGCGTGGAACGACTTGTTTCCCTTCTCATTCATCCTGGGGTATTCGCTACCTGCTAATTCTCGGAAACTGCCGGTTGAGCCACTGCTTACCTGCACTAATGAGCTCAGCTGTTCGAGGGTAACTGTCCCCAGCTCCCTCGATACCGTTACTTAGTATGAAATGATATAGCATGAAAAACTTCGATATCACCAATAATCTTATTGTTCACGTCTTCACCATCTGTGCAATTATCATATACAAAATTCCCTTTTAATTGAAGTTAGCATCAAATATAATTACCTTAACTTGCAAAGTTAGCTGAATTATTGAATATATCCCGTAAATAAAGTTTTTCCCCTTTAGCCTTTACAAACGCAGTCGCCTTTAACTTTTTGCTCTTCGACCCTCCTCTATCGTTAGCAAAATAACAGCAAGGTATTGTGAAAACTCTCCTGTATATCTGTAATCCAACTTAAGATTCCTAATTTCTGTGATGACCAACCCAATTTAAACAAATCTTTCTGGCAAGGTTTCGTGTTCTATAGGGCATTATCTATGGCACGTTAGCCACCCTTTACAGATACACAAAACAAAGAAGTAAAATACGTTGATCAGATAACATTCGATCTTCGATCAACACAGACAAAGCGATATTACGCTCGCTGTACACTTCTGCTCAGAAAAGATATAATGCAACTACCTAAGGTAAAACGTTACATCGAACTCATGCATCACAAAATGTTGAAACCCTTTTCGTTTATGTCACAAAATACATCTTAGAAAGCATATCACAATATTTGTATCGCTGTCAGATTCATTGTGATTGCGAAGACAAGAAATTGTGTTTGCTAATGGCGCTTCATTTTCCGCGGGTGCGTATCAATTTATCTGGCTCAGGAAAACATTTAATATTTCAGGATTTTTTATCAAATCATGTCCATTTAACAGCGTGAAAGTCAAAAGTGACTATTAATATTTCACGTGGACAAAATATAAAGTTCGGAATAGTGAAATAAGCATTAAAATTCCGAATATGGAAATATCCTAAGTAGCTTTAACTATAAGTGCAACTTGAATTTTGTTTGATTTTACGTTTTATCTAATCTTTCCAGCAAAACAGACGGTTTAGACTAGCGTAACTGGCATCGGCGTTTTTCAAGCATCATTAATTTCGGTAAGGCATCTAACCTTAAAGAATGTATACTGTACTGTACATTTTTTTTTTTTTTTTTTTTAATGATCCATATCTGACAATTTAATAGTCATTCTTTTCATCATCGTATTTGGCACGCTACACAACTTGTTGAACAATGCCTACAAGGCGAATTTTAGACGTCCATGGATTCTTTTTATCACATAATTCCTTTCGGAATACACGCTCATCGCATATTTATTGAATGCGATAAAACACTGATGCGAGGCGAGAAACGTTTGGCACTCAGTGTTGACCCTAAGTCCAACATCTGCGTTCCCTAACAAAATTCTCGGAACACGCATTGTGCTAGCGGATCCCTTAGCCTTGCTAATGGGCTCAGCTGACGACCAGGTACCTGGCTTACATAACATTCTCGTCTGTCTTCCCTTCCAGCTGATTTCATTGATCGCCAGAATTTAGTTTCTGCAGCAAAATACTTGTCTTTTGACCTGAACGGGCACAGAAAAATTTCCCGTTGCTTTTCGATCATGGCGGTGTATATGCTATCATGCCTTTCTGTTCCATGGATACTCAAACCGAAACGCTTTACACAAGTTTTCCCGGAACTGCGCGTCTGACCAGACGCAGTTCCGTACTCACAACTGCGATCTGCAGTGACTTTTGCACTGTATCAACGCTTTTGCTGACACTATGCTCAGTAATCTGCCGCGTCACTGTCACGTCTTCGAGCAGTGTCCGATTGAAAATTTGTATTTCCGGAACTGCTTCGACCATACAATCGACAGACGTAATGGTGGAATGCCCGCATTCCTCAGAGTTTACCAGCTGTTTGTCTGTATTTTGGGTTGGCTTCTACTTGTGCAATTTTCGATCCATTCATCGGTAATCGCGGCAGTTGATACTTCTGTGTGTTTTGTGACTCAGAATTTTTCTTTAATCCCTCCTTTTGTGGATCAACTGGCCCACTCAAGTTATTAAGCATATTATTCATCAACTTCTCTTGGGAATTAAATCGTGCATCAATATGCTTGCTAAGGGAATCAAATGGTGAATTAAATTCCTCATTAAAGTCTTCCCTTTGTGAATCAAATAGTGTATTCAATTAGTTTCCCTTTGTGAATCAAACAGTGCTTCAAATGCTTGTTAATTCCAGAAATTGCTGCCTATTTTCCTGCCTATGTGAATCAAAACGCTTGTTTAATTCCTGTCTATGTGCATCAAATTGCTGCCTCTTGTGAATCAAATTGCTGCCTATTGCAGTCATCAATATGTTTATCATTTGCTGTGATAGGAGTGGTGATTCTATGGGAATTTGTGTTATTTGTTGTGTCTGTTCTGAATGTGCGGGCGTATCTGTATCATTTCACCGACAGGTGACGGAAAAATTTTCCATATTTTCTTCCTGTGGCGACAAAGTAGGACTGCGAACTATATGAGTGGGTCGGAACTTCAGAACTTACGTTCCCCTCCCCTGCATCCGATATTTCGCGTTGTTCCGCTAACTGAATCGAATCGTTCATGATTTCGAGAGAGTTTTGCTTATCAGACTGATCATCCATATCAAACCTTTTATTGTACGGGATCGCAGCTTCATAAGAACACACAACGAATGAATTTACACCGCAATTGTGCAATGACGAAATCTAGACTCACAACAACAAAAATACCGCGAATTTCAATACACACAAATACATATACCCCTCCAAAATACAGCACGAGAAAAGCAACGATGAATCATGCAACACAACACCATGAAAGCAGACTTACTTTCAAACACATAGGCAAAACATGCGTGTCTTTAATTTTCTTAGAAGTTACCATGCTTTAAGAAATCAACACTGAAGTTACTCATTTAAAAATTTGAAAATGATCACAAAATTGTTACAATACAAAGTGTATTGCATCTCAATTGAAATACACAAATGAACTTCTTTTAATGCGTTGAAACAAAATAAATTTTATGCATTGAAACAAAATGAACTTTATGCATTAAAATACAAGTGAAACACCAAATAAAATCTTGTATGAATATCTATTGACTACAAGAATTATAAAACTGCCAAAAACCATGTGCAACATTCCATGAAACTTTCTGAATTTGGGCTCCAAATTGTATTAATTTGAATTAGTGCCACCAAGTTCGCAGACATTAAGAAGTAATGTCTCATCTGGCCCCAGCGTTGGGCGCACATTATGTGGTGGATACCTTGGTGTGCAAACCACGTTACAATTATATTTCATACCTTTATGATTAATAATTGTGGATTTTTAATTTTAATTTTTATGAAGGAGTGAAAATTTATTAATTTTGCAAGAATTTCGACGTTAGTTGGAATTCAGGTAAAATTGTCACAATATGACATTTATTTTCTTATCACTGGCGATTACAAGTCCGAGCGAATTTACCGTTAACATTAACACAAATTGGCAAAGTCATAAAAGCAACGCTCAGAGTTACAATTAGCCGTCATGGGCAAGCAAACAATCATATATTACTTTTAAATATCTCAGAATCAAAATGCAAGAAATAATGACAACTGGAAACAATGAAAAATACAAGTTATGACTACCTCAGACAAAGGCATCATAACACTGTGACTTTACAGTTAAAAAGAAAATCATGGGCGCCAGAATGAACAATATATCATTCGAAAATAACTAGTTCTGGCAAATTATGCGCTAGCTCAGGGGTTTTTACAATTACAAAGTGAGAACATGGACCTATCCTCTCAAAGTCGCTTACGGGTTCTGTTTCACGGAATGCACAATCACATGGCTTGGTCGTAATCAATTACCATTGTAGTT